>CM048745.1:259884746-260254746 GCA_026315105.1 Locusta migratoria | reverse complement strand
GATATTTGAGGAAATGCATACTGTAAACCATCAGCTGTTTATTATTTTTCCAAACTTCTACCGGTTTCGGTTATAAACCATTTTCACGGAAGAGAAGCCGGTCGCAGTGGCCGAGGGGACTGAGGCGCTCCAGTCACGGTCTGCACGGCCACTACGGTCGGGGGTTCGAATCCCCCTCGGGCATGGATATTTGTGCCGTCCTTAGGATTAGCTAGTTCATAAGTAGTTTGTAAGCTTAGGGACTGATGACCCCGTAGTTAAGTCCCATAGGCTATACAAACATTTGAACATTTGAACGGAAGAGAACTAGACAGACTGATTAGACAGGTGCATTATATGCCTCCTTATGCACAGTGGCATGCATGTCACACAATAAAAATAAATAAGACGTCACTAGACATCAAGTCTTGGTTACAAACATATAAGCAATGCCACGCTGTGTGATGGTGAACCAAGATCTATTACAAGAGGTTGTGTTAGGTTCTCTTGTAATAGACCTTGCTTCACCATCACACAGCCTGGCATTGCTTTTATGTTTGTAACCAAGACTTGATGTCTAGTGACGTCTTATTTATTTTTATTGTGTGACATGCATGCCACTATGCATAAGGAGGCATATAACGCACCAGTTCAATCAGTCCGTCTAGTTTTCTTCCGTGAAGATGGTTTATAACCGAAACCGGTAGAAGTTTGGAAAAATAATAAACAGCTGATGGTTTACAGTATGCACTTTCTCTTCAATAAAACAATGTCTTGCTTGCAACAAGTTTTATTGAAATGAAGCGTTTCGCCGGTTAGAGCATTTTTAGATTTCTGACAAAGAAAAAAAATTATCCACATCTGACAATTTTGATATGGCAATATTTAAAAAAATTTTAAAATTGTTAGCTACAATCAGTAATAAGGGATTGTAATAATGTAGGTACTGATATTTTACCTACTCTGTAACAGAGGGTGTTTAGGTCAAAATGCAGCCATAGTATGTCTTACCGAGACAATCCGTTGATCAGCGGTAACACTGACCGTTGAACAACTTGATACAATGATCAACTGAATGGATAAGGAAATAATTTATACTCCCGAGATTTACCTTATCTGATGCCCCTTGCCATGTAGTAGGTCTTCAAATAGCACTATACGGCACATGGGCATCAGAAAAGGTAAATCTCTGAGTATAAATTATTTCAATAGCCATTCATTTAATCATTGTATCAAGTTGTTTAACGGTCATTCTTACTGCTGATCAACGGATTGTCCTTGTAAGACGTCCTATGACTGCATTTTGACCTAAACACCCTATCACAGAGTACGTAAAACATCACCTACATTACTACAATCCCTTATTACTGACTTCAAAATTGTTTTGTAGCTAACAAATTAAATTTGTTTTTTGTACTATTGCCATATAAATATTGTAAGATGTCGATCATTTTTCTTCTTTCTCACAAATCTGAAGATACTATAACCAGGCGAAACGCGTCATTTCAATAAAAGTTTTTGCAACCAAGACATTCTTTTACGCAAGACTTCGACTTAACACGGTTGCTGTGCCACACCACGCAGAAATGGAATGGGAAGAATTTTACAATCTACATGCGTTTGTGACATAAACTCAGAATACGAAATGAAACTTTCTCTCTGCAGCGCAGCCTGCACCGATATCAAACTATCTGGCAGATTAAAATGGTCTGCCGGAGCCGGGACTTACCTTTACCTTTCGCCGGTAAGCACTCTACCGACTGAGCTATCCCGGCACAATACCATCCCTTCTTCCAGGACTGCTATCCCTGCAAGGTTGGCAAGAGAACGTCTCTGAACTTTGGAAAGTAGGAGACGAGTTCCTGGCAGAAGTGAATTTGTGAGGACGGACCGTGAAGTATGCCGGGTTAGCTCAGTCGGCAGGGCGCCTACCCGCTAGAGGCTAACATCCCGGATGCGAATCCGGGTTCCGGCACACAATTTGTATCTACTTGGAAGTTGCAAACTGAACATATCTTGCGGCCAATGCAAAAGTTTTATTTTATCGTAATCGGGCCAGAGAAACAAAAGACATCGTAATTTAAAGTTTTAGGTGTTGATGTCCGATTTAAGCACATACAAAATACAGACTAGCTATGAGTACAAAAGCGTTTCTAAAGAAGTGAAACTTGTTAACATCCAATAATTTAAATGTTGGGAAGTCCTTTCTGAAAGCATTTGTCTTGAGAGTAGCATTGTATGGCAGTCAAACATCGATGATAAGAAATTCAGATTAAAAATATGATACAAGCTTTTGAAATGTAGTGCTACAGACTAATCATGAAGATTAGATGGGTAGATCACGTAAATAATGAGGTAATCTGAGTGAAAAGGAATTTCTGGCATATCCTAAGAGAAGGGATAGGATAATGGCACAGATTCTGAGACATCAAGGAATCGTCAACTTAGCATTAAGATCGTAGAGGGAGACGGAGGGACGAATACAGTTAACACATTCGAAACGATATACGTTGTCATTCGAATTCTCAGATGAGACTTCTACAGGACAGGGTAGCATGAAAAGCTCTATCAAACCAGTCTGCGAACTGAAGACCACAACAGCAACAATAATAGGTGTCTCTTTCAAATTTTTCTAAATCTATCAGACCAAACTGCGTGGTCATCAGTCCGTAGCTTACAAACTACTTAAACTGAGGTAATCTAACCTAATGATACACACACACACACACAAAAACACACACACACACACACACACACACACACACACACACACACACACACACATGCCCCAGGGAGGACTCGAAGCTACGACAGCGAGCAACCGAGCGCTCCCCAGCGAGGCGCTTTAGACCGCTCGGCTGGTGTCTCTTTAGTTGTATGGCATACTACGTTGTATACAGGGTGTGACAAGTGCAAATATTTTCATATGAGTTATCTTAATATGCAGACATATCAAAGTGTTACTTCTTTTTCCACTCAATCGTACAGTAGCACTACACAGGAAACACAAACGCTGCTACCTGATGTTTTCTATTTTGCCCTTACTGGGCCGGAAGTGAACGACACTTGGCCATAAGCCCGAGTAGTCGAGCGTGTTTCACCTTTCCCACTCATCTCTGACAATATAGACGTACTCGGGATACGCATGCATGGAGGTGTCGCCTAACCTGAAAACACGCCACTCTTAACACCGTAATTTAAAACTCTGCAAATGACACATCACACACGTACAGTGTTTTTCAGTACGCTGTCCTGTGTCACCTCTAGAAATATTTACACTTGTTACACTCGGGATATTCTTTTCAAATGCTGCAATCCGCAGCGAAATGTTGTCACTGTCAGATTAAATCCGCTTTGACTACAAGCAGCTTTTGTTTAACAAGCACAATCGGTTTCGCGTACAACATACGCATCATCAGGCGCTTAATTTTTTTTTTTTTAACATACCTGCCGTTTAGCCACTCCCCAGCGTTCCTGTCAGATGTTTAAATTTTTTTTTACGCTGACGTTTATGTTCTTGTTAAACGTGAAAGTCGGGTAGCGTTAGAAACATTTTAATCGCCGGATGATGCGTCTATAGGACGCGAAACCGGTTGTGCTTTTTAAATAAAAACTGCTTGCCGTCAAAGCGGACTTAATCTCACTGTGATACTCTGCATTTGTTGAACCATAAAACCAATCATATTGAGACGTCCTTTTTTTCTTTCCGAAGCACGTGCTTACATAAAGATATTACAACAACGTAATATAACTTAAAAATATAATCGGAATCCTGTACGCAGACGAAACACTCTCCATCACGTACTATGATCTCCAGCCGATGAAGTGATCAAACAAAACAAGATAAATACTAAGAAGAATCCTAGGCCACAAATCCCATAACAAATGATCCCACGTCAGGAGCGAAACCCGACAACAGATGCAAAGAAGAAGGCAAGAATTGAATTTTACGAACACATCATACAAATTGAATATATAATTTTTGGATTATTTTAGAAACAAAAAAAACGTTAAACAGGACTTAATTCCACACCGAGCGAGGTGGCGCAATGGTACCGCACTGGACTCGCATTCGGGAGGATGGTGGTTCAAATCCACCTACGGCAATCCAGATTTAGGTTTTCCGTGATTTCCCTAAATCACTCCAGGCATATGCCGGGATGGTTCCTTTCAAAGGGCACGGCCGATTTCCTTCCCCGTCCTTACCCAAAAACTCCGAGCGTTAGCTCCGTCTCTAATGGCCAAGCTGTCGACAGGACGTTAAACCCTAAGCAACCAACCAACCAACCTTAATTCCACACAGAAAAAAGGAAATGTTTTTCAAGTCAAACTCTAATCCAAATCTCTGAAGAAGAAAGGAAAGTTCGAATGTTCGAATGTTTGTTAAGCTTATGGGACTTAACTACGGGATCATCAGTCCCTAAACTTACTTACAAAGTACTTATCAACTACCTTATGCTAAGGACAGTACAAATATCCATGCCCGAGGGGGGATTCGAACCCCCGACCGTAGTGGCCGTGCAGACCGTGACTGAAGCGCCTCAGTCCCCTCGGCCACCGCGGCCGGCGAAAGGAAAATAATATGAGAAACACTGAAACAACAGAACTAACACGAAACACTGTACAGGCGTACTTTTCAATTACCCACCCCAGCTATGTGGAACGAGGTGGTGTGCCGGGGCCTGTTTGAATACGCTCGACAAAGTAGCGATGTGCATTGGATTATCACGGTTTGAAAAAAAAAGCTAACGGTTTGATAATGGACGGTAGAGTCCAAAACTAGTCACCGAATTCAAAATTGTGCAACTGCAGCGGACAAAATAAATTGTTTTACAAAATATTCCCAGTTGGTGATCCTAAACCATGATTACGATGGATTTTCAAAAATCAAGTTGTTCACAAAGAGTGCACTTTCATAGGCGCTCGCTGCTGGATCAACACAGATGCTTTTTTGGCGACGTCACTGGCCACTGTCCGCAGCTGAGACGAATGGGCAGTGCCGGAAGCGACGTTAGAGCAGCGCGCTTCCCGGATACCGCGGGACGGCGACCAGCGACACCCAGCCGTCTCCTGTCTGCGTGTATGCACCGTGTTCTGACGTCGGCTTCCCAGAACGGCGCGCAACCGAGCCAAGCAACTACACTAACGGGGGACACCTTTGACCTCGAACGCTCCGAACACCACGATACCATCCTTGGCATAACAGGCAATCATAAACAGAACAGTGGTGTGCGTTCATTTGCATGCAGAACGTTATATTGTACCTCAACAAACATTTTAACAGACAGAAAAGAAGTAAAAAGATATCAATACCAAATGTTCAAATGTTTCTAAACCTTATGGGTCTTAACTGCGAGTCGCCGGCCGCGGTGGCAGAGGGGACTGAGGCGCTTCAGTCACGGTCTGCACGGCCACTACGGTCGGGGGTTCGAATCCCCCTTCGAGCATGGCTATTTGTGCCGTCCTTAGTTGTAGGTAATTCATAAGCAGTTTGTAAGTTTAGGGACTGATGACCCCGTAGTTAAGTCCCTTAAGCTTAACAAACATTTGAACATTTAATTTGAACTGCGAGTCACCAGTCTCTACACTTACAAACTACTTATGAACTACCTTATACTAAAGACAACACACAGACACCCATTCGCGAGGGAGGATTCAAACCTCCGACGCGGAAGGCCGCGCGATCCGCAACATGGCGCTCCAGACCGCTCGGCTACTCCCACGCGGCGATATCAAGGAAATTATATCAAATTTAATGGCGTTAGTACCGGGTGATCAAAAAGTCAGTATAAATTTGAAAACTACAGAATAATGTAGACAGAGAGGTAAAAATTGACACACGCTTGGAATAACATGGGGTTTTATTAGAACCAAACAAACAAAAGTTCAAAAAATGTCCGGCAGATGGTGCTTCATCTGATCAGAAAAGCAATAATTAGCATAACCAAAAAAATGTTCAAATGTTTGTAAATCTATCGGACCAAACTGTGTGGTCATCATTCCGTACAACTACATTACAAACTACTTAAATAATGTAAACTAACCTAAGCACAACACACGCACCCATGCCCCAGGGAGGACTAGGACCTCCACGGCTAGCAACTGCGCGCTCCGCAGCGAAGTGCCTTAGACCGCTCGGCTACTCCACTGCGGCAGTTAGCATAACCAATTAAGACAAAGCAAAGATGATGTTCTTTACAGGAAATGCTCAATACGTTCACCATGATTCCTCAACAATACCTGAGGAATAATGTTGTTAACAGCACTGTAAAGCATGTCCGGAGTTATGGTGAGGCACTATCAGTTCCGATCGGAAGATTCACTTGAATGCCAGTCTTGTTTAAACAACTGTATTACAGTTCCGGTGCATACACTGTTACCGAAACATTCAACACCAGATTATTCGAGGGTAAAACTTATGACCTAAAAGGATTTTAGTAGAGAGAGCTTGTCATCTGCTGAGACTATCAATGTTTTTACTCCGTCATTTTTTAACCTTTTTTTGTTCTAATAAAACCCCGTGTCAATGTTTACCTCTCTATCTACACTATTTCGTGATTTATTAAGTTTTCAAATTTATACTGACTTTTTGATCACCCGGTATATCATTAGATATTAAATGAGCAGCGCCAAACACTCTCTGCTCAAAGTACTTATATCAGCGCAAAACACACGTATACAGCAGTACAACACGCCTTAGAGTGCTTATATTGGTCCTCAAGGTGCAGATTCGGGATTCGATGAAGTGGTTAAAACGAAGTGAGAGAGAACAATGTGCACACCTCACGAAAAGCACGTTATCACATTCCATCTTGTTCCTGCTGCTCAGGAGATGAATGCCGTGTACTGCTTGAAGAGCCACCGTCAGTTTCGGGTTCCTCCCGTCCTTCGAATTACGTGTATCTGTCCAGCGTAACGTCGTGTATTTCAGTGTCGTCGCCATTATATTTCTGAATTATATATAAATGAATGTTTGTCTGTATGTCCTCTAAGTGGTCATAAACCATCGATTCGATTGCAATGAAACTTTGGTGAAATGTTCACCGTACGCCCGTGAAGGTTCCTGATCTACAAACAAAAGAGCACGACACATAGCTCACGAAATATGACGTCAAAAATAATGAGAGGCCACCGCGTGAGAATATCCAGATTTATACGTCAGTTATGGGGAAATAGGAGTAGTCAGAGACCTGCAACAAAGTTTGTATGTAATTTCGGACGTTTATGAAGCGTTTTGTCACTGGCGCCCCCCCCCCCTCCCCCCACAAAATGATGAAAAGAAAAGAAGTCTACCGCTCACAACAGTTTCGCTGTACATGACGTAAAACCGTCGCATCAGGCATGACCTTGTATCAAAGTTAGCAGTACAGATTTGCATGTCATTATTTTTGTCTGCAAGTCTCCCTTAATTGTCTTGCATCCAAAATTAAATAATCTGTTTTCTTAAGCTCCATCTATATAAAAGCAAAGGACACTCACTCACTGAATAAACACGAAATCTGGAAAACTACTTCACCTATGAGGTTGAAATTTGGCAAGAATGTAGTTTATAGGTAGAAAACATCAGCTAATAAAGTATTTTCTGATAGGTGCATGGCGGAGCATACTTCTCCTACAGAGTCACAAAATCTACAGTTTCATTCCGATCTTCATAAAATTTCGTAGGCTTGACCTTCAAAACACGAGGAAGGTCACCGTCTACCTTACGTTCCATACTTTGCGGGGGGAGGGTACATTGCAACATAAAATATGGATCCCTAAATACCTTGGTCGAGCCGTAACTTGAGAACGAATCGACCCATTACACAGATCCGTTTTTTGTAGCTTTCGTTATTCTCAGAACACGGGTTTATGAATTAAAACTGAAATGTTTGAGAACAACAAAGTGCGTTTTTCAATGAGACCCTGCGTTTCTATTGCATAGAAATCCATAGCTTTGTTCCGATATTGATCAAATTTTGCACACGCTACCTTAATAACAAGAGTAATGTCACTGACTATATAAAATTTCGCTCGGTGTATGGTGGAGGGTACTTAACTTACGGAGTTTTACAAAATCCATGGTTTTGCTCCATTCTTTATTAAATTTTACGCACATGACCTTTAAACCAAGAGGAAGATCACTGGGTACATAAATGTTTGTATGGTACATGACAGAGGGTACCTTGCAGAAAGCTTTGCCGAGAGAGGAAAAGGTGGAAACGAACAGAGAGAGAGATGGGAGAGAAAGAGGTGGATACAGAGAGGGGGGAGGAGATGTGGACAACGAGGGTGTAGGATAAATGAATACCCGCGCAATGCCGGGTTTACAGCTAGTTATCAAATATATCTGCGAACTCCATATCTTCGGCTGCGATGTCATTTCCATATTCAGCACGTCGCAACTTGGGACCACATGCGCTGGATTAATTCTTTTCCACATATCGCTGCACTGTACACAGTTTACATAGTAGCGCTGTTGCGAGCACTGCCAAATGCGTACTGCAGCTATGCCAGTCACGCAATTGGAGCACTGGTTAGTACAGCTATACTAGGCCACCGTGAAGTGGTGCTACCAGACAAGTGCGGTTTTTTGCACTGAAATGACGCCCAGCACTTTTTTTGTTGTTTGTAAATCTATCGGACCAAACTGCGTGGTCATCAGTCCGTAGCTTACAAACTACTTAAACCTAGGTAAACTAACCTAAGGACAACACACACACACCGATGCCCCGGGGAGGAGTCGAACCTCCAAGGCGAGCAGACGCGCGCTCCGCAGCGAGACGCTTTAGACAGCTCGGCTACTCCACCGCGGCTAGGCACTTTTGTTTGTGATTGTTTGTTACTCTAAGAATGGTTTCGTGCGGTTCCGAGCTTTCCAGGTCAAAGGTGTCCCTTGTAAGTGCAGCAAATGGCTGGTGTTCAACGTCACCAGAATCAGCATGCTGTTGCTGTCGTTAGTGGTGATGATGATGATGATCATGATGATATGGCTATGATGTCGTCAAACCAAAGAATTGTGTCGATGCAGCTCTCCATGCCACGCTCGGGGAAGCAAATATGGAAGCCCGGAGGTAGAAAAAGAGTGTGTCCCCCCCCTGCTTACTTCATGCAGAACCAATAAATTCCTGTAAATTACGAAAGTTTAAGTGGCGCTGTGTTATTTACCTCCACATTCCAAATGCATTAAAATAAAAAAGAAAAGAGTGGAGGCCCCTCTTCTACCTCTTCACGTGTCTTTAGCCCCCCCCCCCCCCCCACACACACACACGCACAATCCGAGTACTGCAGTCGACGTCCCTTTATGCTGTGCAAGCTTACGTAGGCCTGTTACACATGGTGCTCGAAACTATCCGTTACAAAGTTCGAGGAGTATGTTAGTCATAGTAAGCAGTTTGTTGTCAAGGATGGTGAGACTCTCATTGTGTGATCAGTGAGGGTAATGCCCAAAACATGACGGAAACAGTCTCGTGCTTCACTCTAGGATCAGGGATGGCTCATCGTTATTTCCGGTTTTTCGATACAGAATCTCGACTGCTTGTAGCAAGCAATGGAAACGTTTGTTTATCAGAACACACCACATACTTCCTGTCATCAAGTGTCCACGTCTTATGATCGTCGTTCCGCTTCCTACGCAGCTTTGCATTGGCTTGCGTTTTGAGGATTTAGGCAATTGCGGCCCTTCCATGAATATGACGACACAGTGACAAACACTTTGCTTTCATTTGTAGAGCTGGTATAAATTCACTGTGTGTGTAGGGGGGGTGAGGGGGGCGCCTTCGGCCACCTGGTGTGCGTAGCCGCTATCTCCCGAGCTGGGCCCCAGCTGCAGCGGCTCGGCCGCGGCAGACAGCACGTCTGGCCGCTATCTTATCAGGCACGGCGCCAGCTGCGGGTGCGGGCCCAACCAACTCGCCAACTCGTCTCGCCTCGCCTCGTGACGTCACCTGCGATAGCGCGCAGCCTCTTCACTGTGCAGCCGGCACGTCATAACACTAGCGGCTGCGGCAGTCGCGGAGGCTGCGTCACAGCTACACTGGCCGTGGCCGACGTTAGACGTAGGCCTGAGCGCAGGCCAGTGTGTCGTCGGCAGAGTGGAGGAAACATGGGATATCTAAGATTTTTATACAGTGTCACTTGTCTGTTAAAAATTACAAGTATTGAAGGAACCCCGGGATGGTACACTAACATGTGCCCTTCAACGTTATGGGCGAGTAAACAAGTAATAGGGGAAAGTCGGGTAAGACAGCGACTTTAAGGTATATCAAATCAGAAACTTTATTTCTGGGAAAACGATTGCTTGATGTATCTCCTTTGTAATGAAGCCCTTATACGTTTCCTACGACTGAAGGCTTTTTTTTTAGCTACCCCTATTTTTGTTAGTACCATTCGTCGACTTGCCCTACAGGCAGGGAAAGATGACGAAATGAACATTTTATTCAGAAAATACTTTTATTGATGCTTACCTACTTATCAAAACAGACTCAGACATTTCTCCTTTGCGTCCCTGTATTTAAGCCCGTACACCGAGCACAGCCTACTTCATCTGCATGTTGTTTTTTTTTTTTTTTTTTAGTGACGTATAGTAGCTGCATGGAGTTTTAACTCCCGTACGGCGGCTTTAACAGGCTTACCATTTCTTACAAGCTGCATTGCCTCTTTCAATGATTCCTTCCTCCATTCAGTTCCCCTGCCTCCTTTATGAGCTGTATAATTCCACCTCTTAACCGCAGACGACATTTTGGATACAGACTTTTACATGCACACAATCTTACACAATAAAGTCATTAAACCGTTAATAAAACATCGCTAAATCCACAAGGTTTTAGAGGAATCAACTCGCATTCATTAACACAAAATATTACTTGCATGAAACGTATTTAGCCGCGGTGGAGTAGCCGAGCGGTCTAAAGCGTCTCGCTGCGGAGCGCGCGGTTGCTCGCCGTGGAGGTTCGAGTCCTCCCTGGGGCATGGGTGTAGGTGTGTGTGTGTGTGTGTGTGTGTGTGTGTGTGTGTGTGTGTTGTCCTTAGGTTAGTTTACCTAGGTTTAAGTAGTTTGTAAGCTACGGACTGATGACCACGCAGTTTGGTTCGATAGATTTACAAACATTTGAATTTGAAACGTATTTAAACTACAGGAAAAATTGTTACAAAAGCAGCATCCACTTCCGAACCTCTGTTGTCAACAAAACAAAATGACTAAGCGGTTCTATTCCGACAGACATGCCTGCACAGCGCGCTAAGGAAGCAGTACTATATAGTGTACATGACACAATCTGTAGAGTTACCGGAGAAATTCACAATTACACATGTTGCTGGGTGCGATCTCCTTTCCTGTAGAACCTTTTTGCTGTTTCGCCAAGTTCGCTACATGACGGTTTCAAATGATCTCGCAGTCATCAGACCTGTGGAACTGTGGTGTATCTAATCATACCAATAAAATGTATCTCCGTCTATACGGCGCTTAGTGGGGCTGATAAATACATAAAATTACATACTGACACAATAAAAAGCAAACATGGCGCCCACAACATTGACAACCGTCGACAGGGGCCTACACCACAATGAAGGTTCTACAAACTTTTGTATATATATTTTAAATAATTTATTTCCGAAAGCAATACATAAACGCCGATTTTTTTCTTCGGTCCAAATATGGGCTACCTTTAAAATGAAGAAAATAAAATTTAAATACAAGTTTACTTGCAGTAACACAAGTATATAGTCCACTGTCCATTCCTGCAAATTCAGTGCGCCCACATACGGCACTGGAAACACCGAATCCAATTTTCTCCTCTCGTGTCCGCTGAAAATGATTGTCGCAGAATATGCACGATATATCTGTTCCAGAAGGAGTGCGCTCTTCAGAAATCTTCTAGAAATTTTTTATCAATATTATTTGGTATAACATCCATACCTTATACAGTGACGCTAAGAAAACTTCGCTATTGCGAAATAATGTTGATAAAAATACCAACACTGTAATTCGTCACTATACAGTTATTTAACAGATGCCTAAGCGAGGCAATGACGGTAACAGCGAAGGTTAATGCCTCGTGGTTTTCATTCTCCCTGGTGCGGGAATACAGATTACGCTGAGAGTGCTAAGGGATGAATGTAGTTGACTCATGTGTGTGCAGTCAGTGTGGCACATGGACGTTTGGGTCGGTCCTGGACTCGTGTTCGGGTAGCCTAGTGGTTAAGGCGACCGCTCGCGAAAAGCGGGAAACCCGGGTTCTAGTCCCGGCTCGGCACAAATTTTCATACGTCACAATTTGGTAAAAATTCGCTATTGTGAAATAATATTGATAAAAATATCGACACTGTAATTCGTCACCATACAGTTATTTTTCGCAGTTATTTAAACTGCTTCCAGTAAGAGTAAGAGCCTAGGAATGCCTCCGCACTGAAGAAAGGATCATTGCCAATCATCGGCAAATTGTCCAAACGAACAGACGCCACATATTTAAAGCTTATACAGGAAATGATTAATTAGATAGCTGTCGATAGAGTGGAGTCCACAGAATCGAAGTTTTCACGCGCAAAATCTCACTGCAGCCAAACGCTGTGCGTCCACACAACCGACGGTTTACAGTAGACTTACACCCTGTGCCATATATAGACCATTGCCCATATTTGGACCTCCTCCTCTATACATCCCGATAGCATCAGACGTGACGTGATGACGAATGCACATATCGCCATTAGTTGCATTTGCAGACACTTAACTGCCGCAGCTATTCTTAAATACGAATTAAGGGCCGCACACCCAGCGTACAGGCATTATAATGCAATTACGTCTGCCGCTATCGGGATCTACTCTGCTGACGACACGTTCGCCTGCGCCGAGGCCTGTATTTATCGCCAGTCGCTACGCTGACTTAGCAAATGTAATCCACTGACACAGCAAATGCCACGGGTTGGTGGGCCAGAGATGGCACCGCAGCGGAGTGGCCGACCGCAATGAGGCGATATGCTCCGATGCGTAAGAGCGTTCCCCGTCGGGGGTTCGAATCCCCCCTCGGGCAGGGATGTTTTTGACTCATTATTGCTTGACTGAGTAAAATAATAATAATATAATGTTTTCTTTTCTTTAACGTTAACTGCTGTTGACCCATGTGAATAATTGTGTTCAAATGTGGGTAAAGCTTATGGGACGCAGGCCGCGGTGGCCGAGGGGACTGAGGCGCTCCAGTCACGGTCTACACAGCCACTACGGTCGGTGGTTCGAATCCCCCCTCGGGCATGGATATTTGTGACGTCCTTAGGATTAGCTAGTTCATAAGTAGTTTGTAAGTTTAGGGACTGATGACCCCGTAGTTAAGTCCCATAGACTCTACAAACATTTGAACATTTTTGCTTATGGGACTTAACTACGGAGTCATCAGTCCCTAAGCTTACAAACTACTTATGAACTAGCTAAGACTAAGGACGGCACAAATATCCATGCCCGAGGGGGGGGGGATTCGAACCCCCGACAGTAGTGGCCGTGCAGACCGTGACTGAAGCGCCTCAGTCCCCTCGGCCACCGCGGCCGGCTGTGAATAATTCGCACTCTATCCTGATCAGTCCCACGTGGGTAAGATAGTAATGGAGAAGACGCAGAATCAACTACGTATGTATAAAAAATAATAAACTTTGAATAGTGGTAACAAATATTTGTCTCGTTTTAAGAAAATTTATATAATTAAATACTTTGATAAATTTTGAAACATATCAACAATCAGATATTGACTTTTTCAAGTTTATTTTATTTTTTGACTACTTGTTTATTTCAGAAAATTCTGTTCATTCGAGCAGTACACAACGCTAGCTTGAACAAAGTGGGCAATTGCAACAGCTGATCTGCACCGAATTGTGAAACAGAAGTCTCGTGATAAACTGCGCTTACGGAAAGAATCTAAACAACGGCAATACATGTCATGACTTTTAGTTAAATTATTTGTGTGTTTTTCGTCTTTACATCGATGTGTATAACCAAAATCGTGTTATAAACTATGCTTGCATCACAGAAGGTCTTTGGCCAGCATAAAGAATCGAAAAAAAACTCCAAGAGCTGTCGTTCATGTTAAACAGACTGTCAATAGACGGCACCTTCAAAAATTCAAATGTTTGTAAAGCTTATGGGACTTAACTACGGGGTCATCAGTCCCTAAACTTACAAACTACTTATGAACTACTTACGAACTAGGACGGCACAAATATCCATGCCCGAGGGGGGATTCGAACCCCCGACCGTAGTGGCCGTGCTGACCGTGACTGGAGCGCCTCAGTCACCTCGGCCACCGCGGCCGGCGACGGCACCTTCCACATAGTTTGCGTGACCGATATAAAAGCTAAGTTGATACTCGGAGAAATGGCTGAGGGAACAACCGTAGCTACATGTCCCATTTACGATCGTTCGCTGTGTATCAACCTATATTGTACGAACAGTACAAACTTTTTCAAAGTATAGTTTTTTTTGTATAAACAAACTGTCCGTGTATTTTTCGTCATTAGTGGAGAACGAAACCTTGAAAATGATACCACAATCATTAATTTCGGGTAAGTAATACGGGAGATATGGCGTATCCACAAAAAACACCGATGAGAAATCTATATCTATAAATGTGAATGTCTGTTCGGTGTACGCTTATCACGTCCGAACGACAAGACGGAGAAACTTAAATATTTCTACAGTTACTAATTTATACCTGAGGAAGGTTTTAGGCACGGTTTTATAGCTATCTGATAGATAGTAATTTGAAGAATATAACGCGAAATGCGGAACAATAATTACTCTTTGAAAATTATTTTTACTCTTTAAAAATGATTTTATTGGTTGCATTGTTGCTTGAGAGTTGATAATGATAAAAGGGTGGAGTATATTGGAATGGAAAGTTATCGGTGTATATAAAATTCTAAGTGTGTGTGTGTGTGT
Organism: Locusta migratoria; assembly: GCA_026315105.1. Classification (NCBI taxonomy): domain Eukaryota; kingdom Metazoa; phylum Arthropoda; class Insecta; order Orthoptera; family Acrididae; genus Locusta; species Locusta migratoria. The sequence goes on along the minus strand of CM048745.1, from coordinate 260,239,868 downwards.
GTGTGTGTGTGTGTGTGTTAATATAATGCTCTGTAGCGAAAACTACAGAATGCAAACGAATGGCCTGTGTGTAATTGTTGTCCGAAGTCTCCAGTTGTACACCATAGCAATTCCATGCCGATAGACTATAAGGGGGTAGGAGATATGGTGGTCGAATGTCGTCAAATTATAAAAAATTCGGAGTGAAGGCCAGCGATGACGTTTGCGACTCTATAGCAAGGAGGTTACATACAGCGAAACGTGATGCCACAGACCATATCTTTGGTCTATGCGTGCTACAATGTCTTTAGCTACATAAGGATAAGCATACGAATAAGGAAATATAAGAATAAATAAAGCAGTAAAAAAGAAATTTCTTTTCATACATCTCTTTAAAAAAAAAGTATTGTATTTCATTTCACCCTTCACAACCACACTACTGAAAGATAGCTTATCTATCATAATCAACCAACACGCGAGAACAGCCGCGGGTTTAAGCTAGTGATATATATAATTCGGATCTTTGCTCTGAATCTTTGCCGGCCGCGGTGGCCGAGGAGACTGAGGCGCTTCAGACACGGTCTGCACGGCCACTACGGTCGGGGGTTCGAATCCCCCCTCGGGCATGGATATTTGTGCCGTCCTAGTTCGTAAGGAGTTCATAAGTAGTTTGTAAGTTTAGGTACTGATGACCCCGTAGTTAAGTCCCATAGACTATACAACATTTGAACTTTTTTTTTCTGAGTCTTTGTTGATATCCGATGATGGTCAAGATGCTGCCCGCCTCTATAAAGAACGACACAGGTTTATATTTTCTATTGACAAATTATCAGCATCTAATTAAGTGGTATTGACTTTTTTTATGATATCTCCTGGAACGTGCGGTCTGAAGTGGTAGTGAATATTCTTATGGTTGCATCACTAGCTTACGTTTGTCAGTATTACCTTTAACTTTTCACGCACCTCCTTCCTGTTTTCCTGCCTCTTAGTGGCCGGCTTCACGGAGTTGTTAACGGTCTGCGACTCAGGCGGCGGCTGTCGTTTGACGCCAGTAAGTCAACTAGGACTGATCTGCCCCGCCAGGAACCGTTAGCAAATAACGTTTATCGTCCTCCTTCGCAGTAAATCCAAAGCGACTACGTGACTCCAATAACTCGATCGTTGAGCTACAACGGTTTCCGCTTCTGGTATTCGTTAGCTGTTCTCACCCGAGGGAGAACACTAACCTCTGGTAGGAGCGACTGTAAATCCGTGACGTCACGCCTCATACCGCGCGTCCAAAAGTAAGCTATTTTAAGGGAAGAAATCTGAGAACGAGTACGCGTAATGGAAATGCTGTGGCAAATGACGGGAGTGCCAGACTTGCCGCTCTAATCGGTATAGCCCCATGATCCAAATTCTATAGTCTGGTAACATTGTGTGGCCACGTTTCGTACCTATGTAGTATCTTCTCAGTTGCGAGAGTGTATGCGTGATTTCCTGTCGGACTAGTCACGATTCGTAGTAATAGATGAACAATTGCAATACTCGAACTTCTGATACCACTCGTCTGCTTTGAACAATGACGTAACACATCATCCAGTGAAGTTTCGTCGGTGATACTTTTGATACAAAGAACCCATTGGAGTAAACAATTGCATGTAGAAAGAAACTTTTTTACGTGTATGTGATTTAAATTAAAATAGTTCAAATGAAATTCTGAAACATTACGTACATAAAAGAACAATACAGTATGTATACTAATTATCGAGTAAATTGTAGCGCGAAATGATGGAAATGTGGTACGAGAGTAATTATCACGCGGTATAAATAATGTTCACAAACTTTTACGGGGCTACCGCATAAAATTGGAGTTTTGGGCGGGAACATACTAAATTGAAATATTTAAAATCGTTGAAATTAATTATGACCCGTTGTAAATAATATTCATAGAATTTAACGGGACTACCGCGGGTGGTGGGGTTTTGGGTGGGGACGTACTAAATTGAAAGATAAAACTTGTTCTGAACTAAACTGCTGAGTATATTTACGAAATGAGTAGTTGATACTATAGTTAACTAGACTTCAAATAGTTTTTCATGTTATTTGAGTATATTGTCGGTTTTGTAATTTTTTCATAGAACTGCATTATAGTGAAAGAAACAAACACACGAAAGAAGATAGACGCACAATTTAAGAAAAATAACATGAAAAGAAACTAACGGGACCAGTGTAGGAATCAGAAGGTTTTGGGCGGGGAGAATCTAAACAGTTAAAAATAAAACACAAATACAAACGAAACAAACTCACAATTAAAAAAATACCGACAAAATGGCGTATAGATTCGATTACTTCAAATGATCCCTAATACACCTAAAATGAGACTCACGATACAAAATTCCACCTTATAATAGAAACATACGAAAACAGGTACCTATCACTACAATTGAGCTCTAATACACTTCAAATGAAACCATCTGATACCAAACTTTCACTACACATTTATAAACAAAAAACGTGAAGATCTAATATCGGTAACTAGACCTGATCTATGTCGTTTAAGTCTGGATAATTCTGAACTAAAAATACGAAAAGCTGGTATCGTATATGCTTTTTTTAAAACAACAACAAACAATTGACGGGATACGAACAGATACATGTTTTATTCCGCTCACAAAGATACCCAGATCAATTTGTCCTTTAAAATAAATCTCATGGGATGCAAACAAATCCATGTTTTACGCCGCTCACAACAATGTCCAGATCAATGTGTTGTTTAAAAAGATCTCACGTGATGCAACAGTTACGTTTTATGCCACTCATATATATTATCGGCGATTAGTAATAATAATAAATGCAATCATCTGTGATAAAATTACATAAGATATGACGTCTTTGATCAAAGCAGACGGTTGGTATCGAACGTTCAAAATGACCGAGTAAGGCAGAAGCGATATCCGGCTTTCCCCATGGAAGCGTCATCAGGTCCTGCGCTATTTCTTATCGTCGTATTATTACATAAATACGCGAATATGAAAGTTGAAGTACCGCTTTCTAATATTAGCTGCACAAAAGAGCCAAGGATAATAACTTAATGGGTGCAGATGGTAAGCATTCCCGGCGGGGTGTTATCTCGCTGAACAGAGTTTTTTGCCAGTAGTCCGCGTCGTACCAGCACGATATTTCGATCGCGTTACTGGCGATCTTCACCAGGTACTTCCTCAAGATCGAAATGCCGTGCCAGTACTACGCGATACCGGCAGAAAACCCGCTTCTCCGAGATAAGATGGCGTAGTTTGCCGCATATGAACACAAAATAAAATCACGTGACAACGCAGCAGTTGAGAGTAGTAAAAGAAGTAGATGTTTCAGATTTGTAATCAAAGATTTTAATGTGAAAAAAAAAGAAAAAAAATATCAGTCAAGTTTTTTTTTTTTTTTTTTTTCTTTTTTTTTCCCCTGTTGACCGGCTTCAATCTTTCATCAAATTACCATCAGACCGATTTGTCGGAAGTTGGTGCTGAGACGATGAGCGGGCTGTAGAGAGTGAAAAAAAGCGTCTGCGATCAGTAACCGTGCTGCTAACACACTTCTTCAGTACAAGATTTCTAAATCAAAGTGGACGTGCTTGACAAACACATTCATTTCACAAGAAGTGATAGCTATATGGTTTATTAAAAAGCTAAGATTTCACCTTCTTCTTTCAGTAAATCTGTCCTCAGACAGGTATCAACTAGATATCGTTCATGTCTTTCCGTTCTAGGCATCCTCCTTCATTTGCTGGTAACTTCTTCATTTCTTCACATCTGTTCGTCTTCCTCTCCCTCTTTTTCCTTCTACTTTTCCTCCATTATCCTTTTCAGTGGACAGTTCCTGCGTAATACGCGTCCCACCCACGATGTTTTCCTGTTCTGTATCATCCACACGAAATTCCTCTTTTTACCCTGCTCAACACCTTATTTCTCCTTCTGTCAGACTATTTCACTTTCTCCGTTCTTCTCCACAGCCACATTTCAAATCTTTCTGAATATTTTTGTTACCATGGCTGAAAGAATTGATTTGTTCTAACAGTGTAGTCCCGTCAGTATCTACTGAGAGTCAAAGTGGGACTAAAGAACACCGCGAAAGGAAAATATGTAGCTTTCTTTTATCACAGTAAAACTTTCTATGATAAAAAATATGGCTTTAAAACGATGTGGCGAAATATAGATTCAAGTGTTTTTACAGCGTGAAAATCGAGAAGTCGATTTCCTCTATTTGGTAGAATGGGCGAACATGCTAGAACCAGCCTGACGGAAGTCAAACGCAATTGTTCCCTAGACTCAAAGCGACTGCGTTGGCATTTGCCCGAGTGTCACGGATTATGAGCACCGAACAATTCCAGCGAGCATACAAATGCCAGATGCAGACCTTTAGATTACACCAGATCGTAATTCCACGAGAAATGTCTGGAACTAAGCTCACCGGCACTCCAATTTCTTCAGAAAAAAAAGAACAGAAATTTATTTTAAACTAGCTGAAAATCAGACCTTGATGCGGTATTTATTTACTTTATATTCTCCAATCCCCCCTCTCTCTCTTTATCCATCATTTCATCTCTCTAACCATGTCTTCCCTTTCTCTCTCTCGACCCAGTTCCCCCTCCCCCCTTCCCCACCTCATTTCATTCTCCATCCTTCTCCCCCAATCTATTAAAACGTACATATATCTGTCAAAATTCGTCGTCATCTGTGAAACACTATAAAAGTTTATTGCAAAGTTTCTTCTCCCATGCACCATACGTTGACTTGAGATTTATAAAAGCAGCCACCATGAAAAGATTCACACATGAGCGAACTTTCTGATAAGTGGAAAACCTTGTCCAAGTCTGTTGTAACCTAACGGGTCAAGTGTGTGAAAATTCTCCAAGAAAGGAGTAAAACTATAGGCACGAGTTGAAATCTTTAAGTAAAATACCCTCAGACATGGACCATATGAAATTGGTGGCCTTCCTTTTGTTTTGAAGGTTAAATCTGCAAAATTCCAGCAAGTTCGGAAACAAACACACGAAGTTTAAAATTCCCGTGCCGCGGTGGAGTAGCCGAGCGGTCTAAGGCGCCTTTCTCCGGAGCGCGCGGTTGCTCGCCATCGGAGGTTCGAGTCCTCCCTGGTGTGTGTGTGTGTGTGTGTGTGTGTGTGTGTGTGTGTGTGTGTGTGTTTTGTCCTTACGTTAATTTACCTTAGTTTAAGTAGTTTGTAAGCTACGGACTGATGACCACGCAGTTTGGTCCGATAGATTTACAAACATCTGAACATTTAAAATGCTCGTTTTTTCCTCAGTACTTACTAGTTTCTTCTAGCTAACAATTACTTTCAACATTTGAGTAGGTTTCAAGAAAGACTGCTGACATTTGCTTAAACCGACGTCTGACAGACCCACAGAAGTTTGTTAGGTGTTAAGTATCCGGCATATTAGTTGAGGGTTAGAGCAATAAACAATCACCATTGTTGGCTCGCAGAGCGAAAGCAATAACACACCACGTCTCCAAAAGTTGGTTGAAGCGCTGCACTCTGATTAAATAGATTGCATTTATTTTATTTATCGTATGGCTTTACAAATGCAAGTGCGGTATTGACATCATAATTTTACATAAGATAGAAATACACATATTAATGGGTAAGAAACACCAAGTTGATGTAATACAACAGAAAATTACACATTTATTGGGTGTCGCGTTCTCCAGTCGGTCGTTGTATTTTCAATATCGGGTGAAACGTAACATAATGTACTGCCTTCAGCTGAACAATCCCTATCTGAATAAATTTGTAATTTTCTTCGCCTAATTGAGGTCATTACGAACGCAATAGACTGAGTTACACGGCAGTTGCCTGTTATCTCCTGGGGTCTGGATTTCTTTTTTGTCCGTGTGCACAAAGGAAGGCACTAGCGGCGTACAATAGCGTGTTATCTGTAGGGCACGCCGCGACCCTCTGTGCAACGTTTTACTCCAGAGCAATAGAGACTGAATTAGCATCAGGGGAAAAAAAGCCTTATGCAGCGCGCGTTTCGTGACTAAACCAGTTTAGCGGGTCAGTCAGTCCTGCATCCCCAGTCAGGAATACATAAAACAGTCGTTAGACACACACCGTCTGCAGCACATCAAACACGGTGGGGGAGCGAACTCACGCGATCCAGGCATTGCAGCGAAGGGGCGGCATCGAATCACAGGCATGTCCGCGATCCCATTTGTGCGCTACGTACGGCGGCGTATTTTTCCGGAAGTGATAACAGCTTTAAACGATGTAGCTAGAGTTCGTGACGTCTAATTTCACAGACGAAACGGTGGAGGTGGAGGTTTGAGGCACTGCACAGAGACAGGGGGAGCAGGAGTGAGCACGCGATACAATAGGGGGGAGAGCATCAGATGGGGGCATGGAAGAGAGGGAGCCACGACGTGGAACGAGCAATTCTTCCACAACGGTCGTTGCTGTTAACGTCAGGTAGCTTTTAACGAAAGTTTTAATGGTCACCGACTACTGACTTGTTTGCTAGAGAAAGATGGGGGAAGCTTCATACTGAGGAAAATTGAAGGGTGTGCTGCAAGAGGGGGTAACTCCATTTTTAGCGTTCTTTTCAGGAAGGACATAAAACTGATTAACTTATTTCATACAGCTTGAATAATTCTGAGAGATACATTATTGAATCACCTTAATTAAAGCGGTAATGCATGGGGACCAACTGAAAGTTCAGACTGATTAGTATTATTTATATTAATGTAAATGTTATTTATATTAATGTAAATTCCCGCTGCTTCGCACGCGTAGACTGGATGGTCAGCATTGCTTGTTTCTGCTTCCGCTTCATTCGCATCATCAACAGAGCAGGCTCTGCTAATGGTATACTACGCCTTCCACATCCCTGGCTACGAACTCTACACATCGATGATTACTACTTTCAAGGACAGTAACAGGTGCAAACATGTAACGCCTTTGTATCGGTTGTGAATAAATAGTTGCTACCCTCGTATATGAAACAAAAAAAAAAAAAAACAAAAAAAAAAAAAAAAAAAAAAAAAAAAAAAAAAAAATTACTCGCAAACTACGGAGTGCACACACTTTATTGAACATTTGAACCTCTGCAGATATTCGAGTTTAGGTTACTGACATGTTCGGTCTTTCGTGACGTTTTTTATCTGACGCTGACAAACAGGGAAATAAACACCCGCTGAAGTATCGGAAAAGCGATGACAACGCTTTTGCTGTTACTGCTGAACACCTTAACACAGACCCATAAAAAAGCAGTCGCATGTGTTTCAGACCCGGAGGATACGCTGGCCAATCGCGGTCCACCACAGAACCAAAATGGGGTCCGCGTAGTGCTCCTCCATAGCATTCTCCCGCTTCGATTGGATCCAGCTATGTCTTGCATGAATCACGTCGAAATCAGGGTCCTCTGCCAGGCACTTACATGTGATTTGCAGAGTATCCCATGTAGATGTCGATGTAGATGTAGAGGGCCACTATGCCATCACGGGATATCGTACCGATTACTCCGTGACTGGACATTCCTCACCACGCAGTCAGCTGCTGACGGTGAAGAGACTTCTCGATCGCGAAATGCGGATTCTCCGTCCCACAATTGCCTCGATTTTGTTTACTGACGAACCGATTCAAATGAGAGTGGGCTTCATCTCTAAACCAAACCATATTCACAGCAATTCTGTGAACAATACTGTTGGCGAAACACAACCGCTGTTTCATGGCCCTGTGCTTAATGGCTGATGAGATTTAATTTTGTATGGGAACAGACAAATTGAAGTGTCTTCCGGTTGATTCGCAGTTGATTTGCAGCTCGTCTGATTTTCCTGGGGCTGGTTCGCAACACAACGCGTGTCTTTTCGATGTTTTAAGGAATTTTCACCTTTTTTTTGGACAACCGACATTGGGAAAACTGTCATGCACATTACCCGTTCTCTCAAACTTGTGAATCAATTTGTTGACTGTTAGCACACTTGAAACAGGTTCATTCAAATTGAAATGGGTCGCGAACTTCCTTACAGCCGCAGTTGGACAGTTATTACTCGCACAGTAGGCCTTCTAAAGTGTACAGTCGGCCGACAACAAGTCGCGTACACATGCGCATACTAATTCCCAGCATGCCACGCGGCCAACCTCGTAGTTTGAACAGCGTTAGACAAACCGTTGTGAATTTAAGACGATTTATTTCATATAGTTCAGTAATTGTCTCCCTGTAGAATAAATACTTGTGCTCTTTGAAAACAAAAACACAAATAAAATAAAAACAAAAATAGTCCCCATAGCAAACGGAATGTTCAATATTCAAGCGTCTTCTGTAAGAGTCTTCACTTCCCTCACTTAAGGTACAGGACAGTACTTCATAATACCACATGCTATTACGTGTACATACGGTTCCGCTAATGCCATCGTGTCTTTTAGTTTCGCGGGTTTTAATGACAGCTTTCTTTGCTATGCACATGGTAAACTAAGGGTAACAGTCTAAGATTGCTTCAGCAGGCTGAACGTGCAGAACATAGCCATGTTTCCAGAACGAAACTTTCACTCTGCAGCGGAGTGTGCGCTGATATGAAACTTCCTGTGAGATTACAACTGTGTGCCGGAACCGGGACTCGAACCTGGAACCTTTGCCTTTCGCGAGCAAGCGCTTTATCACTGAGCTATCCCGACACGACTCACGGTGCCGCCCCACAACTTCAATTCTGCCAGTAACTCGCCTCCTACTTTCCAAACTTCACAGAAGTTCTGCGAAACTTGCAAGACTAGCACTCCTGGAAGAAGTGGTAGAGCGCTTGCCCGCGAAAGGCAAAGGTCCCAGGTTCGAGTCCCGGTTCCGACACATAATTTTAATCTGCCAGGAAGTTTCATATCAGCGCACACTCCGCTGCAGAGTGATAGATTCATTCTGGAAACATCCCTTAGGCTGTGGCTAAGCCATGTCTCCACCATATCCTTTCTTCCAGGAGAGCTAGTCTTTCAAGTTTCGCAGAACTTCTGTGAAGTTTGGAAAGTAGGAGGCGAGGTACTGGCGGAAGTACAGTTGTGAGGCGGCATCATGAGTAGTGTCGGGATAGCTCAGTGGTAGAGCGCTAGCACGCGAAAGGCAAAGGTCCCAGGTTCGAGTCCCGGTTCCGGCACACAATTTAATGTGCCAGGAAGTTTCATAGCCATACATTCTAACACACCACTATTGTGAACGTAGCGAAGAACTTCCTAATCAGACACTAGAAATATATCTTGGTATCACTTTTAAAGGCTTTTAAGAAGATGATTCACAAAGTCTCTTATCGTGGCAGTGTTCACGCTAATTACATGGAACTTCCATGGTGACGACTGCTCCACAATTTTCTCATTTCTGTGGGGCGAAAGGAGGGTATACCATGGAAGTCTCTTTCTCTTGTCCCACATGCATGACGCGGTAAATTTTTAATCATACACATTTCCTGGAAAATTAAGGGCACATACAGCAAGCCAAAGCATGTAAACCTGGTGTGGCAAAATGGACTCCCACTCTATGTTGTTGCTCAGTAAATGAAAGGAAAACATTTATGTCAAAGCAGTTTGCACCAGAGAGATACAAGTTTGAGCACTGCATGTACGTCCATCTGAAACTTTCCGTGTATTTCGTTGGAGAGAGGTCCTGATCTAATTTTTGTTTAAACTTTGTTCTTGATTAGTAGTTTTGCTTTGTTTGCTATTGTTATTTTTCTTTTTGCTGGCTGGATATAAACGACCTTTGTGTTACGGACGAGGGATTGCACCCCTTCCTCCCCTCCCCGACTTAACCCCCCATCCCCAGCAAATAAAAAGAAATAACACCTGAGCTAGCAACTGAGCCGTGTGGCGCCCTCACGAGACGTCTCCAGCACGTGGCAGCGTGTCGCGGTGTAAAAATACGTCCGGCGTGTCACAGGGCCGGAGTTTACTCGGGGCCGCAAGCTGTAAACAAACGAAAGCTGCCGGTAGCCGGGGAGGCAGGTTGCGGCGAGGGGAATCCCCGCGGGCTGCAGCAGGGGTGGGGCGGACACAGGGCGGCACTCAGCGCCACAGATAAGACGCCCTCTGGCCAATTACTGCGCTACTGGCCGACAGGTAGGCAGCGCTGCTGACACCTGCCGGCCGAAACGCTCACTGCGCAGATCGCGGGTTTCCACACTGCCTCATCCAAAGCCCTGGGAACTTGGCACCTCTTTTTCCAAAAATGAATTTTTTTTCAGAGTTCTAGACAGATATACAATAGTTCTGTACAAAATTTAAATAGTTCTAGAAAATTTCGCCAAAAAAATAGTAAAAATTACCACAAACTTTAGTGTTTGAAGTTTTTTTTTTTTTTAGTAATTAATTGCCTGTTAGCACAAACATAGTTCTGATCACAGTTCTAAATAGCTTTCAATGAGTAGTACAGGAAATCCTAATGACATTTTTTTGTGCAAATGATACTTTATGAGATAAATGCAGTAATGTGGAATTCATTTTCACGTTCCTGTGAAATTGGCACAATTTTTTCGAGAAATACACATTTGAATATCTGATAAGCTGTCTTATTTGTGCCCCTTATTCGAGAAATATATATTTTTTTTAGGTCTTAATAGATATTCTATCCGCTGCACATTCAATTTGTTGTTTTTACGTCTGAGTAATTACTGCTTATCGTAAACAAGAGCTATTGCACATCTCCCTAGAACTCAAAAAAGTATAATTTTTTGAGAAAAAAAAACGGGTGCAAATTCCACAGTTCCGTATAGCTTCTCCTTTTCTTGTTCGATCTCTGATCAGTTTTCGGCGGGCCACACACTGCGGCAAGTTACGACAAAATGTGAGGGGTGTGATGTAGTCTTGTGTAGTTCGCGAACGAACTACGCGAGCTAGTTCGCAGATCCCTCGCCTCTTAGTTCGTCCGCTCTTTTCCCGAAGACTGACGGGGAACAGCGAGAGGACGCGAGAGCGCGCAGAATCGCGCGATTCCCTTCTGCCAGTTGCCGTCATTTCGAGCTGAGATGCAGCTCAGCTGTAGTTTCATAGTTCACTGCCACAAGAAATCTTTTTAGAAATAAAATACTACGAGTACTCTGTATGCAAAGTAGTTGAATACCATTGTATCACCCATTAGTGTAAATAACTGGTTTATTTGCTTAAGTATTTGATGTTAAATTGCCCAAAAATACGGGTAATATAACACGCTTTGGAAACACTGATTCATTATATACAAAAGCTGTCATAAAAAAGAGCTCTTTTAGTAGCGGTAGCAAAAGCCAAAAGGAGCGGACAAACTACGAGCAGCGGCCGAACTACGAGCAGCGGTCGAACTAGGAACAGCGGACGGTTATGCCAAACGTATCTCGCTTCATAGTTCGTTGGATGCTTTTCCGATGACCGACGGGCAATGAGGAGAGGGCGCGTAGCAGAATTAAAAGCACGTGTTTGCCTTCTGGTGATGAGTCATTTCGAGGTGAGCGTCTACCTGCTAGATTACATAGTTCAGTGCTACAAAATTTCTGTTTCGACGTGATCTGCACTCTGCAATATCTGACTAATAAATTCTATCAACTTAAACGCGAGAAATTATCCACAAACTATTTCTTTTGGTTTGCGAGATATCGTTAGCGGCTCAAGCAGCAAGCTCGTGGAGCAGCTAGGTGGGGGAACTTCCCCCTCCACCTGCACGCGTAAACCACGCCGCTCAGCCGTCACTGGGAGCGGACGAACTGAAAGAGCGAACTAGTTCGCGGATCTAGCGCTCCCGATCGGGAACTACAGTATTATGCGCTAGTCGAGTGTGGTGGGCGTTTCCCCTGTGAGTCCTGCTAGCCGTTCAGCTCAGGGAGTGGACTGGCTAGGCTGGAGTCTGCGGCTGGCCAGCCGGCTCGTTTTGAAAAGGCGGCGGTCGAGCGGCAGATTAATGGCAGAGTCGGCAGCAGTTCGCGTGCTGCCGGAGTCAAGTGGCTGCTACACGCCACGCAATTGCCGCCGACTTCTCTCGCCTGCAACTCTCTTGCTTGTAAGAGTTCACGGCCAATTGCAGTGTCCCTGTAAGGCGAGATGAATCGCCGCTGGATCACACGGGTGACCACTTCTAACAACGTTCTTTCTGCTCTTCCAGCTTGTTCTCCGTCTCTGGGCCAACGGCATATGAAAAAATCGCACTGACGTGTTTTACGACCCTCTTTCGATTTGTAGTTTTATAAGTTTTTGCGAACATTTTGGACCAAAATAATAATTTAAATAATAAAACATTAATAAGACTGTCTGAAACCCTTTTAGGAAAAAAAAAATTAGGAAGTGACCTTCAGCGTCGAAGTCCAACGTCTTGCCCACTACACTGCAGCTATCAATCGAAAGTTGTACCCTATAATCTCATACTAAAGATGGCCGTTGTTAACTGATCCTAATATGGCATTTGTATACATTAAATTATCATTTATCGTACGAAGAACGATGTGTTTCTGTTGTTTCTTCAGTGCGCCATTGCTTTGAAATGACAAAGTGTAAGTTACAATAAGGAAATCATCAAATACGCAACGCAAGATGGCGTATGTCAGAGAGAGTTCTGGGAGAGGAATGTCACGTGACATCTGCGAACGGCTGCTTTTCGTTAATTCAGTGGAGGGTGTCAAATCTCCGTTATTTTTGCAAATATCTCTGAAACGATACGAGATATGAAAAAAAACAAAAGGAAACAAAGTTGTAGAGAATTTCCTCCTCTACAAATTCGATTATTCAATTTTCGTGTCAGATGAATAGTTAAGCCGTAATGTTCATTTAAATTTCAAGCTATCAAAACACGATCGCAAAGGGCCACTTTTAGTGTTACTGCCGTAACCTAAAGTGGGCCAAAATGTTTATAATGCTAACGGAAGAAACTGCTTAGGTAATCAGTCTGTACAGTTACAAACTACTTGATCTAACGTATGATAAGGACAACTGGTTGGTTGCTGTTTTGTTGCCGGCCACGGTGGCCGAGGGGACTGAGGCGCTCCAGTCACGGTCTGCACGGCCACTACAGTCGGGGGTTCAAATCCCCCCTCGGGCATGGATATTTGTGCCGTCCTTAGTTGTAAGTAGTTTGTAAGTTTAGGGACTAATGACCCCGTAGTTAAGTCCCATAAGCTATACAAACATTTCAACATTTGTTGTTTCGTTGGTTGTTTGGGATAGGGCGACCAAACTGCTAAGGTTGGGGAGGGGAGGAGAAGGAGTGAGGATAGGAAAGGAGGGGAAGGGATAGGAAAGGGGGGAAGGGAAAGGAAATTCAGTCCAGGGAGGAAAGAAGGAAGAAAGACTGCATTAACTGGCTCCGCGAAAGAACCGTGAGCCCCCTAGGCGGGACGGGGATAAGGACAGCACACACACACACACACACACACATAAGCGAGGGAGGACTCTAATCTCCGACGAGAGCCCACACGAAACCCGCTGTATGGCGCCCGATACCGCGCGGTCATTCTTGTGTGGCAATAGCATATACCGGCCCTTTTGACGTCCGACACATCACCTGACACTACACGTCTTAATGGCCTTCAGCTACCACCTCCGGAAGTGAGCGAGTAACTTTTTCCGACCAGTTTAACAACCAACTGCATATGTACACTATGAGATTTAAAGTATCCGGACACCTGCCTGAAAACGACTTAAAAGTGCGAGGCGTTCTCCATCAGCAATGATGGAAGTCAGTACGGCATACTTTCAATCAGATACTGGTAGGTTTCTTGGGGAATGGCAGGCCATCCTTCACGGAGTACTGTACTGAGGAGAGGTAGCGAAGTAGGTCGGTGAGGCCCGGCACGAAGTCGGCGTTCCAAAACATCTACAGGACTCAAGATTCTGTGCAGGCCATTCCGTTACAGGTATGATGTTATGTAACCATTCCACCACACCACTACGGTCGGGGGTTCGCATCCCCCCTCGGGCATGGATATTTGTGATGTCCTAGTTCGTAAGTAGTTCATAAGTAGTTTGTAAGTTTAGTCAAGTTTAGTCAAGTCCCATAAGCTTAACAAACATTTGAACATTTTGAACATTCCACCACTGGCTGTCCATTATCAACAGTTGCTCGACCGTGTTGAAAGATATAATCGTCAACGTCGAATTGCTCTCCAATAGCAAGAAGGTGCTTAAAACATCAGTGCAGGCCTGTGCTGTAATAGTGCCACGCAAAACAACAAGGGGTACGAGGCCCTTTCCATGAGAGACACGAGCACACCATAACACTACCACCTCCGATTTTGTTTTTTTTTTAGAAATGTTTGTAAATCTATTGGACCAAACTGCTTGGTCATCAATCCGTAGCTTACAAACTACTTAAACCTAGGTAAACTAACCTATGGACAACACACACACACATGCCCCAGGGAGGACTGCAAGCCGGCCGCGGTGGCCGAGGTGACTGAGGCGCTCCAGTCACGGTCAGCACCGCCACTACGGTCGGGGGTTCGAATCCCCCTCGGGCATGGATATTTGTGCCGTCCTAGTTCGTAAGTAGTTCATAAGTAGTTTGTAAGTTTAGGGACTGATGACCCCGTAGTTAAGTCCCATAAGCTTAACAAACATTTGAACATTTTTTTGAGGACTGGAACCTCCACGGCGAGCAACCGCGCGCTCCGCAGCGAGGCGCTTTATACCGCTCGGCTACATCACCGCGGCCCCTCCGAATTTTCCTGTTGGTACTACACACGCTGTCAGATGACGTACACCGGGCATTTGATAAACCCAGGCGATTGTGTACCGTGATTCGTCACTCCATACAACGTTTTTTCCAGCGTTCAATCGTCCAGTGTTTACGCTCCGTATACCAAACGAATCGTCGTTTGGCATTGACCTGCGAGATATGTGGCTTATGGGCAACCGCTCGACCATGAAATCCAATTTTTCTCACCTCCCGCCTGTTAGTGTTTTGGTCTTCAGTCTGGAGACTGGTTTGATGCAGCTCTCCACAATACCCTATCCTAACTGTCATAATACCTGGAGTCGATCCTGATGCACTCCGGAATTCCTGTGTGATGGTATGGATAGATGCCTGGCTATTACACTGTACGACCCTCTTCAAGTTTCGGAGGATTCGGTCAATCAACAGACGAGGTCGGCTTGCACGCTTTCGTGCTGTACGTGTCCCTTCACGTTTCCATTCAGTATCACACCGGAAACCGTGGACCGAGAGATGTTAAAAGTGTGGAAATCTCGCGTAGAGACTTCTGACGCAAGTTAATAAATGAACAGCCGCATCACCACTGGTGGCCTTTATATTCCTACAGCGTCCCTAACAGCACTGTCTAATGACTAACTCATCTGTAAACGTGACAAAGGATTCAGGAATGCCGGCCGCGGTGGCCGAGGGGACTGAGGCGCTCCAGTCACGGTTGCACGGCCACTACGGTCGGGGTTCGAATCCCCCCTCGGGCATGGATATTTGTGAAGTCCTTAGTCTTAGCTAGTTCGTAAGTAGTTTGTAAGCTTAGGGACTGATGACCCCGTAGTTAAGTCCCATAAGTACTACAAACATTTGAACATTTTTGATTCAGGAATGTAAACATTGGTTAAACCACACGAATGTGATTTAGATTTTTTGACAACGTGGGATTGTAACAGTTAAAAATTTCCTGGTTCAGATATTTTTTTAAACCTAAACCGCTAGATTAGTTCACTGTAAAATGGTAAAGTATCTGCAAGCCCGTGGAATGGATAGAGTGTATTGAATTGCAGTAAGTAACTTTATGGACAACATGTCACTGAAAAAACTATAAGTTTTAATGGGGCAAATACTACTGCTTGAGCCCTTAAATGAATCAGTATTCAAAATGAAAGATCTGGCCGCGGTGGAGTAGCCGAGCGGTCTAAAGCGCCTCGCTGCGAAGCGCGGCGGTTGCTCGCCGTCGGAGGTTCGAGTCCTTCCTGGGGCATGGGTTATTGTTTTGTCCTTACGTTAGTTTACCTTAGTTTAAGTAGTTTGTAAGCTACGGACTGATGACCACACAGATTGGTCCGATAGATTTACAAACATTTGAATATTGAAAGATCTTGTTTAGCTAAATTTTGTTTCTGACATTTTAGTACAGTGATTTAATAATGTTGATGTTAACTAGGGTCACCATTATATTCTATTTTAGGAAAAAAAAAGCCTTGGTTGCACAAATTCAATATTTTCCCTATTTTACAAGTGACGCTTTTCGCCTGTTCTAGGCATCCTCAGACATTCTTCTATGGAAATTATTTGATGTTAGTTTAAATTCTGTCGAAACTGATAATACAAGTTAAATAGAGAAAAAAGAGCGACTGGGGCGTGAGAGCTAATATTTATATATGCAGTCTCTTTGGATAAGGCCGAGCGGTCTGCGGCGCGCCAGTCACGTTCTGCACGGCCACTACGGTCAGTGGTTCGAATCCCTCCCTCGGGCATTGATATTTGTACCGTCCTTAGTATTAGCTAGTTCATAAGTAATTTGTAAGTTTAGGGACTGATGACCCTAAGTCCCATAAGCTCTACAAACATTTGAACATTTGTTTTCTTTGGATAAACGAAATATTATCTGTTTTACACTGACTGACATCTAAATTGCAAGAAACCCTTCCACTTTCAGTCGTTAACTTATCCATCAGAGCACACAGTCGAATGCTTTTCCTGTATCCCCATGTTGATCGTTTAACATTATTATGTCGTCATTGGGTGTACTTAGCATTCCGCATAGCATACTGTTAACGTATATACAGAGTAGTTTCCTTATGACATGAAGCACACCAAAGAAAATTATATAGGAATAGTTCTTGAGAGAAATTATACTCAACTGCGAAAGTTTTAACCACTGATAGTGCCTTCACTGTTCCAAAACATGAAAATGGAAATGAAGAGAGAGAGAAATATAAAATGTTAGCGTTGTGAATTTCAATGCCATCTTCCATGAACTTTGGCCTTTTGCCTCCAGATAACGCATGTAGATGACACAACAAAGACTGGCCTTAAACGGTGAATGCACGAACAAGAAGCACCTCTGGTTTATCTGCTTGGGATGAAATGTGCGCGCGGGCTCTATCGCTGTTGTTTTGCGTCAGTTGGCAGCACTGGCCGCTCTCAGGCGGAGGTGAACGATGCCGGGCACTTTATCACGGCGGCGACCAGCAAGTTGTTTGTGCGGAGTGGGGCAGGGCAAGCATTCGTCTCCTGGGGCAACGTTTTTCTAAGGGCTGGACTTTTCTCACCTAGAGTGTTTTCTGCAGAAAGGTGTGGGTCTGCCTTACCTCGTAAATTACCAGCACTTTTTGTATTATCGCGTATTGTGAGGAAACCAAAGACCACTACGCCAGTACCACGGGGCCATGGGAACACCGATAATTGGCACTATTAGTTCCTTCATTCCCGTGGGACGTAATGCACGTATGACCAGTATCACGTGCGTCAACCTGATTGGTCGAAGTATTGTTAAATCCTCTGCGGATGCGATCTATACACATGACCATAGAGGCTGTCATCAAATACAACGAATCAGCAGCGCTACGATCCAACAGACAGAGTTCGAGGATACAGGACAAAGTGCCACACCACGCGGAACAGTACCTCGAGACTTAGTCCCCAATTGACACTTCAGCGCGTTCCAAAAAGTATAGAAGCTGAAAGTGTGAGCTCTCGTCTCCAATAAAATGGGATGAATAGCGTATCAGCGGGTATCTAGCACTCCACGGCGCTACGGTTTTACACTCTGATGTGTTTATGTTTGTAAACGCTATATAAAGTGTTTCGTTGCCGATTCGTTGGTATTTCCAGTTTTAAATGAACAATTGTGCAGTGGGACTGATTGTTAGTAGTGTTCGGAAGATGTGAGTGCCAAGCAAATAATTCGATTGGAGTAAATAGTTGGATATGCAGTCTCCTAAACTGAAGTGACGATGCCATCCTGTTTTGTGCCTGGTTGCAAGTCATGATGTACAGGGTGTCCCGTATATCTCTACCACCCAAAATATCTCGAGAACAATAGCTATTGTAAAACGACTTTCACCAGTATCAATGTAAGGCAGAGGCTTGTGAATGTAAATATTTTGAAACATTCTAAAACGAAGCACATGTGTTCTAAACACAGACTTGTGTGTTTTTAAATGGACACTATATTATTTCCATCACTAATCTATAGCTTGACAAATCACAAACAATGGCGTTGATTGCACCGCAATACGCCAGTTACGCCCCGAGATATTGTGAAGCAAAGTTGACGCTTGGAATACGCGAAACGCGCGGCTAGCGCATGTCCTGAGCAGCACTGGGTTCTCGCCTGAGTCTCAGGACGTGCGCTAGCCGCGCGTTTCGCTTATTCCAAGAGTCAACTTCACCTCGCAATATCTCTGGATGAAATTGGCGTGTTGCGATACACTCAACGCCACTGTTTATGAGATTTGTCAAGCTATAGATTGCTGAAGAAATAGTATAGGATCTCCATCAAAACACACAAGTTTAAAAACACATACACTTTCGTTTTAGGTTTCAAAGCATTTACATTCATGAGTCGTTTTACAATAGCTGTTGTTGTTCCAGTAGTATCTGGGTGGTCAAGATAAATAGGACATCCTGTGTAAGTTCCAAGGATCTAATACGCTTCTTCAAGTCACCAAGTTCCATAATGAATACATACTTTAGATATTTTTTGTTTTCTTTCAATAAAGCTGCTCAAGTTTTTATGAAAGTATTTATATGTACCACTTAAAACGTACCACTTGAACGTGAACGTCAATAAAATGCGACTTCACGAAACGTTGTTTCTTCCTTGTGTCAGTTATACCGTAACACTTGATTGGCAAGCAGGGCAGAAATTTGTAACACTTCAATTTTCTATATTCGCTCATTTTAATCCGTGACAGGAAAGGCAACATAAGAGTAATATATTTGAAAGCATCTACTGTTTTTCCTCACCTTGATGGCTACGTACACAGAAACGTTTCGTTTTGTATACACCTATGGCAAACGACACCTCCAATTACATGTGCGTTTGACCGTACTCCTTTTATGATTAATTTTAAAACTCGCAACTATTTATTTTCATAGGTATAAAATCAATATAAAACGTTAAGACTCTATACTCTATAGACACGTGAAGCACCTTACGACTTAGCTTAAAAGATAGGTTACGGAAAGGTAAACACTCGTTTACAGCTTTTGTAGTCACGCTCTAAAATTCTGAAGGTAGCAGGGACAAAGCATAGGGAACAAAAAGTTATCTACAACTTCTACAGAAATCTGACAGCAACTGTAAGAGTCTAAGAGTATGAAAGGGACGCGGTGGCTGGAAAAGGGAGTAAGACTCGGTTGTAACCTTTCCTCGGTAGTATTGAGTCTGTACATTGAGCAAGCTGCGAAGGAAAGCGGGGAGAAATATGAAAACGGAATTTAAAGTTCGGGAAGAAGAAATAGAGAGTTTGCGGTTTCCCGATGACGTTCTATTTTTGTCAGAGAAAGCAAAGGACCTGGAGAGCAATTTAACGGAATGGATAGTGCCCAGAAAAGTGGGTATTAGAGGAACAGTAACAAGAGAAAAACAAGGTAATGGCATGTAGTCTAAATGTTGAAATGTTCGTAAGGTTGTGCGACAAACTAGAGAGGTCATCAGTCCCAGAACTTACAAACTACTATATACTTATACTAAGGACAAAACACAATCCATGCCCGAAGGAGGATTCTAACCTCCGATGGGAGCAGCCGACCACTCCGCAGCGAGGTGCCTTAGAACGCACGGCCGTTACCGCGCGCCATGTAGTCTACGGAAATGAGATGATGCTGAAGGAATCAGAGAGGTAATGAGTCAATAAATGTTGTAGTTGAGCTTTTGCTGCAAGGTAAATTGATATTTGGTCCTACAGGAGATTGCCGAAAATCGGAAATGACAAGCTACTGAAAAGAATTGGGGTGAAAACTTTCTGGCTTAGCTTCACTAAAAGAAGGGATTATTTGGTAGTACACATTATGACATCAAGGAATCACCAGTTCAGCATTGGAGGGACGTTTTTGGAGCAAAAATCGCAGGACACCGAGAGAAGAATATACGGAGCACGTTAAAAAAGGGTTTAGATGGCCGTTTTCGTTTAGAGATGAAGAGGTTTGCTCGGGAAAGAGTGTCGTGGAAAGCGGCAAACCGGTTTTTGGACAAAGGAGCAAAACAACAACATTAATTACTGTGTGACGTTACGTATAACGCAAAACCACATCACTCCACAGGTGTCTTAGGCTGACTCAGCAATATTCTAACCGACAACTTCCAAAGACTAAAGCTGTCCACACTAGTCGTACCACGTTCAATGCTAAAGACATAACTAAAGCCGGCCGCGGTGGCCGAGGCGACTGAGGCGCTTCAGTCACGGTCTGCACGGCCACTACGGGGGTTCGAATCCCCCTCGGGCATGGATTGTGCCGTCCTAGTTCGTAAGTAGTTCATAAGTAGTTTGAAAGTTTAGGGACTGATGACCCCGTAGTTAAGTCCCATAGACTTTAAAAACATTTGAACATTTTTGCATTTTTTGAACATAACTAAAAAATGTTCAAAGGTTCGTAAATCTTAAGAGTACCTGACATCGTCTGGTTTGGAGGCGATCAATTCGTTTTATAGTTTCCAAATGACAAGCCAAGATCGCAAACTAACAATTTATTAAGTGACGACCGATTTCGGTGCACTGTGTCACCATCATCTGGTCATATCTACCTTATAATATGGTCATCTTGTTAAAAAATTGGGTATAAAATAACAAGTGCAACATTGCACTTAGTAACTATATAAAAAATACATAAGTTAAAAACATGACTGTTTAATATCACCATATAGCAAGAGCCACATAAATAACATATTTTAAAGTAATTTGAAATATTAAATCAGATAAAATGTAATTAGGATAAATATTCAATTAATTTTTTTCTTCCTTGGAATCGATAGGCTACGTAAAATTTATACAAAGAAACTAATTATAATATCACTGTAACTAATTAAAATCTCTGAGTTTTTCTATAAAAGTAATAATCCCAACGTACTCGCTCTCTGTTCTAGTGTCTGCTCTGTTCTGATTGTTCTGTTGTCTGAATTTTACTGATAAGATCTGCCACTCAATATGTTGAAACGAAAATTATTAACTATTGATTATTGTTCTTAACTGATTGTACAAAATCTTTAGATATAAAATGGATACTTAGGTACGAATTAATTGCTTTCTGTTAAATTAATAAATCCCCTTATTTGAAGTTAACTTCAGTCCGTTGTTCAGTTATTTATTTATTTTTCCAGTCCCTCCATTTAGTGATCATGCTGTTTTCAGGTATAACTAACTATTATGACTTTGGATGGTTCGATAATTAAACATGTTAAACTTACGTATCTCGTGTAGCTTGCCATAGTATCTTTGACTGTAATTAAATATTTTGCAATATTTATTGGCTTAGAACCTGCAATCACTTTTATGTAATGGACAGTTAGAATTCTGATTGAAAATTAATAATTGATAAAGATTAGTGGCTATTCATTAAATTTACCTTCATTGAAAATTATGCTACACGGGGATTGAATCTTAATATTCCGAACCTCCATCCAATGTCGGCGGATAGTTACGCGGATTACAACCAATCTCACTACAGCTTATCAACGAGATCAACTACACCGCTGTTAAAGGTAACTATTCGTCGAATTCTGTAGGTTGCTTGATCTGCAAGATGTTGGCCATTTCACTTCATTTCATTTTTTAAAATTAACAGTTCGTCTAAATTGAAGGCTTAGTCACTGATTATTATTTTAAAATAGTTCAACAACTTCTGTACGGCCAATTTTTCAAACCTAAATAGTCAGGCAAGCAATTACACTACAACAGCTTACAAAATACTCAATATCATGTTTTAACTTATGTATTTTTTATATAGTGACTAAGTGCAATGTTGCACTTGTTATTTTATATCCAATTGTTTAACAAGATGACCAGATTATAGGATATATATGACCATATGATCGTGACACAGTGCACCGAAACCGGTCGTCACTTAATAGATTGTTAGTTTGCGATCTTAGCTTGTTATTTCGAAACTATGTTTGTAAATCTAATGGACCAAACTGCGTGGACATAAGTCCGTAGCTTACAAACTACTTAAACTAAGGTAAACTAACCTAAAGACAACACACACACACCCATGCCCCAGGTAGGACTCTAACCTCCGACGACGAGCAACCGCGCGGTCTGCAGCGAGGCGCCTTAGACCGCTCGGCTACTCCACCGCGGCCCATAACTCAGAGGTACATTGTACCCATGTTACAAGCACATCATAATATAACGAAAACACTCCATTTCATTTCACCCTACGTCAATTAAGGCAAACGTCTCGCGCAATAAAGACATTAGTTATGACCAAAGTGTATGTTGTTGTTGTTGTTATGGTCTTCAGTCCGGAGTCTGGTTTGATGCAGCTCTCCACCGAACTCTAACCTGAGCAAGCCTTTTCATCTCCTCATAAGAACGGCAACCCACATCCACTTGAATCTGTTTAGTATACGCGTCTCTTGGTCTCCCTCTGCGATTTTTACCCCACACACTTCCCTCCAATGCTAAATTTACGATTCCTCCATGTCTAAGAATGTGTCCTACCAAGCGATCCCTTCTTTTAGTCAGGGTATGCCAGAAATTCCTTTTCTCACCAATTCTGTTCAATACCTCTTCATTAGTTAAGCGATCTACCCACCTAATCTTCAGCAGTCTTCTGTGACACCACATTTCAAAAGCCTTATTCTCTTCCTGTCCGCACTGCTTATCGTCCATGTTTCACTCCCGTACAAGGCAACACTCCACACAAATGCCTTCAGAAAAGACTTCCTTACACTTAAATAATATTCGATGTTAGCAAATTTCTCTTTTTCAAAAATGCTCTTCTTCCCATTGCCATTCTGCATTTTATATCCTCTGTACTGCGACCATTGCCATTCTGCATTTTATATCCTCTGTACTGCGACCATCGCATGTTGTTTTATTACCCAAGTAACAAAACTCATCTATCATCTTCATTGGTTCGTTACCTAATCTAATTCCTTCAGCAATGCCTGATTTTCTAAGACTGCATTCCATTATTTTTGTTTTGCTCTTGTTAATGTTCATTTCATACGCTCTCTTCAACACACTGCCCATTCCATTCAACTGCTCTTCCAGGTCCTTTGCGGTCTCTGACAGAATTACAATGTCATCGGCAAAACGCAATGTTTTATTTCTTCCCCCTGAACTTTAATCCCTATTCCAAATTTTTCCTTTCTTTCCTTCACCGCCTGCTCGATGTACAAATTGAATAACATCGGAGAAAGGCTACAACCCTGTCTTACTCCCTTCCCAACTGATGCTTACCTTACATGCCCTACGAGCCTAATAACTGCGGTCTGGCTTTTGTACAAGTTGTAAATAACTCTCCTTTCCCTGTATTTTACCCCTGCCGACTTCAGAATTTGAAAGAGTGTATTCTAGTCAACATTGTCAAAAGCTTTCTCCAAATCTACAAAAGCTAAAAATGTAGGTTTGCCTTTCCTTAATCTATCTTCTAAGATAAGACGTAAAGTGAGTATTGCCTCCCGGGTTCCTACGTTCCTCCTGAACCCAAACTGATCTTCCCCGAGGTCAGCTTCTACCAGCTTTTCCATTATCTTTTAGATAATTCGTGTTAATATTTTGCAACCATGACTTATCAAGCTGATGGTTCTGTGATTTTCACACCTGCCTGCACCTGATTTCTTGGGAATGGGGATTATTACATTTTTCTTAAAGTCTGAGGGTATTTCGCCTGTCTGATACATCCTACACACCAGTTCAAATAGTTTTGTTATGGTTGGCTCTCCCAGAGACTTTAGTAGCTCTGAGGGTATGTCATCTACTCCTGGGGCCTTGTTCCGACCTAGGTCTTTCCGGGCTCTGTCAAATTCATCTCCCAGTATAGTATCTCCTATTTCATCTTGATCTGCTTCCTCTTCCCTTCCTACAACATCGTCTCTAAGTTCATTTCCTTTGTAGAGCTGCTCTATGTCCTCTTTACACCTTTCAGCTTTCCCTTCTTTGCTGAGAACTGGTTTCCCTGCTGACTTCAGAATAATGAAATCACTATATTTTGTTACTACAGTCCGACAGAGAGTGTACTGTTACCAATTTGGTTTTTTCAACAGAATCTCATTACCTGACTCTGGAAAGCGACGCAACCTCCAGTGATAAATTCTGGATGCTACCACTGCGCCACAAGTTTATTGATACATGGTTTACAGTCGACGCGACGTTAGCGGCGCTTACACAGAAACTGTTACAGGCAGTAAACCGTAGTGTGTACTTCAACAACACTGGAGTTACTTTCCGTAGCTCTTCGAGGTAGATGTTAACAGTGTGCGATGGTCCTTGCTGCCAGGGAAAAAAAAGTTTCAAACTCCACAGCTGAATTTCGTCTGTGTAAATTGCTTACGTTTCGAAGTGTATATTTACCTTCGGCAAGCGTAAACTTAGCTCTGCGAAGCGGACGGAGTCTACACACGCCAGGCAGCACCAGTAAACGGAATTACGCCTCGAGCCACTGGATACAACCACGACAAGTTGCTTTTTAGTTGCTCCCAAAAAATAATAAAAGTGAACCACACAGTCATACGATATGAGAGTCCATACGTTATGGATAAACGAGGCGACTCCAGGCACGCAAAATACTAGTCCTCTCTTTTGGAATAAAACCAAAATGTGGATAGGGCGAGTCACTGTGAAGTTTACCAAATATAACTCAACATGTTACTGCTCGGTATGTTGAAGACACGTTCATAAGTTCATTAAGAGCATTTTGGATTGCTGACAATGGCAAAATACTAACGTATAGATGAAAAACCACAACAAAAGAAGACTACGTCGTGGACAGAGTCAAAGAAGTAAAAGAGGAGAACAACTTTCTGGAGTTATCTCCCAGCTTCAGAATCACTTAAATAAATAAAAATCTCAACATATATTCGCGCATAATGTAGAGTAACGATAGGATTATCAACAGAAGAATGGAAAAAAATGGTAGAAGACGACCTGGGAAAAGACAAGTTTGAATTTAGAAGAAATATAGAAACATGTGAGACAATACTGCAACACTGACTTATCCTAGGAAATAAGTTAAAGATAAGCAAACGTAGATTTATAGCTTTAGTACATTTGGAGAAGCTGTTAACAAAGTTGACCGGAATAAACTCTTTCAAATTCTTGATATAGTGGAGATAAGATGAAAGTCACGAATAGTCACCTGGAACGTATACAGGAACAAGGCAGGAGTTGTAAGAGACTAAGGACATGAGAGGGACACCAGTGGTTGGGAAGGGAGTATTTTTGCGATGTTACTCAGTATGTACATTAAGCAAGCTGTGAAGGAAAGAAAGCAGGAAATTGGGAACGTAATTAAAGCTTAGAATTTAAAGCTTTGTGGTTCACGGATGACTTTATTGTGGCTTAGACAGCAAAGAACCTGGAAAAGGAGCGTGTAATATGAACATTAACATGAGTAAAACAAGTGTAATGGAATCTAGTCGAATTAAATCAGGCGATGCTGAGGCAATCTGATAACGAAACCAGACAATAAAAGTATTGTTATTTGGTCAGTAAAATTACTTATGATAATCGAAATAGTGAAGAAATAAATTACAGTATTCCAATGGGAAGAGCAGACTTCTGAAGAAGTGAAATTCTTAACATCCGATATTCATGTAAGGCTTAAGAAGTCCCTTCTGAAAGCATTTGTCTGGAGTGTGGCCTTGTACGGGAGTGAAAGGTGTACGATAAGCAGTCTAGACAAAAACAGGATTGGAGCTTTTGAAATGTGGTGCTACAGAAGAATCTGGGGGTTCTTGGCAGAATATTTTATTCATTAAAAAATTAGGTGAATAGAACACGTAAATTAGTAAGTAGGCAACACGTAAATTAGTAAGGAGGCACGAAAGAGAATTTGAGAGAAAAGAAATTGCCTTGCTGCGGAGCGCGCCGTTGCTCGCTGTCGGAGGTTCGAGTCCTCCCTCGGGTGCGCGTGTGTGTGTGTGTGTGTGTGTGTGTGTGTGTGTGTGTGTGTGTGTGGTCCTTGGGTTTGTGAAAGTTCGTTTAAGTAGTTTGTAAGTCTAGATACTGATAACTAAGTAGTGTGGTCCAATAAGTTTACAAACATTTGAACATTTGAAAAAAGAAATGTATGATGTAACTTAAGTAAACGAAAGGATCGATAGGTAGGACAGAGTCTCAGAATTCAAGGAATCGTCAAGAAGTATTAGAGGGGAGAATGGGAGGTTAAAATGACATAAGGAGACCAAGAGACGAGAGTAGTAAGCAGTTTCAAATGGATGTGGGCTGCAGTTTTTTTTAGAGACGAAGGGGCATTCACAGGATGGGTAGCGTGGAGAGCTGCATCAAACCAGTCTTTAGACTGAAGATCAGAACAAGAAAGTACCCATCCCCCCGTTAAAAAAAGAGGCTAGAACGGTAAAATTATTTAGGAAAATATAGTAGAAAGAAGAAATAATGAATATGACCCCGATGGGTAGGAATGGCCGTTTTAATATTACCATATAGCAAGAGCCCCATAAATAACATATTTTAAAGTCATTTGAAATATTAAATCAGATACAATGTCATTAGGATGAATATTCAATTCATTTTTTCTTCCTTGGAATCAATAGACTACGTAAAATATATACAAAGAAACTCTAATTATAATATCACTAACTCTAATTATAATATCACTGTAACTCTAATTAAAATCTCTGACTTTTACTATAAAAGTAATAATCCCATCGTACTCGCTCTCTGTTCTAGTGTCTGCTCTATTCTATTGACTGCTCTGTTCTGATTGTTTTGTTGTCTGAATTGTACTGATAAGATCCTTCACTACAATATGTTAAAACGAACATTATTGATTATTGTCCTTAACTGATTGTACAAAATCTTCAGATATAAAATGGATACTCAGGTATGCAGTAATTGCTTTCTGTTGAAATTAATAAATCCCCTTATTTGAAGTTAACTTCAGTCAGTTGTTCAGTTAGTTAGTTATTTTTACAGTCCTCCATTTAGTGATCATGCTGTTTCCAGGTATAACTATTACGACTTTGGATGGTTCGGTAATTAAACATGTTAAACTTACGTATCTCGTGTAGCTTGCCATAGTATCTTTGACTGTAATTAAACATTTTGCAATATTCATTGGCTTAGAACCTGCAATCACTTTTATGTAATGAACAGTTCGAATTCTGATTGAAAATTAATAATTGATAAAGATTAGTGGCTATTCATTAAATTACCTTCATTCAAAATTATGCTACACGGGGATTGAATCTTAATATTCCGAACCTCCATCCAATGTCGGCGGATAGTTACGCGGATTACAACCAATCTCAATACAGCTTATCAACGAGATCAACTACACCGCTGTTTAAGGTAACTATTGGTCGAATTCTGTAGGTTGCTTGCTCTGCAAGATGTTTTAAACTATTAAATGTTTGGCCATTTCACTTCATTTTTTAATTAACAGTTCGTCTACATTGAAGGCTTAGTCACTGATTATTATTTTAAAATAGTTCAACAACTTCCGTACGACCAATTTTTCAAACCTAAATAGTCAGGCAAGCAATTACACAACACCGTGTGACTAATTGATTTCTTAATACTGCTCATCAATGGAGCAACCGGCTACAATACCATGAATGTCCAACGTTGTTGCTGGCACAAATGAAAAAATGTAAAGATACCATAGTCGTGAAGACTACAGACTTGCAGAGCTAGGGAGCAAAGTGACGAAGCTACACGGACAGAGTGCAGTGACAAAGGCTTTGCTGGCGGTCGGTCTATTGTCTGCGCCTGAAGCCTTGAATGCGCCGCAGTGCACTCTTCTATTTCTGAAAGCAAACTCTGCCGCTGCCGCCCCGTGGGCCCGACCGGTGCCAGCGCGTGCTGAACGGAGTGCTCTGTCAGACACTTTGGGGCCGTGATGTGCTAACGTCTACCAAAATATCTACCGCTAGTCAGGTAGTGTGCATCTGAGTGCACAGGGTCTTACAAAAAGGTCCGGCCAAACATTCAGGAAACATTCCTCACACACAAACAAAGAAAATAGGCTATGTGAACATGTGTCCGGAAACGCTTAATTTCCATGTTAGAGCTCATTTTATTACTTCTCTTCAAATCACATCAATCATGGAATGGAAACACACAGCAACAGAACGTACCATCGTGGCTTCAAACACCACCGCGGCAATCACGCTGAAACCACATTTCGTGACGGATACTCAGGGGCACAACGTCCATGAACGGTTCCAATATCTTTTGTAGGAAGATGAAGTATGCAGCAGCAGTTAACTTGAGTAAACATCCTGTAATCTGTCAGCAATTATAATAGTCGAGAAAGACTGCACTAAGCGCGGTTTTAGTAACATCTGAAGATTTATGAGCGCAAAGAATTACATCTTGTCTTCTATTTGCTAAGTGAAGGTAAAGCAGTCAACAATCCGAAGATTGGTTTGAAGACCACAGCGGTTTACTAGGCACGGTCCTGGTTGGAGGTGGTATGCCTTTGCCTTCCTCCGACCTTCGAACTGACTGACCCAGCCAGTTATAGGGGGACCTACAGTTTATCGTGGGTTCCGAACCACGGTGCTACTCGGTATTTTTCACATGAGCAATACTGCCAGAGGTGAAAGAAGTGGAAAGTGACAGATAAAAATCCTAGGATCTGGCGGGGTATAGATCAGTAAATTGGCTTGACGTTTGATAAACTGCAGACCTCGCCCGGCCATCGCCTCGGTATCAACGGTGAGACGAATCGGTCTGATGATGGTCTCAGAAGAAATTGAAACCGGTCACCGTATGAAATAAAGTGTGTAACATTTTGCGAATATGACTGTTCGCTGATTTCCGACAGAAAAGTATGTTTTTCAAATTTATGTATTTTGTACGTTAGGAACTGGTGCGTAACAGTATCGAACGCCTCCTGAGTTGGAGGATCAAAGCTATAAACGTTAGCGCCGGTATCTACTGTCTTATCCGATCTCTAGGCCACCTGGCGGTCGCAATGTCGCTGTTTAGGGAGAGCTTAGTGTCTCTTGATATACAGGGTGTTCCACTCAACCCACATATCTCTGAAACTACAAGATATTGAAAAAAGACTTTTACGGTCATGAACGTACGGTAGGGGCTTATGAAAGTAGGTACTATGAGACACTCTAAAACGTGAAGAAATATTATTTTCAACAGAAACTTAGGTTTTTTTTTTAATCGATACCCCATACTATTTCTTAAGCAATCTATAGGATGAAAAATCACAAAAAGAATGGCGTTGTAATTACCTCCAAGAAGCTTCGAAGCGAGGATGACGTTCGAGATACGAGGCGCGCTGCTAGCGGGTGTCCGAGGCTCAAGCGACAGTCTGACATGCGCTAGCATCGCGCCTCATGTATTTCGAACGTCAACTTCGCTTCGCAGCTTCTTGGAGGTAATCACAACGCCATTTTTTGTGATTTTTCGTTTCAAATGTTTGTATAGCTTATGGGACTTGAACTACGGGGTCATCTGTCCCTAAGCTTACAAACTACTTACGAACTAACTTACACTAAGGACGGCACAAATATTAATTCCCGAGGGAGGATTCGAACCCCCGACCGTAGTGGCCGTGCAGACTGTGACTGACGCGCCTCAGTCCCCTCGACCACCGCGGCCGGCGTGATTTTTCGTCCTATCATTGTTTAAGAAATAATATGGGATATCCATTTAAAAAACATAAGTTTGTGTTGAAAATAATATTTCTTTACTTTTTAGAGTATCTCGTAGTACCTACTTTCATAAACCCCTGCTGTACGTGGTTTTTCAATATCTCTTGCCGCGGTGGAGTACCCGAGCGGTCAAAAGCACTTCGCTGCGGAGCGCGCGGTTGCTCGCCGTGGAGGTTCGAGTCCTCCCTGGGGCATGGGTGTGTGTGTGTGTTTCAAATGTTTGCATAGCTTATAGGACTTAACTACGGCGTAATCAGTCCCTAAACTTACAAACTACTTATGAACTAACTAATACTAAGGACGGCACAAATATCCATGCCCGAGGGGGGATTCGAACCCCCTATCGTAGTGGCCGTGCAGACCGTGACTGGAGCGCCTCAGTTCCCTCGGCCACCGCGGCCGGCTGTGTGTGTTTTGTCCTTATGTTAGTTTACCTAGGTTTAAGTAGTTTGTAAGCTACGGACTGATGACCACGCAGTTTGGTCCGATAGATTTACAGACATTTGAACATCTCTTTTAGTTTGAGAGATATCTGGGGTGAAACAGTTGAGTGGGACACCCTGTATAACTGGCAAGCACAGAACGTAACACTGTGCAGTAGACTGGTCGTGGGCAGCTTGTGCGGCGAACTCGCGCGGCCAGACAGAGCTAGCCAGCAGCGGCGGCCAGTGCCTCACCGCCCACGCAGCCGCAGCCGGAACTGCTTCCAGCGCCACCTGCCGCCGCTCCGGAAAACTCACCTGCAACACACAAACACCACAGCGTCACTGATAGATACTGCCGACAACCTTACACATACCTGCCAACTCTCCCGATTTAGGCGGGAGTCTCCTGATTTTTCGCTTTTTCTCCAGCCTCCTGATTTTGCCATTATTTCTCCCGATATTTTAGCTTTTGTCCTGAAACCCAAGATTCGATTTTCCGCCAATGGTCAAAAGTCCTTTGTTCATTTATCAGTTAGAAATAAATCCGTATCGAAATTCATAGAAATTAGGAGTTGCACTTATATAGGATGATTGTTTCTGCTCGTTGCACGTATTTGCAAATACACATGTAGTGTTTCGAAGTTGTGCTGTTTTTGAATGTGATGTTTCGTCAGTGTACGTAAGTGAAATCACTTCAGTGGATTTTTAAATCGCTGGTAACCTTTTGATTGGATAGTTAGGGGCATTAGTTTCATACGCGAATTGCAGAAAACAGGCAACTTTCGTGTAAACGGCTGTTTTACGTGATTATGGGATTTCAATTCGGTGGCAGGTGGTCCAGTATGGCAGGAAATATAATCAATTTTTAAGCAGTTTTCGGAACATTTTTTCTATTTTGCACTCTTTGCCGGTGTGATATTTCCACATCACGTGGTGGAAAAAGCAATGTACCGAAATAGTGCAGAGTAACAATAAAAGACTGAAATTGCTGAAAAAAGTGAAAGTGATCATTCGATACAAGCAGAGAGCTTATTTACATTGTTCATTATAGAGTACGTTGTACCAATTAAATACGACTGTGGGTCATTTGTTCCATAATATGTTCCCAGCTAGCAGTACAGCACAAATATAAAGCTGTGAACTTTTTTGTTTTGATCTAAAAAATCAATCACTTTACCTTGACTAGCTACGAAATATAAGGATGTAATCAACAATTGGGTTAACGCAAGGTGGTTTTTTTTTTTTCCATTAAGTAGTGTTATGAGATCATAGGAAAAGACTAAAATCAGTTATCTTAAGGCTTATAGTAAAGTGCACCGCAGTTTTTGATAGAACGTATCTCCTGATTTTTTGAGGAATCTCCCGATTTTCTAAACTGGATCTCCTGATTTTTACATTTTGAAGGTTGGCAGGTATGCTTACAAAACCAGTCTAAACAATTACGGGATCGGTTGACATATCTAGTTTATGAAGTACTGTCATCGGCGGAAAGAACTAAAATGATTGTACGTCATTCTGTCGGTTCTATAGAGTGGAAAAAACATTAGGCTATACGAACAAGTGGTGGTAATAACAGAAAGTTGCTGCAGAGGCGTTTGGTGTTGACTTTTATTCACTCTACCAAAGGAATTAGAGAAACCAAACATTGTATAAAATAGAAAAAAAATCACACAAATACCTCCCCTCCATGCCCTTAACTAGCTCAGTCTACTCCCACATCTCATTCCACATCCCGCTATCAACACTCCACTGCTAATATCAAAGAAAATCACATACCCACCTCTCCGCTAAACATGAGACTCTCCCAACATGTCACACATATTGAAACAAAACTCCCAAATATGACAACACAAAGGATTCTAAAAAAGCTTATTGGCTGCGGTAATGAAGGATTTGTTGTAAAATCCTTTGTTTTCCTCTTTACGCTGACGCGTTTCGGGCCCAGGCCATCATCGGAGCGCCTGGTGACAAAGTACAGGATACAGTATATATAGGTAAAAATAGTTACAAAAACTGGCGCTCATTACTGTTGTCGAACTTGGATGGACAGTGTTCACTCTAGGGAGATAGATGTGCAACTCAAGCAAACAATGCGACTTATCACAGGTTGCATACGTAGTACTCAAACTGCGTGACTACGAGTTTTAAGTAACATCCAACCTCCAGCTGTACGAAGTACTACATGCCTGGTAGAAAAAGTAATTTAAATGACTTTTCTAATGAAATAAAGGAGTTCACCAAGAGGGGAGAAAATAGATACTGGCCGAGAGGAAGTCTTCATATACGATGTTAACACTGTCCAGTTGGAAAGACTGTCCAGTCTCTCAGCACAATCTTCCACCCTCCTATAAATTTCCCCTTCTTTACACTCACTTCTATTACTAGGGATGTATGCACCTATGGTCCTATTTGCACTAGGTAACGCATATTGCATGAGGGGCCACACGTTTTACCAATTCTTCAGACTGGTGAAACAAAGTTCTTTTATTTATTACTGACCTCAGATATCGAAGTAGCTTAAGTTCCACGCAGTTTCATCACAAACGTCGCAGATTCTTGATGTCTGAAGCTAAAATGCTGTGAAAATGATTTAAGGGCTCTAACTACGATTTTCTTCATAAAACACGGGATGCCAGTGGATTTTAAATTTATTCTTCCAGAGTTTACACACGCTAAGCAAAATCCACAAATCTAAGCGGTACATTGAACGATAGTCACTTTACAATAAATACTAGTGCCATGGCGATAAATGTACAAGGTTTCTAATGCTTTCTAATGAGGCAAGGTGCTACATGCTAACAGTTTGAAGGTCGGCACTGGACAGTGCTCGGCCAGGCGTGGCTGCTAGTTGCTGCCTCTGTCTTTTTCGCGTCAAACGATCCTAGATTCGACGCTAGTATTTTGTTTATATAAATTACAAAGTACCAAATAGATTCAAATGAAAGTTCATTACCAGAAAAAATAAATTCTCTTCTTCCCCCCTAAAAATCCCCCGACACTTTGTTTTCACCCTAAATCTGGGGGGGGGGGGGGCGGCGGCAAGTTACATTGTTACATTGAAATTACGCTAGTATTTTGTTTATATAAATTACAATGAACAAAGTACCAAATGGATTCAAATGAAAGTTCATTACCAGAAAAGTGTTACATTGAAATTACGCTATTATCTAATGTTTACTGCTTTAAATGTTAGCCTAATAATGAAATGTTCAAATGTTTGTTAAGCTTAAGGAAATTAAATGTGGGGTCATCAGTCCCTAAACTTACAAACTACTTATGAACTACCTTATACTAAAGAAGACGCAAACATCCATGCCCGTGGGGGGGATTCGAACCCCCAACGGTAGCGGCCGTGCAGACTGTGACTGGCGCGCCGCAGACCGCTCGCCCACTGAATAATGAATGGTAGCACCGGGAGGGGAGGCGGCAGCCAATCAGACCACGTCTATGCTACCCTGCCGTGCTTTCTCACGGTCCATACATGATCTGTGCCATCTGTTATGCTTTTCCCACCCCTTCCATCGATTACTTCATGCCACAGCCAGCCAGCGAGTTGGCTTGTATAAAATTTACAAGTCCAAACTAAGACACTATTATTAAAGCAATAAAGATATAAAATCAGAATTGTCACAGAAGATCTCCCAGATACCTGTACATACTGACAGCAGAACATTAGCGTTTGGAGTGAAGAAAACCACTTTGCCGAACCGTGCAACATCCTGAAGTCTCCAACTTTGACATCAACGAAGCATGGAGAAGTCAATGAGAAGAATCGTCAGTGTTCAATGGCCATCTGGTTGGAAACCCTTCCATGCGAGTTCCTGGTTTCACACTCCCCAGACGCCAGTGGAGAATCATCAACCGCATTCGAACAGCACAAGGGAACTGCGGATATCTACAGCACAAATGGCACTGGGCAACGTCTCTCGATTGTGACGGTGGAACTGCCTTGCAAACAAAAAATCACAATAAATGACATCAACCATGCATCACCTGAAGGGCTCAACTGGATGAAAGGACTGGAATTAAAAATCTAAGAACTTGTGTAATGTGTACATAATTTGGTTGAGAGTTCTACAGAGACGATCAGCTGACGCCAATCCTTCAACCATTACCCAGACTTACTTTATCGCACATTGACACCACCATGACGTCTTATTTAAACCGACGTGAACTCTTTCAGATTTCGTCGACTTTTCGATAATATGGAACACTGCATACAGAATAACTACATTGTCCCCAGTGCAACACTGAAACATTCTAATACTTCGGCGTACATTTACTATGTGAGAGTTTAGTCCTACGCCATAGAACCAATACATGGCGCTGTTCTTATTATTACTATTTCTCATCTCAATGATGGAAGTGTTTTCAGAAGTTTACGCCAAACAGACAATTACACACCGCAGTCTTTATGAACACAACTTAACATTAGTTTACATCGTTCCGGAGTACGGACTTAAATTAATTTCACTTTTTGTAATGAAACCTTTATGAATATTCATCGTTTTCGACAATGACTTCTACTTAAATTTGACATCTTGGCTAGAAGAACTGAGTTTATTGACAGAAATCCAACAAGGATTCAATTTTTGCTGACCTAGGTCCAGAACCCTAAAACACCATGATATACGTAGGTTCCTGTTTAACAACCGTTGCGAAGCACGGGCATATAAGCTAGTGTGAACATAATTTGGTTTAATACTTTTTATACCTGATGCTCTGCCTATACTTTGCTTGTCATTTCTTACACTGTATACACTTAGAATTATGTATTTGACCCAAGCTCTGTACCATCATAGGATAAAAATAGGGCCGGATAAGCAAGGCTGCACTGTCAGTGCATCACAGACGGTAACGAAATGTGCAGGTGTCTGGAGGAATGCGTCCCTTGGGCAGGTATTGTGGCGGCATGGCAGGCCGCTGTGAGGCGGCGAGCGAGTCCCGTTTGACTAAGGCAGGCAGGCCCCTTGTTTGTGTTGGGCCCGAGGTTTAAGCTGCTGGCCGCAGCTGCTTTTCCCACGGCACGGTGTGCCGTCGTCTCTGGCCCAACACAGCAGCGCGTCCATAGCAGCGCCGAGGCACACTTCACACTCGTTTTCTAAGCCAAGCATACCATTCCCCTATTACTCTTCCATCTCATTCTTCCTGAACTGCAAATGAGTTTCAAGCCAGGGTTGCCAACTTGCCGCCGCCCCCCCCCCCCCCCCAGATTTAGGGTGAAAACAAAGTGTCGGGGGATTTTTAGGGGGGAAGAAGAGAATTTATTTCTTTACTTATTTTTGCATCAAATGTGTGTGTATGTGTGTGTGTGTGTGTGTGTGTAGCAATCTGAAGACGTGTTGCCGCACTGTCAGCCTGTGTTAATTACATTGACGCTCTTCTGTCACTACTGCAGCGCTGTTTTCATTGTTTCTTCATGTTGTTTGTTCAAATGATGGTGTAGCTTAAGGGACTTAACTACGGGGTCAACAGTCCCTAAACTTACAAACTACTTATGAACTATTTACGAACTAGGACGGCACAAATATCCATGCCCGAGGGGGGATTCGAACCCCCGACCTTAGTGGCCGTGCTGACCGTGACTGGAGCGCCTCAGGCACCTCGGCCACCGCGGCCGGCAGTTCATGTTGTCTGCAGTGTATACTGCACTGACGCAGCGCATATTTTACCTCTGTTCAACCCCATCCCGTCGCTCAACAATACTATGATTTTTTTAAAGTAGCTAATGAACTGTTATTTTCCGAGGTCACTGCTCTGAAATACCGCTAAGTCACGTGCTATGATCGGCAATTTAGTGCGTTAGCGCTGACTGTGTTGTATTGGTGATACGTCATTATTTTTACTTTAATGACCAGCTCAAGTTGTGATGTAAATGCTTTGTTTTATTGGTCGAAATGGCTACCAAAAATAAGAGAAAGTATATACAAAAGTATGCGAAGATCTGGAAACGGATCCCTTGCTGAAAGGTAAGGTTGTAATTATTTCTTACTATGAGCTATCTTTCGGTATTGCACCACTACGTTCGTGCCTGTGGGCATGGCTCTCAATTTTTAATATATGGCGAGAGAGAAAGAGAGAGATGTCTCAAAAACAAGAAGGTTTTTTTCCGGAAAATGGCCTGCATCTCCTAACCGCCCCCCGCCCCCCCCCCCCCCCCCGGTTTGCTTTTTTAGGGGGATTTCTTCCGATTTAGGGGGATTTTTTGGTAAATTTAGAGGGAATCTTTGTAGCAGAGTCAGCAACGCTGCTTCAAGCTTCCAGTCAAATTGCAGTACTGCTATAAAAATAGCGTTATTGCAAGAAGTGTACCACGGGGTGAGACAGATGATTGCACTGGCACGGCCGTTTTCACACTGCTGCCCCCAGAGCACATGGCGCTGCTTTATGCGCCGTTCCCCCTTCATTTCAACCGCTCACTCCAGCTGTGCGCGTTACACAATTCATATTTCAGCTCCGAGGCGGCGGCTTGCTTGTTTGGTGGGTCGGTAGCGTTCAAATGTTTGTAAATCTAAGGGACTTAACTACGTTGTCAACAGTCGCTAGGCTTAGAAACTACTGTAACTTTTTCTGAGGACAACACAAACACACATGCCGCAGGTAGGACTCGAACCCCCGACGGCGAGCAGCCGCGCGCTCCGCAGAAAGGTGGCTTTGGAACGCTCGGCCACTCCACGGCGGCGTTCTATAACTAAATGACTGTGTGCGCGTTTTTTGTCTACTACGCCCTTTTGTGCAATTTGAAAATTAATGTTATGAGCAGCCGGAAAGCGACAGAGAACCTACTCTCTTAATCTACAGTGAGCTAGTCCACACTTCAGCTCGTCGAAACTGCAATAAAATGTTGCTAATCTCTATTAAGGGGACAACACTGAGGTTGAGGTCGAAAAAAATTCGATATTCGGGTTTCATCATATTTGGATAGATTAATGTTTTATTTAAGTACTCAGAAAAGGATTTTGCTTAAACATTTTTTTCGAACATTTAAAGAGCACTTTTCTGCATATATTTTAGATCTTTATATTCGGTTTTTGTCCCGAATGTGTTGGTTATCCTGGAATGCAACGGTCGGTATCCTTTTGTTCCTGCTGTTTGTGTTTGGAAATAACACGCTGTATGGCTAATTTTATAGGAACAAGTGGTGCTATGGAAGTTCATGAAGTACAACAAATATTTCACCTCGTCATAGAACAAGAGGCGTACGGTACATCAAATATCTGGGCGATGGTGACAGTAAGGCATAAAACAATGTGGTGAACTCTAAGCTACATGGAGATGCCATTATTAGCAAATTAGAAAGTGTAGGCCAAGTTCAAAAACATTTGCGAAGAAGGCTGAGAAATCTAACTGTTGATATGAGAGGGAAAAAATCAGAAGATGGAAAATTGTTGACCGGACAGGGTCGGTTAACTAAAACTGAAATAGAAAACTTGCAGGTATACTATGGGCAGGCAATTAGGAGAAATAAAGAAAATCTTGAGGCAATGAAGAGAGATGTTTGGGTCATATTCTTCCGTAAGTCCTCTACTGATGATAAGCCATGTTATGCATTGTGTGCATCAGGAGGGAATTCGTGGTGCAAATACAATAGGACTCGGACAACTGGAGAATCTTATTCTCACCAGCATTCTCTTCCTGCTATTTTCAGAGAGTTGGCTCATCCTGGCCTTCTGAGGAAATGTCTGCATGGGCAGACACAGAACCCATATTAATGTTTCAACAGCATAATTTGGACCCGCCTTCCTAAACCTGTACTTTTAAGAATGCATACAATGAAACTAGGATTCATGATGCTGTTATTACATTCAATTGTGGTAATATTAGAAAGTGTTGGGTACTGAAAAAGCTGGGAATTAATCCTGGTGAAAATATCACTGGGCTGCAACATTCCAGTTCAGATGGATGTGGGTTGCCGTTCTTATGAGGAGATGAAG
The DNA here is from genome assembly GCA_026315105.1 of Locusta migratoria. Classification (NCBI taxonomy): domain Eukaryota; kingdom Metazoa; phylum Arthropoda; class Insecta; order Orthoptera; family Acrididae; genus Locusta; species Locusta migratoria. Next base: position 260,201,813 of record CM048745.1, on the reverse strand, counting down.
AGACTTGCTCAGGATAGAGTAGGGTGGAGAGCTGCATCAAACCAGTCTCCGGACCGAAGACTACTACTGCAACAGCCGCGCTGGAATAGCCGAGCAGTGGAGTGCCACGTTGCGGATCGCGCGGCCTCCACGTTGGGGGTTCGCATCCCCCATCGGGCATAGATGTGTGTGTTGTCCTTAGGTTAAATCGACTTAGTTTAAATAGTTTATGACGAAAGTAGTTTGGTTCCATAGAATTACAAACATTTGAACACATAACCACTTTCGACCAACTTAAATGGCTATCTTCAGATTATGACAACCGTAACAAAAAATTGACAGAAATCACCTTGTTAAATAGGAATCATCTACATACATAGTCCGAAAGTCAACTCACGGTGTGTGGCGGAGGGTACTATACTTGCCACTGTCACAGCCTCTTATTCCAGTAGCGAATGTTTCACGGGAAAATTTATTGATTGTATGCCTGTGTTTGGGACCTAATCTGTTTGATCTTATACTTGTGGTCGCTTCGCGAGGTATACGTAGGAGGAAGCGATGTACTGGTTGACTCTTCATCAAACGTTTGGCCTCTTAACTCTTACAAAAGGGCGTACCGCAATACAGAAGGTCTCTCTTGCAGCGTGTGCCACTGGAGTTTCTTGATCATCCGTGTGACGCTTTCGCGCTTACCAAATGAGCCCATAACGAAGCGTGCCGCTGTCCGTTGGATCTTCTCTGTGCCTTCTACTAACTCTACCTCACAGAAATACATTCCTTCAGGTTGTTGCGCGGCATGGATGGAAGACTATTAGCGATGACCGTGTTCTCCTCGCGATACACGCGCGCTATTACCGTCGAGTGCGCATGCGCAGCAGGATTATGCTGCGTGAATCGTGTAATAGCTCGACATGAACCATTGTGTAGTTCCAGATATTCACGCTGGTGGCGCTTGTGCTGCATAGGTGTACCTATATATACCTTGAATGTACCCCTCAGCGGCGTCGTGTAATAGGGGCTTAGGAAACTAAAGCCCGTTCTATACGAGACGTGCAACACGTACAAGGAAGTCGTTGTCAGCTACAGCGCCCCTTGCGATAGACCGGCGAACTACAAAGAAGCGTTCAAATGGTACGCATTTATTGAGTCATCGGCTTCACGAGTATACTTCGTTTGTTGTCAACTTACAGCAAATGAATCGCCGCGTTAACATCACTTTTTGAAACTGTGTGAAATGTTGTGATTAAAAATTTGTGTTTTAGACTGCCACTGTGAAACTGTAATTGTTTTCGTGCAGTTCATGCGTAACTACATCGCTCATATGTGTTAACGTCCTCATATTATAAAATGCGATTACATACTTCCAGCCCCTGCGGCTTGAGGCGCCTATGTATATGATGAACAAGCTCAGGTGTCTATATACATAGACCTTTCACTTTGAAAAAGCTTCAAATAGTGCTCACCAAAAACAAATATTTCATCCGTTAACTACAGCATGTTTCAGGAAAAGTATCAAATATTTTAGAAGATGGTAATAAAGCCGATTTGCAGTTAATATTTCATTTATGTCCAATTTTTATTGGGTTCAGAGATACAGCTCATGGTATGTACAGCAAACTGATTTGGATATTTTGACTGATTCTTTCGTCGGTTCTTGGTAGATCACCATATTGATTTTCATTTAAATAACCGGTTTTCGACGTAGTTTAAAGTCTGAATATGTCCTAGTAGGCAGAAATCCGGGTAACTACGTGGAAATGAACGTGTAGAACATACACAAAATTCTACTTTTATGTAAGTCTGATGTTGTACTACCAAGAACCGACGGATAATCAGTGAAAATATCTTTATTTACATTTGCTCTACGTTTGTTTGGATTTCATATTAACAGCTATATCACTGTATTCAATAAAAATTGTACACAGGTTATATTAAATTTTTAAGACAATTACTCTATAGTATCACCTCCTAAAATACTTACGAATGAGTCGAAAAACTATGTTGTTCTAAGCAGGAGACAAGTACACAACCTCAAACATATTTCCGACTTGGCTTCGTTTGTCAGCTGGGTTCCGCTTTCGGTCGTCTGCGCTTGCGCGAAGCATGTGTGAGAATAGGACCCATCCTATTCCGCCTACTCGCAACCGTATGCGTGCATCTTGTGCAAGTGGACGCGTCTACACTGTACGCGGACGGCGTAACCGGTGCATCATGGGTAATCTCGTAAGCTCTCGCTTCCCGTGTAGAAAGGGAATAATGTGAGTTACGATTTAGTTAACAAGAATGGAAAGACCACTCAGGCTACCTCATTCTGTTTCAGACTTTGCCATAACAAGTTTTCCTGAAACCGCCGACAGAACAGGGAGCTGCTGTATTGTGAAGACGGGAGCACGGCGGTGCCGATTGCTTTGGTTTTTACGGCCCAGAGGAGGAGATTAGAAGCGTGGGAGCTCACTTGTGTGGTGGTAAATTGACGCCGCGGGCGACTGTCTCGTATGTCGGTCGCAGTCCGGCCATTAGCGGCAATTAAAGTCTGTCAGCCAATAATGAAGCAATAAAGTGCCGTGTCGCCGCGCGCGCAGTTAATCCACTCGCCGACGAAATACTTCCCGCCCGGAACAAGAGCACGGCAGCCTCGGCCTCTGGGGCCACAGTAAATCTCCAAACTGGAGCAACAGCCACTCGCCACAACTCGGCTACCCACCCGTTCACTTTACAATTGTCGGCGGCGGAACGCGGAACTTAGCTTTGTTTACAGCCAGATGGGGTCGAAGGCGTCCGACAATACTCGATAGTGATGGGCAGTTAGGATCATTTCACTGTTTCGAAACATACGGATCATCTGATTCTAGTGAGTCGACTCACTGCTTCGACACTCAGAACACTTCACGTGCCGCAGCCCTACGTCCTACCACCTCCGCTGATTCACGTGAGCCGAGAAAGCTGCAGTAGGCCGACACAGAAAATCGAAACATCTATGGAATATCTACATGGTTTTAATACGTTATCCACTAGGATTTGTTTGCTACTACGATTTTACAATCATGTTAAAGCGTAAACGTTTCCTAAGTTACTCTATTTTCATACAAACAAATATTGTAACAAAGGATGCACAAAATAGTAATGTTCAAATTCCAAAGTCATGATACTTTTTCCAACCTTCAAAATTCAATTATTAAGTTTAAATAAAACAAGAAAGATCATGGTTGAAATGTCTACGTGCATCCAGAAATGAATATCTTTTCTAACCAATCAATGTAAACAAAAATAGCCGGCCGCGGTGGCCGAGGGGACTGAGGCGCTTCAGTCACGGTCTGCACGGCCACTACGGTCGGGGGTTCGAATCCCCCCTCGGGCATGGATATTTGTGTCGTCCTAGTTCGTAAGTAGGGACTGATGACCCCGTAGTTAAGTCCCATAGATTTTACAAACATTTGAACATTTTTTTAAGCAAAATATTTAAGATTGGTTCCTAAGACATATTTGTTGCAGTCAACAGATATTACTAATAGTATTAACACAACGACACACATTTCACAATTTACGTGACGAAAACACAAAACTGAACTAAAATTTTTCAATGTCCAGATAGGTATTATAATACTCAGATTCATCTTTAGTCAGTCAAGTAAAAGAGAATCACTTACAGTTTCTTTAAATTGAAATTAACAAACATTATTTTTGACATCTTACTGAGAATGCGGTTTCGTCTCACTGAAATTATTTGCCCCTGCTTCGAAAACATGCGTTCACCTATCACAGATGTAGCAACAATGCACAACAACGCTTAGTTCACGCGAAACTACCTTAAAACACCGAAGGACTTCACAACCTTTCTCGGTGGTATCCCAGGTTTCAAACCTCAGTTGTAAGGTACCGGTAGCATTATTCCAAATCTCGCGTGGTGCGTTAGGGGAACAACTTCACGCCTGCGCGCTGTGTCGAACTCACCCAGGCAGACGGACAGCAAAACGCATGTTAACGATATCTAGCGTCCGATACATGAACCACAAGATTCGTTGTTTCGAAACAGTGCCGATTCAAGTTTCGACTCACTCGAACAGTTCGCTGTCTCGATTCACTGAGTCGAAACATCAACTCAATAGCCAACTCTAATACTCGACGGTACACGATCGACGCACGTGTCGCGCGCATTGTACAGTCACGTTAATGTCCAATAGTGCTGCTGCATATTCTTAGCGTCTGCTGAAATGGGTAGGCATCGCGCAAATACACGCAATCAGAGAGTACGTTCAGGTGGACAACTTCTAATAATTAATTTTGTTCAGTAAAGGTACGTTTACCCTCGGATACTTCTATCATAACTTGTATGAAAGACAAGTCAATTTGACATACATCACCTCATACAAAAGTTCACCTGTGGTGTCGCACAAGTACAAAGTGCGCGCCACGTACTTACGCCGCGCGCCGCCATGCACGCACGGCGCGGCATTCTTATGACGGCAGCCACGAGCGCCCTCTGCTACAACTCCGCTCGTGGCCACCACTGAACGACATCGTTCACTTGGGACTGAGATAGGACCCAGCTAACATTTCGGAATCAGATAGGCACCAGTGAAGACTTGGCTATCGGATAGCCACTAGGCAGGCCTCTAGCTCAACTATGTATCAGCATTCTGCAGTACTGAGCTATGTAAAAGTATTACTAAGTCTCTAAGAAATATATATCTCGTTCTAATTTACTCTAGTGTTTCTAGTTTCTGCTGTCCCACTGGCTGGTCACCTCCTATCTGCACAGGCGTGCTACCTTTATTCCTGTGTCGGTCTTTCTACTCGGCCACCGACACCTACGACGGAAACGAAACACAAAAGCGGCGGCGAGGCTGGGGCATAAAATCACCGAACTTGTATTAGTAGGTTCCCGCGCATTCATGTAGCGCATACATTTTGTATATACCTTTTTTGGCATATACGCGACATGACGCAGAACTTGCGCATGCGCAGTAAGTGTCTCTCTCGTAGTCTGCCGCCTATTTTGCCAAGTAGCAGGAGCTGCGCACTGAAAAGTATTTCATTTGAGAAATTTATTGTGTAAGGTATATATGCCAGAGTCCTAACAATTAAGGAGATATACAATTTTGTAGTGTTTTTATAGAGGATGTTCCTTTTATCTTGACCACCCAAAATATCTCTGAAACAACAACAGCTATTCTAAAAGTACTTTCACCGGTATCAATGCAAGGCAGGTACTCATGAATGTAAATATTCTGAAACATTCTAAAACGTAATCATATATGATTTTTAACACAAACTTACATGTTTTTAAGTGGACACCCTATATTAGTTGATCATCAATCTACAGAATGACAAATCACATAAACAATGGCATTGATTGCAACGTAATACGCCAATTACATCGTGAGATATATTGCGAAGCGAAGCTGATGCTTGAAATACGCGACTAACGCACGTCCTGAGCAGCATAGGATTTTCGCCTGAGACTGAGGATTTGCGCGTATTCATGATCCCCTGATTGATACCGGTGAAAGTCGTTTTACAAAAGCTGTTATTGTTCTAGAGATATTTTGTGAGGTCAAGATAAGTGAGACAATTACAAATTTAATAACATCCATTCTACCATCACTTCTTGGGATAAAAATTGCACAAACCTGAAAAATAATATTGCAAATTGAGCTGTTTGATACTTCACGAAAGTGCATTACCATGAAAAAGGAATCCCCAGTGGCCAAAAATCGGTGTCACTGCCAACTGATCCTCTGGTGGAATTGCTTCCAGAAATTTTGTGTTGCTTCCACGTGTGAGAGCAAATTATAGAAATCTTTCTTATTCATCCTAGCATAATTTTTGAAATACGAGTCCTAGAATTAATTTTTGATCAAGCATTGCGTAAGCTCCGTGAGTAGCGAGTTTGCAAAGGAACTCTTATTGCTACCATCTGCATTGCCTCCGCCTTTCTTTCCTTTCAACATCCAGAAGAGCAAGCGCACCAACACATAAAACTGCAAAATCTTCGACTTCGTCGAGGGAAGCCACCGCGAACTGATACAAATAAACAGATGTAAACGCGCGATCATAAAGTGTGAGGTTGCTACTTGTCAGCTCATACAACTCTTGATACATGTTCCGAAGTTGGATATACATGCCGCACATACTTGTGCCGATACAAATCCCAGCTTAAACATACCTTTATATCGAGAAGATAAGCGGAAAGGATTGCTAATAAAATGTTCAAATGTTTGTAAAGATTATGGGACTTAACTACGGGTCATCAGTCCCTAGACTTGCAAACTACTTGTCAAGTAGCTAATCCTAAGGACGGCACAAATATCCATGCCCGAGGGGGGATTCGAACCTCCGACCGTAGTGGCCGTGCAGACCGTGACTGGAGCGCCTCAGTCCCCTCGGCCACCGCGGCCGGCGATTGCTAATAGGCAGTAACAGGAAATAGTAAGAACATCCGTAAAGTTGTGAACGATGTTGATAAGTTAATTGTTTTAAATGTGATTTTTTTATCGTCCGAATCCTTTTTTCAGATTATTATGACCATTGTACACACCTTTCGTCATTAAGGTCACATTTATTATATATTTGGAATTGAGACACATGAAATTTTAATTACTTGCATTTATTAACTTCGATTTAATTTTGTTTAGTTTTATTATCATTGCAAATAAGGATGTTTAAACGAACTGACTGAATATAAATAGTGATTAAAGTCATTTCGATAAAGAATTGGAAATGAAAAAATATTGGAGTACCTTTATGTAAGGTCTAGACCCAAAATTGGTTCTGACTGCTCGGCAATTAATAATGATATAAAAATTACTTCTAACATGAAACTGAAGTTATATGCAAATGACTTGCTGAGTAAGATTTTCGAAATTGGTGGATATTTACTTTAAAAAAAATATTATTGATACTTTCTATATCTGGATTGATACTTGTTAATTTTAGGCCTACAAATTTTGGATTTATATTTTTACTTATTTATGTTTTCATGAAATAAAAAAAAAAAAAAACTAAAATAGCGGAGGCTCGCACAACTATGTGGTTGTGGATGTCATTAATTCCAACAAAACTATACTATTAATTAAAATATTTTTAAGATCGCTATTCCCAAAAAAATACTATACTACCCACTCGAGACGGAACGATCCAGTCTTAATGCACGCGCCAATAGTGAAATACATAGAAAATAAAACGTTGTGTGAAAAAGCGCCACTTTAATTAGGGATACAGATAAAACTGCAGTCTTGTCCGTGTTTTTAGCATGGAAGCGTATGTTGGCAACTGTAAATAGATCGCTTTTGAACCGGAGATTCGGACGCTACGCGCCCTCACATACTAAAAAGAAACTTTTTGTTTAACCTATCCGTAACCCAACTTACACTTAAAATTATCACTGTTTCGTACAGATCACAAAATAAATAAAACATATACCTGCTCTATGGTTGATTGCTGTGGTGTTGCCAACATTTGCAGCGCGAGGGCAACAGACTCTGCAGTTTAGCCGAGATACACACACTAAACAACAAGCAAGTAAAGGAACGATCTCTGAATCCCAATAAGACTGAATCAATGCAAGTTTATTACACGACACTTGTCACAAGTGGAAGACGATGCGACGTTGCAATATCGTAATTATTCACGATTGCTGCGGTTCTGTTCTTATACTGTCCGGAGTATGTCATTAGCCACACTGGTTTCCTGTTTGCAATTGATTCTGTATATAACTTTTTCACATAATGAATCTTTCCTAATAAAGTTAAATTTCATTTTTTCAGTCGATAAAATATTTTATGTAGATATTTTAATACCGTTCGGCGATCCACCTGAATAGATCCAGCGATACACTAATTAGGAACCACTGGTCCAAAAAAAAGTTCCGAAATAGTTTCTTGGCGATTACTAGTAAACAAGCACTTTACCAATCATCTCGATGTCTTCTACACATCATCTCTGTTATACGGCTCTAGAGACTTGTGCTAAATTTCGAATGTGTATTAGTCAATATCTCTTAAATGAGGACTCATCAGGGTGAATGACTAATGTACACCAGGATATGATATATGTTTTCTATCGTACACTAAAATTTCTATTGTATTTTAATTTCTTACATTGTACTGTAGATTAATGTATTACCAGCAAACATATTTTATCAGTTGCGTGGGAATGGCCGTGCGCTCTAAGCCGCCTTTCTGCGGAGCGCGGGACTGCCCCCCACTCTCCGACGGAGGTTCGACTCCTCCCTCGGGCATGGCTGTGTGTTTTGTCCTTAGCGTACGTTAGTTTAAGGAGTATGTAAGTTTAGTGACCGATGACCTGATTACTTAAGACCCTTAGGTCTTACACCGTCTCTTATGACCACGCTGTCGACGGATGTTAAACACTAAGCAAGCCACTTTCCTCTTCTTACAGCAATTCGAGAATTTGAAGAGGAGACGACGAACCGAATAGGTTACAGCAAGCAGAATCAAATGGATAGCCGCTGTTATTCGTAGCTGAAGAGGCTTGCACAGGATCGAGTGTGTGGAGAGCTGCATCAAGCCAATCTTCGGGCTGTACATCACAATAACAACAATACAACGAACAACACGTTTCGTTAGAACATTTACTACTCTCCACACCTCCATAAAACACAACCCACTAATGATGCCACGAATGACTCCAAACATGATCGCGCACTGAAAGATTCTGTATTCGCGTAGCCAAGCTGAACGGAATTGACATAAATTAACATATCTTGTTTTGCTGCTGTGGTGTGGACAGCTGATGTTCTACTCTCTGTCTGTAAACCTACATTGACAAAGAAAAAATCGAAGTATTGTAGAATACGCAATACAAAATTTGTTTAAAGTACATTTAAACATGTGACATGTGGATCCTCGAGCGAGTAGAAGGCGTTAAGAGATGAAGCCAGGAGAGCTAAACTAATTAGGACGATCGGGCAAGCAGCAAAAGGCTGTAAACGTTTTCGCCGCAGGTGCGTCTGTAAAGCTAGTCGTGACTGACATGTCAGGTAGTTAAGCGGATTTAAGAGCAGGGCGGAGTTGGAGCCAGCATTGTGAGGCAGCTAAAGGGGCCCGACAGATCCACACAACACACACACACACACACACACACACACACACACACAGGTAGCAGCGCACGGCTTCGCTACGACAACATATTTGCAGACGAACGCTGAAAATGATTGCTCACAGCACGAATAAAAATGAAGACACACATGGAGTAACACAAAAAAAAACCCTTTGTAAAACTGAAAAATTAAATTAACTTCGCAAAAGCTTGTAGATGGATGGCTTGATATTGAAAGGGATTAAACGACAAAGGTGATTAGTCCCAAAAGCTTGTGCTATAGAAGTTGTTTATAACCTAGTAAGTCAAAATTTAAATTTAAGAAATTGTAACTTAGCAAAAGGTGATAAATGTTATACTGTGAAACATAGTAAAATAATATATAGAATTGTACTGTCATATTATACAAAAAACAAACATGTATTATGGGCCACTGATGATGCTTCAGAAACAAAAAAGCGAAACGCGTATGGCACAAAAAACACTTTTCATTTAGTTACAATAGACGGTTACACACATCCACTAATTTTCTACGCAACTAAGGGCGGAAAACGAAAAAAATGGTGAAAAAACTTATGCTGCGATGCCCAAATGTTAGTCATCACTGACAAGAAGCACATAGGTGTCTGATTTTAGAATTTTTCATATTTACGGTACGTGAATAACAGTACTGAAATATTAATCAGTCAAAGCCATACGACGGAACTCCAAATATACTCGAGAAAATAAACTTTTAAGTTTATCTCTCTCTCTCTCTCTCTCTCTCTCTCTCTCTCTCTCTCTCTCTCTCACACACACACACACAGAGGTAACGGAAACCGGCATAATATGCACTATTGGGCAACGGAAAATCCACGATGGCTGCGGCAAATGGAACATCAGCGACCTTGGTGCGCCATTATGGGAGGAAGGATAATTGGCTCCTAATTAATCGATGGCAATCTAAATGATGCAAGTATGCTGATTTCTTACGTAATGTTCTACCGATTTTACTACAAGATGTTTCACTACATGACAGAATGGCGATGTACTTTCAACATGATGGATGTCCAGCACATGGCTCGCGTGCAGTTGATCGGTCATAAATGGAATATTTAATGACAGGTGTATTGCTCGTAGAAGCACCATATACCATGGCCTGCACGTTCACCGGATCTAACATCCCCAGATTTCTTTCTGTGGGGAGAATTGAAGGATATTTGTTACCGACAACGCCTGAAAACATGCGTCAGTGCATTGTCAATGCATGCCCGGGGGAGTAACCGAGCGGTCTGCAGCGCCACGTTACGGATCGCGCCGTCTCCCGCGCCAGAGGTTCGAATCCTCCCTTGGGCATGAATGTGTGTGTTGTTAGGTTAGCTTAACTCAGTTAAAGTAGTTTGTAAGTCTAGGAACTGATGACCAACGTAGTTTGGTCCCAAATAATTACAAACATTTGAAATTTTTTTGTCAATGCATGTGACAACATTACTGAATATGAACTACTCGCTGTTGAGAGGAATTTCGTTACGCGTGTTGCTAAATGCATTGAAGGTGAAGGAAATAATTTTAAGCATTTATTGCAGGTAATCACGCAGTAACAGCATGCGTTCTCATAATGTATCATAATTTCACGAAGGTACATGTTTTACATTGGAACAACTGAAATAAAGTTCAAACGTATCTACGTTCTGTGTTTTAATTTCAAAAACCTACCTGTTACCCACTGTTCGTCTAAAATTGTGAGCAATATGATTGTGATAGATGGCGCTGCAATATTCACAAAGCAACAAAAGTGTTCCAAATAAACATTAATATTTATTTACGTACTAGACGAATATGTAATTAAAAATTGGGGTACCTATTTTTTTTAAAAATGCAGTTGATATCGTTTGACCTGTGGCAGCGCCATCTACTGGGCCAAATAGAGAGATCTGTAATCCTCTTCCAAGCTAGAAAAGTTTTGTTCTTTGCAGTTTTTGCGTTTCATGCTTCTTTCGTGAGATATTTGGCCCGCCCACTATCGATGGACCAACCTGTTTCTCTTTCTCTTTCTCTCTCTCTCTCTCTCTCTCTCTCTCTCTCTCTCTCTCTCTCTCTCTCTCTCTCGTGTGGGTTTTAAAATTAGTCTCACAAAGCCCTTGTGCAACCCCCCCCCCCCAGAAAAAAATACTGTATCCGTCACTGTCAGTACCGTATGATAGAGTGATGTGTAAAAATAATTACTTCATGTACTTGTTTGGCACAGCGGTGTAGTAGCCGAGCGTTCTTAGGTGCCCTCCGCGGAACGCGCGGTTGCTCGCCTTCGGAGCTTCGAGTCCTCCCTGGGGCATGAGTGTGTGTGTGTTTGTCCGTAAGTTAGTTTACCTAGGTTTAAGTAGTTTGTAAGCTACGGTCTGATGACCACGCAGTTTGGTGCGATAGAACATTGGAACATTCTTTGGGACTGTAGAAGTGCAGAGTACCTGTGTTTTTGGGCAGAGTGTTTGGCACGCGGCGCTACGGAGGTGGTCCCTCCCCTGCCCGCCCCGCACCCTGGTGGGCTCCCGTGCCCGGCCCCGCGCTGGGCTTTTGTCGTGGCCATTAGCAGCTCTATCTGTCTCCTCCTACCTGCTCGCCGCCCCATTCAACCTGCCCGCCGGACACAATTGGCAGCGCGGAAAACCCGCACAGGCCTCCTCGCTGAAAGATCACACGCGTCGCGGACCGCTAGTGAGCCCTCACCACCAACCACCGGCTCGGCTGCTTTTCCCATCGCATGAACACTTGATTCAATTAAAGCTAGACGGCACGCGTTAAACCCGTAGTGAGTCAAAAAGGACTTAACAGCTCCGGAACGATATAGAGACTTATGCATCGTATACATTACACTACGGTTCAGAAACATGGAACTTGTCTAAACGAGACAAGGAAAAACTATTGCCGGCCGCGGTGGCCGAGTGGTCTGCGGCGTGCCAATCTCGGTCTGTACTGCCCCAGCGGTCGGGGGTTCGAATCCCTTCTCGGGCATGGATGTTTGTGCCGTCTTTAGTATAAGCTACTTCATAAGTAGTTCGTAAGTTTAGGTACTGATGATCTCTTAGTTAAATCCCGCGTCAGTATCTCTCTGGTATCTTTCTGGTTCCACTGTCACCTGCTACTATACTGTGAAACTGCAATGTGTTTCAGAAAACTGTATAACCTTTCGACCTGGTTGCCAGAAAGAGACTGACGTGGAATAGCAAGTGATGACGCCTTGAGACAAAGGCGAAACGCGTATGGGTGACTTATAAATATAAAAATAAAACCCTTCATTCGCAGTAGCTAAAGGCGTTTACTTTAAAAACATTATATTGAAAATAATCATACCTGTTCGTACAATGCAACCATTAAACGTGGCCGGCCGAGGAGACTGAGGCGTTCCAGACACTGTCTACACGGTCTGCACGGCCACTACGGTCGGGGGTTCGAATCCCCCCTCGGGCATGGATATTTGTGCCGTCCTTAGTCTTTGCTAGTTCATAAGTAGTTTGTAAGCTTAGGGACTGATGACCCCGTAGTTAAGTCCCATACGTTCTACAAACATTTGAACATTTTTGAACATTAAACGTGCGGCCATTGAAGCTAGTAACCTCACAGATAGAGCAGCTGGAAACGTCTCTCTAATTACCCGTTTCCAATTGATTTACCTGTCCATTTTGACTTCTATCCCCATTCAAGTTCCAGATTGCAATAGCAATAAATAAGATCAGAGAGCTGGGAAGGAAGAGACAGAGTATGGCTAAATGAAATGGATTTAAAAAGGTGAGATGATATAGACGCAGAGAGGAAGGGGAGGAGATGGATATGGTGTGGGGTAAGAGGGAGTGGTGTGAAGGTAGGGGGAGGAGGAGATGGACAAAGGAAGGGGAAGGAAGGGATAGACATAGGGAGAAGCTACTGCGAAGCGTTGTCGGGTTTGTTAGTTAAAAATAATTGTGAGTACCGTTTGCATTCGTAATTACACATGAATCTTTTGATCACATCAGCCCCTCCATGTATGCATATGCTTCCTTTCCTTCTGTAAACAATTAGCGTTAATATTTTGCAAGCCACTTGAGGAGACACTCGTCGATATGTAGCTGATGCCTGCAGTGACGGCGTGTGTAGGATTTTAAACGGAAGCCTACGCCACAGCGGCGTGTAGCTGGCGACTGGGGGAACACGTGACGGGCAGCAGCGGCGCACCTCTTGTTTACCGCGCCGGTAAACACCGCCCACCGGACACGGCAGGGGAGAGGGGAGAGGAGAGGAGCAGCTAATATTACTCAACAGTCCCCTCTGTACATCTGGCTCTCAACACCACTACCACTGACCCAACAGTTCACCTCACAGTTCGACAAATCTCGCCATGTTCTCACATGCGATCACGGCGCTATTTACTGAAGTCGGAAGGTATTAATCTCCATGGTATAAGAGAGGGGGAAATGACATGACGTCACAAAATTAGATTAGATTTGAAGAAGAAATGTAACAGTCTTCCGCCATGGGACGATATTAACGGACGGCGGCAATCGGCAACGACGAATTGCGCGCGCATGTCAAAAACATCTGACGTCACACCTCTGCGCGCGAGCCCTTGTAAACGGAGTTTGGCTTCAGTCAGTAACGAGCCAGGGTGTGCATCGGACATTCAAAAGTGCCAAGATCCCCCTTGAAAATGTCCTCCGCAGTCGAGGACGAAACGTTGGGATTCCAGAATAAATCCATAAGACCACGGTATAATAGCCCGGATATTTTTAGTAATTTTGACCATTTCGGCCGTGAAATTTTACATTTTGCAATAATAATTCCTTGTACTACAGCAAGGTGGTTTTGTGGCAATTTGTGAAATAATATTAAACATGCAACAGGGCTGCCTCTAGTTGTTGTATCTTTATGAATACAGATTTCACCACACTTCTGCCTATTTGTTCTGTAACTTTCCTTCTGTCCTCTTTTCAATTAATGAATCTTCAGTAAGGCTGAGAAACACCACCCAAGAGAAGAATTTCGACGCCTTTACGGTGCAAGGACAGCAGATCAGCAGGTGAGTGAAACTTCCTGTCTGAGAGGAAAGGCGATAGGCAGCAACCTTTCTTGCTTCATCTTAGTAAAACCTTACACGCTAGAAGGTATTGCTCATAACCAGTTTATTTTTGTCGATAACATCACACAAACTCTAGAGGAACCCGAGATTTGACGACAGTAAATAAATGACACCGATTTGTACTTTAAACCTGAAAACCGGAATTCGAACCACTCCAGTCGTGAACTCTTAATTTTAAAGAATTTTCGTAACATTTACGATTGAATCGTAATGATTAGAACCTACGTCTACACCTACATCTACATAGATACTCTGCAAATCACATTTAAGTGCCTGGCAGAGGGTTCATTAACCACTTTCATAACCTTTCTCTACCATTCCATTCTCTAATAGCGCGCGGGAAGAAAGAACACCTAAATCGTTCCGTTTTCGATCTGATTTCTCTTATTTTATTGGATGGTCATGTCTCCCTAAGTAGGTGAGTGCTAGCAGAATATTTTCACATTCAGAACTAAAAGTCGGTGATTTAAACTGCGCAAACAGATCACGCCGCAATGAATAACGTCTTTCTTTTAATGATTTCCACCCAATTCGTACAAAATTTCCGTGACACTTTCCCCCCGGTAACGCGATAAAACAAAACGAGCTGCCCTTCTCTGAACCTTCTCAATATCTTCCGTCAGCCCCACCTGGTGATGGTCCCACACGGAGCAACAGTACTCCAGAAGAGGACGCACAAGTGTGATGTAGGCAGTCTCTTTGGTGGAACTGGTGGATCTTCGAAGCGTTCTGCCAATGAAACGTAACCTTTCGTTCGCCTTTCCCACATTTTCTGTGTGTTCTCTCCAGTCTAAGTTGTTCGTAATTGTAACTCCTAGGTATTTGGTAGAATTTACGACCTTAAGGTTTGACTGATTTATCGCGTAATTGAAGATTAGAGGATTTCTTTTAGTGGTCATGTGTATTACTTCACACTTTTCTTCATTTAGGGTCAATTGCCAATATTCGCACCACGTAGAAATTTTGTCTAAATCGCTTTGCAAGTTGCTTTTGGTTCTCTGTTGACTTCACTAACCGATAAACGACAGCATCATCCGCGAACAGTCTAAGGGAGCTATACAGATTGTCTTCTAAATCGTTTGTAAACACAAGGAAGAGTAGGGGACCTATAACGCTTCCCTGTGGAACGCCAGAACCTTTGTGTTCTGTATAAATTCTTTAACGACATCATCCGTACCCGGTGTCTCACCGGTTTTCAAGGAACTGGTAGCTAGATGCAGACCTGAGGATACGGCGCACGTTGGCTGCACTGTTTGGCGCAGCAACTTTACCTCCTGTCATCAAAGCTGGCTTCTGCGACGAATAGCACTGGCAAAAAAATTCACATCACAAGATTTAGGAGGAGGGGGAGAGGTAAAGCGAGGAGGAAGGCAGCAGCGGGCTTTGAAGGGCCGCCGCAGTCGCGGCCTCAGTGGTCTTTGGCGTCGGTCGCTCGCCATTGTCTCGGCGCGGCTCTGCAGATGGCTTTATGCCGCGCGCAGACGAGACAAGCGACACGTGAAGGTACATTTCCATCTGGGCGGGCGCGTTTTATCTCGCGCACAATGCCGGCTGCGGATATACGAGGGCCAGGGGCCGCGCTGTGGCGTGGCTGCTCCCCGCTCTCCATCAGCCGCGCAAGGATCCATTCCGCCGTCGGAGATGAAGATTGCCTCCGCACAGTTTCGATGACGCGCGCCGGTCGTGTGTGCGGAAGGCTGACTAGAAATTTTCGATTTTACGCGCTATCTCGCATGAACACAGCTCGGGGCTGGTTGAAGGGGGCGCAGGACACAAGGCTTCCGTGAGCAGGTAGGCTTAAGCTGTCGACACACGGAGCGTGTCTCTGAACGGGCCAACGTGGCGAGTTTCTGACGTCACAAGGCTTTCCCAACATGTCGGGCAGTATAAAGCAAGCCAAAGAGGTATATAAACAACATAGAGAGGCTATAGCGCTCTGGGTGGCAGCACTAAGCAACACTGGATGCCATATTTGAGAACGTCAGTTTGAAGCAGCAGAGTGAGCAGACGATTATTTTTGTAATTTAAACTAACTTGTAAGCGCTATTATTAGTGGCAACACATGCCCAGTATATGTTCGGCGTACAGCTGCAGCAATCGCAGTAAAAAAAACACTGGAATATCATTCATAAAGAAAGAGATATGTAATTATATAGGTCGTTGTGTATCAGCGTGTATTTGTCTATAAACATTTATTAACTTAACTTTCGCATTTACCAAGTTTCAAATTTATGTTTAAATCAGTACCATCAAAATGCTAGGCAGAGGACGGATGTATTTGGTGTGTTTTAATGTAATGGCAGTTGTTTATATAGTGTACAAAGGCGTATTAATCTTTGGGTAAGTAGCCTAAGTATATGAACTATAATTAAACTATTTTTTATATAGATTTCTTTTGAAAAACACGGAATTGCTAACCCAATGGGTAAGCAGTATGAGACGTGATAAGAAGCAGCCTACAAAGTATAGTTACATATGCTCTTGTCATTTTGAAGAAGAGTTATGGATGCTACCACCGATCGAAAGCGGCTACTGGCAAATGCCATTCAATAATTTTTTCGTTTCCTGAGCACCTACAGAAACCAAAAGCTGTAAGAAGAGTACCAAGGAAACATCAAATTGTGGGGAACCTGATAAATACGTAATGTTCTTCAAAGCATGAAATATCATTTAAATCACAGACAGAATAAAGGTAATTAAATATTTTAAAGAAATTCGCCTGTGTTTATAGGGAAGATATGTCGGCAAATACAAACGATTATGGACATTATAGTAACATCAAATAATGCACCAGTTCGACGATTGTAAACATTACACTTAGGATGCAGTACTAAGCGAGAAATGCTATCCGTATGGGAATAACTTTCCGAAATGCGCCGTCTAGAAATTGAGGAAAAATCGGGACTGGCAATGATTAATATGAAACCTAGGATGTAGTTGTTAGCAGACGCGCAGTACCACCTGGCGTGACACTGACGTTATCAAAGATGGCGGCAACCTTTCCAATTGGCTTCAAGTATGGCGGCGCTGTGGCCAGTCTATGTTGTTTATATAGGTCTT
Organism: Locusta migratoria; assembly: GCA_026315105.1. Lineage (NCBI taxonomy): Eukaryota > Metazoa > Arthropoda > Insecta > Orthoptera > Acrididae > Locusta > Locusta migratoria. Next base: position 260,184,628 of record CM048745.1, on the reverse strand, counting down.
TGAAGCAAACACCACCTAGGAGACAAGGCCTCACAACAGGCCGTGCTACGTCATACTGACCAGGCCGCGGCCGCCAGCTTACTGGCTGGCCGCTACGAGGCAGGGGGCGTGCCCCAGTGGCCAGCCAGTCAGCTGCCGGCCGCGGCCTGGTCAGTATGACGTAGCACGGCCTGTTGTGAGGCCTTGTCTCCTAGGTGGTGTTGATCAAGCACGCCAGATATTCTCAACGTGCGTGATCACCAATAAAGTGGGAGAACGCCACCGACGTCACACCGGGGCTATTAGGGGAGGGAGAACAGCTCTTTTCGGTAGAGATGAAGAGACGTCAAATTGGGCGTTTATAAATATCGTCGACGGAAGAGAATTGTGAAATATCAGTCACTAGAGTTTACCGTACTAGAACTTGTACTTCTCCAACCCCTAAAGATGATTACTTATGTGCGTTAATAAATATTACGTGTTATTAAAGTGGAGGGATTGTTACTGTTGAAGTGTGTCTTACCAACCCCCCCCCCCCCCCCAACAATTTTCCATCATACCTCGTGTCGGTGCACAGATATTTCAAATGTGCGACTTTTCAATGATTTCGTCGTTAACGATCTCGGATATTTGTCTTGATTTTAGTCTCCTGCGGGATATGGGGATATGTGGGTGGCTAAACCCTGGTGACGGCGTTAATCTGGGATGTCCCTCTAGCTGTCAGCCAATAATCTCCTCTCAGCTGCACCAACGAGATACACGTGCGGCTTACGCGCGCAACGGACCGTGCAAATATTATGCCAAGCACGGGCTCCTTCACAAGTGGTGACTGCATTTAATCACCATTTATTACAAACCAATACAATTAGACCGCTTACAGCGCACGCTCTAAACGAAACTGTTATGTCAATTGATGCCGGGTAATAAACAATTCAGCCGAATAAATTACACAAAAATTACAAATAACTGAATTCAGGTAATTAATAAAAGTGCTCTTAAATCAGAAAAAAAGTTTGATAAATTCGAGGGCGATTCATTAAGTTACGCAACAGCAGCCCTCACTGATGTATAAATACCCCGCGCGAATGAAATTCCCTAGTCTATACAGAAGAGATGATGGAAGCTTTCAAATACTGCCAGCAAATACAGATAGCAGTGCCGTTTCGCTTCGCAGTAGTTTAAAAGGCGTCGAGAACGCAAGGTTGGTGATAGTAGTGTGAAGAGCAGTAATGCTTTCCCGTTTACAGAAAACGTCCCCAGAGGAAATCAAGTCACAAATAGTGTCAGTTCATAGAGTGAAGTGTAATGAAACATGCTTACTGTACTTTTATTATTATTATTATTATTATTATTATTATTATTTATTCTCATAAATCATCTAAGTATAATTGTTACAATTATATACTATTAATAATCAGTATTTTTTATTTTGCTTTAGTACTTGTATTATACGTTGTCTGTCTGTAATGTACTAAAGAAATTGTTCACCTTCAGTAAGGCTGATTAGGTATAAGAGAGGGGCTGAAAGCTCTAATCTTGCCAGGTTAAATAAATAAAATGGTGAAATAGATGTGCTTTTGATGCCAAGACAAACACAGAACAGAGCAAGGTCAAGAAGGTCACTGACGTTGTAAGGGTAACATTACTTATAACTTTACTAATAAACGACAACAGTCCACGACTTCCGGCTGCTACTATGTTCTTTGTCTTCCACAGGTTACCAGAAAGACAAGTTTCGTGCCAACGGCCGGGGATCTCTTACTAGACTGCAAAAACTTGGGAAGTAAATATATACAACAGCAAATCTGTCCACAGGTACCAATTCGAGGTGCTCCATATCTCTCTGTTCCGGGCATCCAGCTTCATTTGGTTGTAACATTCGACAAATTGATTGTGTGTAGTTAGGTGTCTTATGATTTTGAAACGTGGACAGTCACACCAAAAGAACAGAAATAATTTTCTTTAATGATTCTAAAATTGCTAGAGATTGCTTAAATAATCACTGGATGTTATTAAAAAAAATATCATGAAGGTAGCATACCTCTACCAAGGCTTTCAGACTAAAATAAGAACACAAGTTGTTTTTTGGAAACTTAATTAGTGGTAACACTGCTACAGAGACACTATGCAATGGCATCTACTAATGTCGCTGATAGCACACGTCGTTGACATACCTACATTACCTCCGAGAAAATGGACTCGCCCGTCCCACTTCACCGCTGTCCGCACAATCGAGGGAAACACAGTCACCTATGAGCGGGCTCTCTAACGTAAAGGTCTCACTGTGTTTTCGAAACAAAAAGGATATCGTACACTCCTGGCCATAAAAATTTCTACACCACGAAGATGACGTGCTACAGACGCGAAATTTAACCGACATAAAATGCTGTGATATGCAAATGATTAGCTTTTCAGAGCATTCACACAACGTTGGCGCCGGTGGCGACACCTAGATCGTGCATGAGAAAAGTTTCCAACCGATTTCTCATTCATAAACAGCAATTGACCGACGTTGCCTGGTGAAACGTTGTTGTGATGCCTCGTGTAACGAGGAGAAATGCGTACCATCACGTTTCCGACATTGATAAAAGATAGGCAATCGCGATTCCGGTTTATCGTATCGCGACACTGCTGCTCGAGTTCATCGCGATCCAACGACTGTTAGCAGAATATGGAATCGGTGGGTTGAGGAGGGCAATACGGAACGCAGTGCTGGATCCCAACGGCCTCGTATCACTAGTAGTCGAGATGACAGGCATCTTATCAGCATGGCTGTAACGGATCGTGCAGCCACGTGTCGATCCATGAATCAACAGATGGGGACGTTTGGAAGACGGCAACTTTCTGCACGAACAGTTCGACGACGTTTGCAGCAGCATGGACTATCAGCTCGGAGACCATAGCTGCGGTTACCCTTGACGCTGCATCACAGACAGGAGCGCCTGCGATGGTGCACGCAACGACGAACCTGGGTGCACGAATGGCAAAACGTCATTTTTTCGGATGAATCCAGGTTCTCTTTACAGTATCATGATGGTTGCATCCGTGTTTGGTGACATTGCGGAGAAACGCACATTGGAAGCGTGTATTCGTCTTCGCCATACTGGCGTATCAGCCGGCGTCATGATATTGGGTGCCATTGGTTACACGTCTCTGACACGTCTTGTTCGCATCGACGCCACTTTGGACAGTGGCCGTTCCGTTACATTCAGACGTATTATGACCTGTGGCTCTACTCTTCATTCGATCCCTTGCGAAATCCTACATTTCAGCAGGATACTGCACGACCGCATATTTCAGGTCCTGTACGAGCCTTTCTGGATACGGAAATTGAAAAACGTCATTTTTTTTCGGATTAATCCAGGTTCTCTTTACAGTATCATGTTGGTCGCATCCTTCATTGGCGACATCGCAGTGCACGCACATTGCAAACGTGTATTGGTCATCGCCATACTGGCGTCTCACCCGGCGTGATGGTATGGGGGTGCCATTGGTTACACGTCTCGGTCACTTCTTGTTCGCATCGACGGCACTTTGAACAGTGGACGTTATATTTCAGATGTGTTATGACCCGTGGCTCTAGCCTTGATTCGATCCTGCGAAACCGTACATTTCAGCAGGATAATGCACGACCGAATCTTGGAGGTCCTGTACGGGCCATTCTGGATGCGGAAAATGTTCGATTTCTGCCCTGGCCAGCACATTCATCAGATCTCTCAACAACTGAAAACGTCTGGTCAAAGCTGGCCGAGCAACTGGCTCGTCACAATACGCCAATCACTATTCTTGATGAACTGTGATATCGTGTTGAAGCTGCATGGACATCTGTACCTGTACACGCCAGCCAAGCTCCGTTTGACTCAATGCCCAGGCATATGAAGGCCGTTATTATGGGCAGAGGTGATTGTTCTGGGTACTGATCTCTCAGGATCTATGCACCCAAATTGCGTGAAAATGTAATCACATATCAGTTCTAGTGTATTTGTCTAATGAATACAGTTTTATCATCTGAATTTCTTCTTGGCGTAGCAATTTTAATGGCCAGTATTGTAAATATACAGTATTACAGTTCCTTTTTGGTGTATGACCGTCGACGAGCTTTGCTAAAGAAGCGGCAACACGAAACTACCCGTAATTTTGGACGACTTGCGCGGGCGCATGAAAAAAAAAAGTTCAAATGTTTGTTATGCTTATGGGACTTAACTACGGGGTCATCAATCCCTAAACTTACAAACTACTTATCAACTACCTTATACTAAAGACGGCACAAATATCCATGCCCGAGGGGGGGCTTCGAACCTCCGACCGCAGCGGCCGTGCAGATCGTGACTGGAGCGCCTCAGTCCCCTCGGGCAGCGCGGCCGGCGCGGGCGCTTGCAGCGCAAGCTATGGCTGCTGTGTTCGGTCGATGGGACTGTGAAGTACCACCCTCAATACTCCCCCGACTTACGTCCTACGTGGCATTCGTTTCAGAACTGTTCCAGTCATTGGACCGGCAGTAGATTTTGAAGGACAGTAACAGGTGCAGACAAGTAACGCTTTTTGTATTTATGTTCCAACCCTCATGGTCGGGAGAGAAACACATAACGTTCCTCCTCACTTACCGTGTATGTGTGCGCAGAAACGTAGCTATAGCTAATTATTGGTAATAAGACTTCTATTTTCATTTCTTCATTTGGCTACCGAGCGAACCCCGGAAAAAAACCCACTAGCAACTGGTTGCTGAATTTTATTAATTTATAGCCTGAACAGTTGCTGAAATGGATAAGTTACTTCAATAAGAGGCTGGTAGATGTACGCAATACATCGTGCAGCCGCCGCTCTCCTCTCACGAGAGAAATGACGAGTGCACAGCGCGTGTAGCGCGGCAGTAAACACTGGCAGCTGAGGTGTGTGCATTAGCAGCAAAAAGTGGCCGCCGGCTACCGCTGGCGGGAAGCGGCCAGCCCCGCCTCATTAAGACAGCGGCCAGTAGCGGTGAATTAATAAGGCAACGCGCCGCGAGGGCCCGACCCGACGCCAATTATGCAACGGCGGCAAAAAACAGCTGACAGCCCGCTGCCCGCTGCCAGGCCGCGCCCACGTCCACGACGCAGCACACCGCACTGAACCGTTACACGGTAGCCGCGGGCCGGCGGCGGCGTTGTCATCACGCCGTCTGTGCCCGCTGACGGCGTAGTATTTAGGGGTTTCGTAGGACTCCAATCGGCCACAAAAATCTGCTGTTGATGCGGTGTCTGTTCTTTCGTACGAGTCGGAAAGACACCATAGCAACAGTGTATACACAGGGTGTTACAAAAAGGTACGGCCAAACTTTCAGGAAACATTCCTCACACACAAAGAAAGAAAATGTTATGTGGACATGTGTCCGGAAACGCTTAATTTCCATGTTAGAGCTCATTTTAGTACGGATGAGGCTTCATTCCAACGTGATCAAATTGTAAATTTTCACAATCAACAAGTGTGGGCTGACGAGAATCGGCACGCAATGGTGCAATCACGTCATCAACACAGATTTTCTGTGAACGTTTCGGCAGGAATTGTTGGTGATGTCTTGATTGGGCCTCATGTTCTTCCACCTAGGCTCACTGCATACGGGATACTGTACCTGTGCTGCTAGAATATGTACCTTTACAAGTACGACACAACATGTGGTTCATGCACGATGGAGCTCCTGCACATTTCAGTCGACGTGTTCGTAGGCTTCTCGACAACAGATTCGGTGACCGATGGATTGGTAGAGGCGGACGAATTCCATGGCCTCCACGCTCTCTTAACCTCAACCCTCTTCGTTCCATTGTGGGGGTATTTGAGAGCTCTTGTCTACGCAACCCCGGTACCAAATGTAGAATCTTCGTGCTCGTATTGTGGATGGCTGTGATACAACACAACATTCTCCAGGGCTGCATCAGCGCATCAGGGATTCCATGCGACGGAGGGTGGATGTATGTATCCTCGCTAACGGAGGACATTTTGAACATTTCCTGTAACAAAGTGTTTGAAGTAACGCTGGTACGTTCTGTTGCTGTGTTTTCATTCCATGATTAATCTGATTTGAAGAAAAGTAATGAAATGAGCTCTAACATGGAAATTAAGCGTTGCTGGACACATGTCCACATAACATATTTTCTTTCTTTGTGTATGAGGAATGTTTCCTGAAAGTTTGGCCGTATCTTTTTGTAACACCCTGTATACATATTCCCGCTGCTTCGCACGCGCATACTGGATATCCTGCATTGTTTCTTTCTACTTCTAAATATAAATTGTCATATTTAGCTTTAAAACTCTTTTCCTAATCAAGTACTTTGATACAGTTTGTAACCCCCTGTTGCAGCAATGATGGCAGAATTCAAAACATCCCGAAACACTTTAAATTCTAACCATGGTTCCAAAAGCAAATTTTCGCATTTGCAGCATCAAAATCGTCTTAGCAACACCCTTAAAAGATCTTCCCTTATCTCACCCGATTAATTGTTGAATTTCCAAAAATATCGAAACACGTGTTTTTAATATTCCAAGTTTACCTTGCATCAAAATTCCCTTAAATAGCAGCGTACTTTCAACCCTTAGGGATGGGAATACAGAAAAATCGCTGATGCCTACAGTGTAAGATAAACACCGTCTACATATTTTAAGTTTCTATCGTCTGTAGTTTCAATTTTCAGCGCCGTATTCTGTCTTTTAGAACGCAAAATTTCATTCTTACGCTTTGACATCACTCTAGGTAGTTTTACTATTCAAATTAGAATATGATCTTTTTTTATTCGTGCGCTTTTCAGGAAAACAACTGTAGAGTATGCATCACGTTTCGCTGTATGTAACATCTTTCCTATTTTACTGTCAAAAGTCATCGCTCGTCTTCAGTCCGAATTTTATATAGCTGACGACTTTCAACCACTATATCTTCCACCTTCTTATAGCTATCGACACGCAACTGCTATTATGTACAACGGGAGACTTTGTACTACAAAAATCGTTAGTCTCCATTATGTAGAATTTTATGTAAGTCGGTACCTTTCAACTCCCGTATCTTCCACACCCTTGTCGATATCAACCCTCTACCACCATAGTGCACAATGGGAGACTGATACTTACTACCACATGTAGACAGTATTCGTTTGCGATTTGTAGTTTTGGCTGCAGAGTGAAATATAGCCACAAACACCTCAATTTTTACTTATATTAAGATATCCCTAACAGCCAATTGACAATTACTGTGCAGATACAAAAAATGCTCGAGCCCTTGCTGGAATCGAGTATAGGCTGCGGGCAAGAGGAACTAATGGGCAGGGGGCACTACAATCTTAGTGTATGAGGGTGGTTTGATAAGTCTGGTAAATTTGTATTAAAGTGCGGGAAATATTCGGAACCGCCGCGGTGGAGTAGCCGAGCGGTCTAAAGCGTCTCGCTGCGGAGCGCGCGGTTGCTCGCCGTGGAGGTTCGAGTCCTCCCTGGGGCATGGGTGTGTGTGTTTGTCCTTGGGTTAGTTTACCTAGGTTTAAGTAGTTTGTAAACTACAGACTGATGACCACGCAGTTTGGTCCGATAGATTTACAACCATTTGAAATTTTTTTTATTCGGAACCTGCAATGTTGTTGGTAAGACTGATATTCCACGGATATTAAAATGTTCAAATGATTGTAAACCTATCGGACTCCACTATGTGGTTATTAATCTGTAGCTTACAAATTACGTAAAGTAAGGTTATCTATATTTTAAAAAACACAATCCTGCATTTTTTTTTCTTCAATTTCTGTGTCCCCATCGATTCCCTGGTTGTAGACTGACTTTCATTTAGTGGATGTTCAAATTGAATGAAATCTTTCCTCGATTTTAATCTTGCCACCAGTGGCTGATGTCCGAACAGGGGATGTCTTCTATCGTCGCACTGTCTGCTTCTTTCAGCCGTCGCCAACGTTTACCGTCTGATCTGTGGGGGAGCTATTCCAGAACACATATAAAGGATATCACGGTTTGTTGGCTCCAGGCATCCCGCAATTATGGCGATGACGAATACACGTTTCCAATGTGGTTTCACTGCGATGTCGCCAAACACGGATGCGAACATTATGATGCTGTAAACAGAACCTGGATTCATCCTAAAAAATGACATTTTACCATTCGTGCACCCAGGTTCGTCGTTGCGTACACCATCACAGGTGCTCCTTTCTGTGATGCATCGTCAAGGGTAACCGAAGCCATGGTCTCCGAGCTGATAGTCCATACTGCTGCAAACGTCGTCGAACTGTTCGTTCAGATGGTTGTCTTGCAAACGACCCCATCTGTTGCGTCAGATCGAGAAGTGGCTGCACGATCCGTTACACCCGTGCGGATAAGATTCCTGTCATCTCCACTGCTAGTGATACGAGGCCGTTGGGATCCAGCACGACGTTCCGTATTGCCCTCCCGAACGCAACGATTCCATATTCTGCTAAGAGTCATTGGATCGCGACCAACGCGAGCAGCAATGTCGCGATACGAAAAACCGCAATCGCGATAGGCCACAATATGACCTTAAAGTCGGAAACGTGATGGTAAGCACTTCTCCTCCTTAGACGAGGCATCACAACAACGTTTCACCAGGCAACGCCGGTCAACTGCTGTTTGTGTATGAGAAATCGGTTGGTAACTTTCGCCATGTCACCACGTTGTAGGTGTCGCCACTGGCGGTGAATGCTCTGTAAAGCTTATCATTTGCATATCACAGCATCTTCTGTCCTGTCGGTTAAATTTCGCGCCTGTAGCACGTCATCTTCGTGGTGTAGCAATTTTAATGTCCAGGAGTGTGGTAGCTGTGCTTGGTTGCGCGACCCGTTGAGAATTCCACGGCTAGCCGTAGATTCCCGACGTATCTGATGGCCATTACGGGCAGGCCGGGCGGTCATCAGTTTATGAGCGACGCTTGTGCGCGCCACCAGCTGCCATCCTGCTCCTCTCGTTTTGCATTTAGTGTGCTGGCTGCCCTGTTCCCACGAGCGGTTCACACACGAAACCGGTCAAGGCGGCCACTAAATAATGCAGACGTTGAAAATATTAACTGGGAGCGCGTATTTAGCGCGCTCGGACGTGCCCACGGAGCCGGCCAGCCAGCCACTGGTTTGCTTTCGCTGGGGCGGGCGGGACGTGCCTTCATCGCGTCGCCCGCCTCCCGTCTGTTTAGGGAACTCATTACACGCGATATTATCTAAATAGTGAACGCTACCTGCGCACTCGTTTTGTTTTTACTCCTTCTGCTGCAGTTAGCCAAAAACGGGTTAGTGACAGGCAAAGCGTAGTTCAGTAATGGTCGCGGCAGGAGCAACCTATTACGATTCAGTACGCCCGACTGACTTTACTTATATCTTCAAAAACTAATTTCGCCACCAGGATACACATTTTCGCGCGTGGCTACTCGGTTTGGAATAACACGTACCGGTGGAACGAGTTCGTTTATCTACGAATGCTTCTAACGAGCAGTCGCGTGATCTAACGCGCCAGGACACGAATTGCGCGATTGCTGCCGCCGGAGGTTCTAGTCCTCTCGAGTATGTTAGTTTAAGTAACTTAAGTATAGTGACCTATGATCCCTAGCGTCTCAGTCCCCAAGGTTTACACGCACTTCAACATTTACGTAGGGATGCTGAAAAGTAATGCCTCCGATTTTTTCCCCCCAGGAATACCTTACGGCTTTTGAAATAAACCAAACTGTATCACAATACCACATCTTTGTTCACCATTTCTACATATTTATTTCTCAACATAGTCACCCTGGTGACGCACACATTTCTCCCAACGAGAGACCAGTTTGTGGATCCCGTCACTGTACAAGTTTGGACCTCATTGTCTGAACCACCGCCTCACCTCTGCTTTGGAAAGAGGTGAAAATCGGACTGTGTGGAGAATGATCGATGACAGTGAATCCAAGGCGGCGGATCGTTGCATATGTCGCAGCGCTCATGTGCGGTCTGGCGTTGTCATGCTGAAGGAATGGGTGTTCCATGTGGGAACGAGTTCTTCGAATGCGTGCTTTCAGTTTGCGGAGAGTCTCGCTGTACCATGGTGGTGCCTTTTAGGCATGAATTCCATATGCAAGACACCTCGAAGATTCCAGAAAACAGTGAGCATGATCTTGCCTGCCGACGGCAATGGTCTTGGGGGTGGTGATCCGTCGTGGCAGTACTCCTGTGATGCTCGCTTGCTTAGGGGCTCAAAATAGTGCACCCAACTTTCATCACCAGTCACAACTTTGTTAAGGAACTCATCACCCTCCTGCTCAAACCACAACAGCTATTGTTGACAGATGTCCAATCTTCTTTGTTTAATGTCAGGGGTGAGCATACGGGGCACCCATCGTGCACACACTTTTCTGTACCGCAGTTCTGCAATCAGAGCCTCTACATCCTCACTGCAGTGAGAGTTGTGCCTTAAGTGAAGTGATGTGTGATATTAAAGTTGGAAAGCTATGGTATAGTGACGAGAGTAACCTAAATATCTTTTCCAGTGGTTTTTCACTGTTTTCTGCAACGGTTTCAGTAATATTTACGCATTTGATCCAGAAAATTCAAACCTTAGGTGTAACCTTCATAGCAGAAGCATTAAGCATTGCTTCACTAAAAGGCTCTAGGAAATGATGTGCTGCGATTAGCTCCTGATGATGGCCCCAAAGTGTCCGAAATCATCGTGTTTTATAAAGCAGGAAAGAGTAAGTGACCGAAGGCGTTTTAATTCATACATGTTGTTTATTGAGAATGGAACTTTCACTCGGCAGAGGAGTGTGCGCTGATGTAAACCTTCCTGGCAGATTAAAACTGTGTGCCGTAACCGGGATTCGAAATTGGGACCTTTGCCTTTCGCGGGCAAGCGCTCAACCGACTTTTTTTCCATACATTTCCCCGTACATTTCACTTTCCCTTGGCCGATCTTTATTTTGCTTTGTCTCATGTTAATATTATTGTACGCAGTGATGACCGCCTAATGATAGTTTATAACGCTGTTTCAGGGTTCTGTTGAGGCCTTCACGGTTACCGTAGCGGCCACGGGGCCCACACGAAGTCCCCACCGTACTTCACCCTCAGCAGCAATCTCGAGCTACGCCGGCACACTTCACGATGCGTCGTCGCAACGGTGCTTCTGCCAGTACCTCGCCTCCTACTTTCCAAACAAAGCTGTATTGCGAAACTTGCAGGACTAACACTTCTGGAAGAAAGGATATGATGGAGACAAGGCTTAGCCACAGCCTAAGGGATGTTGGATGTTACCAGAATGCGGTATGTGTGCTCAGTCGGTAGAGCGCTTGCCGGCGAAAGGCAAAAATGCAAGGTTAAAATCGCGGTTCCGACACGCAATTTTAATGTGTGTATTGAATACAGTGTGGTTATGTTAAAGATGGATGAAAAAAAAAAAGAATATTTGTGGTTATTACTGAACCGAATGAAGACGACTGAAAAAAAAGGGCTGTCATTGGGTTAAGTAGATTTTCATGCGTGGCTCGTACTGAAAGTGTTAATCAGGACCACATTTGTGCTTTTGGTGCTTCGAAAGGGCATAACTGTAGACTGGGATACTACCCGTCTACTTTGACCCACGACGTCTTCAACATGTCGGAAAACCAGTATACGGGGTATCTTTATACTTATGTATTGTCGATACAAATAATCTGTAGTTATTATAGATAACAGAATGTACCATCGATCACAGGTCTTAGCCGAAAATTCGCGCCTTCGTCGCTCGCATATGAAAAAAAAATCTCGGTTAACCTACACCTAACCATCCGAGAGAAGCTACAGATCACTTTTTAAACACAAAATATTAATCTATTTTGTTTGTAAACAGATTATCTTTAACTCAACCACCACATAATCACTCACGCCTTCTACAAACTTGCACGCACCTCAAAACTACCGCGGTGCGATGACGTCACGGATCAAAGCTGACAGGCGGTATCCCCGTCTGCAGGTGAGCCTCCGACAGGGCATTTTTCCGTTGGTAAGTATAAACGGCACAGATGTGAAGAAGCTGCTACGTGAAGCTAATTGCGAGTTACCTGCGTGACCGGAAGATGATGGTGACAGTGGACGGACAATCTTCGGACACTCGAGCTGCATAGCCGGACTACCTCAAGGTTCGGTGCTCTCTCCCATCCTGTTTAACGTGTATGCAAACGACGTACTTACGGTGGAAGGCATACAGATAGCACAATTCGCTGACGATACAGCGTTCCTCACCAGCGGACGACACGTTCAGGCCAACATCAGACGTCTCCAAAGTCAACTGGATGCAATGCAGGACTGGTGCAAAACCAACAAAGTGCTACTGAATCCGGCAAAAACAACTGCCATCTACTTTACTAAGAAGCGTCCACGACTGCCAACCAACCTGAAACTTTACGGACAAAACATACCATGGGGAGATACGGTGACATATCTAGGGGTCGCCTTATATAAGCACTTTTTCCTTCATAAACACGTCGACGGCTTGCGGAATAAAGCGTACGAAATGGCGAAGAGCCTAATGCCTTTCTTCTTGAGCACTGAGCTGAGTACTGGCGCCAAATTACGCCTGTACAAAGCCACTGTTCTATCGAAGATGCTTTATGGCAGCTCAGTCTGGGGACTGGCCAGTGTTACCCAAATTCAACGGCTGCAGGTGATACAGAACAAAACCTTACGATGGATCCTCAGGGCAAACAGGTACACACGGAACAGCGACATCCATGAGGCGCTTCACATGGATACTATCATGGAAGCCGTCCAAAACAGAGTGACGAAGATCCACCACAAGATTTATCAACTACGGGATACCGTACACAATTGGGGAGGACAATGCCACTTCCATGGCATAGATACAAAGCTCCCCGGGCCTTGACTAATCGCTAAAGTTTTAAATTAGATGTAAATACAAAATTTAATTGAAATTGTCATTAATACATCGAGAGGGGTACCTTAGGGGCCAAAATAAAGGCCCTTACAAAATAACCCCTAAAGTTTATTGTCATAAATAAAGTGTTAGTGAACCCCCCTATCCTCAACTGTGAAGTGTAAATCGTCCATGACGATGGTACTTCAGTTACTTTGTACCACCATAAAAAAGTGAAGAAGCGTGTGGGCCAGTGTAGTGTACCTTTGACGGTGTCTGCGGCGGACACGAGCAGCCCCTGCAGCGAGCGGGAGTTGTGGTGCAGCAGCGCCTGGAAGTCGGCGCGCACCAGCCGCAGCAGCGCCGCCTCCATCTGCGCCGAGCAGCACGACCGCTCCGACGAGCACACCTCCAGCGACGCGCCTGAAACACACAGCAAGCAAGGCACACATCAGCCACCGGCACCGCGTTATTGCTGGCACTCCTCCCTTCTGTACGGGGAAGTCGTATAGTCTGAGATGCCTGTCTGCACGAATTATTTCAATTTACATTTAAAGAGAAATACTAAATTAGCTCTAACATGGAAATTAAGCGTTTCCGGACACATGTCCACATAACATATATTCTTTGGTGGAGGTGTATTACCGTCTTTAGCAACTAAATGAAAGGCTTTTTTTTGTGTGCCATACGCGTTTCGCTTCTTTATTGTGAAGCATCATCAGTGGCCTGTAATACATGTTATTTTTGTACAATATTGTAGTACAGTCATAATATTATAGGTATTTTTCACAGTATGACAGTTAAGTCTTGTTACAATTTCTAAAGTTCGGATCTACTAGGTTAGAAACAACTTCTGTAGCACTATCTTTTGCAAAGTTAATTTAATTATACAGTTTTTGGCCCTACTTACGGTTTTGTGTGTTATTCCATGTCTGTCTTCATGGAAATGTTTGTGATGTCTTCAGTTGGATATGGAATTTTCGGTCTTGATGAAAACCCTTGTATCACCACTTCACTGTGTACTCGTTTTTGAACGTTTCTTTACAACGTTTAGTGTTGCCAACTGTCGCTTTTCGACTGTCTCTTGTTTGTGTTCCTTGTATTTCTGAGTGTATCGGCTGTTTTTTTTTTTTTTTTTTTTTTTTTTTGGTGTCTGTGTAGACTCCCCCTGCTCCCGTATTCACAAAAAACAACACAAATAACAAAACACACACACACACACACACACACACACACACAGACACCAACACAAACAAAAAACAGCTGATACACTCAGAGATACAAGGAACACAAACAAGAAACATACGAAAACCGACAGTTGGCAACACTAAACATTGTATACAAACGTTGAAAGACGAGTACACACTGAAGTGGTGATACAAGGGTTTTCATCAAGACCGAAAATTCCATATCCAACTGAAGACCTCACAAACATCTCCATGAAGACACACATGGAATAACACACAAAACCGTAAGTAGGGCCAAAAACTGGATAATTAAATTAACTTTACAAAAGCTAGTGCTACAGAAGTTGTTTCTAACCTAGTAGATCCGAACTTTAGAAATTGTAACAAGACTGTTAACTGTCATACTGTGAAAAATACCTATAATATTATGACTGTACTAAAATATTATACAAAAATAACATGTATTACAGGCCACTGATGATGCTTCATAAATAAAGAAGCGAAACGCGTATGGCACACAAAAAAACGCCTTTCATTTAGTTGCTAAAGACGGTAATACACCTCCACCAATTTCATATGCAACTAAGGACGACGGAAATCGAAAAAGATATTTTCTTTCTTTGTGTGTGAGGAATGTTTCCTGAAAGTTTGGCCGTACCTTTTTGTAACACCCTGTACATGCGGCGCTCCCTCGAGGACACATCGCAGTTGCCACTTAGCCTCCGAAGACATATTCCGCAGCTGAAGACGAAACGTTAGGGGAGAGTTTTATCCATCGACCACGGCCCACCAGCCCGGAAATTTTAAGTGAAATTGTCACCGGCCGCGAAAGCCTACATTGTATAACAAGATGGAGACAGCAACGTCAAGTTTACAGAAAATATTTCGATCGTTAAAAAAAAAGGTCAATTTTAGATCATTTAGTAAGTATTGTCTCTTTTACTCAATAGTAGTAGTTATCAAAAGTATAATAAATGATTTTTTTGAAACGATCGCAATATTTACTGTAAACGTGACGTTGCTGCATTTAGGAAAAATGTTATCTTGTTGTTGTTGTAAAATATTTTCCTGTTGATGGAAGCAATTGCCGAAACCGGTCGAACGTAACAAATAAAAGTACTTTACAGCCCTGACACAAGAAT
Source organism: Locusta migratoria (assembly GCA_026315105.1). Lineage (NCBI taxonomy): Eukaryota > Metazoa > Arthropoda > Insecta > Orthoptera > Acrididae > Locusta > Locusta migratoria. Next base: position 260,169,486 of record CM048745.1, on the reverse strand, counting down.
GATTTTTTTTTTTCAAACCATTTAACTGTGTCCATTGTGCTCGGTTTCTTAATACTGTGTTTGATTGTATGTATGTATTCTGTGTAGTGTATGTCTGTTTGCGTATTGGCGATGCACAGTGTTATATTCCAGTTTGATTTCTTGACCCTTGAGAAACCGTAAATGCTACCTGCTAAAAACAGACGCTTGGGAATGACCGCCGTGCAATACGCGAGAAACAACGTGGAAAGATCATTCTGCAACACGGGAGCTTCTTTGGAATGTCTTCAACAAGTGGTGTTCCGCAGCTTGGAACTGGCCAGTGACACAGCGTGACATATAGACTGAAGATAAAAATAAACTGGTACGTCTGCCTAATATTGTGTACGAGCACGCGGAAATGCCGCAATACGAAGTCCCATGGACTGACTAAGTCTGAAGTAGAGGTGGAGGAAATTACCACCGTGTATCCTGCATTTACCTCTATAGACGTCATTCCTGAAACAATAGGATTTTCCAAAATAAATATATGTTACAAATTTTTATTTAATGTACCTCTGGTACCAATAACGTTTTGCATCAAAATTTTGTATCACGTTTTGCATTTTTACAATAAATGTTAGATACGGTTTTCTTCGGCTACACTAACGAACTGAAACAGTATCTGCATTTGTAGCCAACGTCTGCACTTCGAAATATCTAGGAAATTTTGGACAAAAATATTTACTGTGACACTGAACTAGGTACATTTATGGTTATTTTCGTTTGACTGTTGTAATTGATGCGTAGGTAGTGTTGCAAAATATTTATATAATAATACACTGATTGGTAAGAGTGCCAGACTATGAATCCAAAGGTCGCGGGTTCGATTCCCGCCAGGTCCTGGGATTTTTATCTATCAGTTTCCACTTCTTTCACCTCTGGCAATGTTGCTGTTTAAACTGTAGGTTCCCCTATAACTAGTTAGATAAGCCAGGTCGAATGGTCAGAGGAAGGCAACGATATATCACCTTCAAATAGGACCATGCCTAGTAAAGCACTGTGGTGGCCTAAACTAATCTTCGAATTGTTGATTGCTTTACTTTTTTTTTACCACTATGTAATAGAAAAAACTTTTAATAAAAAAAAATTGGCTATTAACGACGAACTACTTCTGATAAGTACCCAGAAACAATTATATCAAGCCAGTTAAATTACATGAAAAACTTGCTCGTCTTCTGTTAGTCGATCTTTTCCTTCTGCCTCTACTTGTTCGTCTCTTCCTTCCACGTGTCCATTTCCTCCCTCCCCCTAATGCTGCTGTCATTCTCCTACTCTCCCCTCTATCTATTCATCTCCTTCGCCCCTGTGTCCATCTCCTCTTCCGGCCGTCTAAGAAAAAGTTTAAAAAAGTTAAACATAACTTTCATGGGGATAGGTGAAAAGTTGTGGAAGTTTAATGCAAAGCACCCTCGACCAGATGCCCTGATACATTTAACCAGATAGTGTTCGAAAGCTGAGAATTAAAAATTAAGGGTTCACACAGCATATGGCAAGATGTAGAAGGGGAAAGTAGCTACTGTACAGTCACAGGACGTATAGGAGGCGCCAAGTGCAGATGTAGGTATAATTTTCCGTGCCACATACCAACTACATTTTAGGGTAAGGCTTCAGCAGTTGAAAATTAATTATGAAGGTGCCGCGCGCATTTATGAAAACTCTGGCTCCTGATGTCACGCCGAGTAATGGAAGAGTTAAGCAAGGGAAATTAAAAAAGTTCGCCGCGCCTTCTAGCCAGTGACATCAAGCGGCCCGCTAAATTACTAGGAACCGCAATTTTTCTCAGATATTCATTAGCTCGCTATGAATATTTATGACAGAAAAATATTTTGCTGTAAGAGTTAATTCGGTCACTGGGCGCAGTTATTCGTTAAACTCCTGGCTCCCCGAGCTCCCAAAACGCAGTATTTTATTTACACGCAAAATTAACATTTTTGTTGCCTTTTATATATATATATTTCTCAGAGAAGAACCACCGGCTATAGAGCGATACATTACCTTCGGACTACGTTTATTTTACTTGCGAATTTATACAAACTCTATAGATGAATAGTCTCAAAGTTATTTATAATGTAAGAGGCCATAAGCCTCACGTTATGCCATATATCAATAAACAAAATATTGCAGACATCGCCTTGATCTTCATAAACAACGATGACTGAAATATTATCTTGCGACTCTTGCAATTGATTTTATATAGTTTATAGTAACGTGAGGTTTATGGCCTCTTACATAAGAGAATATTTGGAAAATAGAGCTCGAATGATGACGTACTCGTATAATTAACATAAAAACTGGTAATCTGTAATGTTTCTATAAATTCATACGAAAAACAAAATTTAGTCCAAAGGTAATAGGGCTGGTAATAATGTCGCATATCTCAATCCTGACTATGTTTGTTTTATTCCCATTGCATATTATTTCTTTATCAGTTCTTCATACATACGCAATACTTCTAGGAGTATGCCCGAATCGATATACGTCTATATCTTGGTCCTATAGGTATGTTATCATGAATTTTCTCACGTTATTTTCTGAAAGGTAAAGTCACAACTAAAGCACTTTGTATTCAACTCTGGATGAAGCCTACTACATACTTCCAAGCAATGTGATAGGCATGTGTTGCTTCTGCATGTATCCTCAGTCTTTCATTATTTCTGAGAATGCAGAAAGTAACTTCCCCTGGCCATCTACAATGTTCCTCAATACTGTCCAGTAAAAAAAAGTTCAAATTTTTGTAAAGCTTATGGGGCTTAACTGCGGGGTCATCAGTCCCTAAACTTACAAACTACTTATAAACTACCTTATACTAAAGATAGCACATCCATGCCCGAGAGGGGATTCGAACCTCCGACGGAGAGTGGCCTCGCGGATCGTTGCATAGCGCCTCAATGCGCTCGGCCACGACGCCGCGGCATTACTGTCCAGCCCCCCTCCACTTATCATGGCTGAAATATCTTCTGGTCCGGACTGTATACCCATTACAGTTCTATCTGATTATGCTGAAGCGATAACTCCTTACTTCCATATAAAACCGCTCTCACAAAGAAGGATCTGTACCAAAATATTGGAAAGTTGCACACACCTATATTCAAGAAAGGCAGTAGGAGTAACCCACTAAACTACAGGCCTATTCCATTGACGTCAACTTGCAGCAGGGTTTTTGAACATATCCTGTACTCAAATATTATGAATTATCTCGAACAGAATTATCTATTGACCCAAGGTCAACACGGTTTTATAAAATATAGTTTATGCGAATCACAACTAGCTCTTTATTCACACTAAGTGATGGGTGCTATCGACAAGGGTTCGCAAATCGATTCCGTATTTCCTGATTTCGAGAAGGCTTTTAACACCGTACCTCACAAACGGCTTTTAATTAAATTGCGTGGTTACGGTATATCACCCCAAATTTGCGACTGGATAGGGGATTTCCTGTCAGAGAGGACACAGTTCGTAGTAATCGATGGAAAGGCATAGACTAAAACAGAGGTGATATCGGGCGTTCCACAGGGTAGTGTTATTGGTCCTCTGCTGTTACTTATTTACATAAACTATTTAGGGGAAAATCTAAGTAGCTCTCTTAGGTTGTTTGCAAATGACGCCGTCAATTACCGTCTAGTAAAATCGTCTGAAGATCAAAACCAACTACAGAACGATCTAAATAAGTTATCACTATGGTGTAAAAATTTTGGAATATTGCTGCCCAGTGTGGGATCCTTATCAGGTGGGTTTGACGGAGGACATCGAAAGAGCCCAACGAAGGACAGCTCGTTTCGTATTGTCACGATACAGGGGAGACAGCGTTACGGAAATAATACAGGATCTGAGATGGGAATCATTACAATAACGACGCTTATCGCTGCGGCGTGAGCTACTTACGAAACTCCAATCGCCAACATTCTCCTCCGAATGCGAAAATATATTGTTGACTCCCACTTACATAGGTAGAAATGATCGTCAGAATAAAATACGAGACATCAGAGCTCGAACGGAGAGATTCAGGTGTTCATTCTTCCCACGCGCTATTCGAGAATGGAATGGGAGATAAATAATATAACGGTGGTTCGATGAACCCTCTGCCAGCCACTTAAATGTGAATTTCAGAGTATCCCATGTAGATGTATCATAGCAACGTCTCTCATTCTTACCTACTCCCTAATCAGTTCGCTGTATTACATTAATTGTCAACATACATCTCTTCACCAGACTTTTTATTTTTCACTCAGTTTGTCACCAGCTTGCTCGTAACAATTTTAAAATGGGCCACCCAGCGGCGTCTATCATTATGTTACTGCTGCTTGGAGGTCGGTGGCTTTATATACAGGTAGCGAAAATGTTTTCTTTCAATAAAGTTCTTTAGGGTATTAGACCGCATCGTCATTGCATATAACCAACCGACGTTTCGGCCACTTTTGCAAGTCGTCTTCTTCAGGGTATTCGTTTGAAGGCGGCGACTTGCAACAGTGGCCGAAACGTCGGTTGGTTTTACGCGATGACGATGCAGTTGTAACTCTGCTACTTTATATTGTTTTCGGTTTGGTGGTAATTCGTCTTGGATGAAATGACTCTAAATTGTACTTGGCTTCTCTGTATGAAGTGTACGTTGGTATGCCTGATAATCTTTCGTAATGAAATACTGTCTCTTATTTAACTTGATACACTGCGTCGTATTTATCTTTTTTTCTGGGCGTATTTGTTAACTTAAGACTTTTGTAATAATTGAAGATTCTTTTTCTCAGGGGCTTCTAATTTGATAATATTTGAATTTTTTAAGTCCCGTTAGTTCATTTATGTTGAAGCCAGTTGCAAAAGAAATAGTTTGTCTGATTTTATCATGGGGTTGACCTTGAAGATTAGATTGTAGGTAAATTTCCTTTCACTGCGTAGCAGATAAATTGTTGTTCCACATTCATTTAGCGATCTATTGAAAGTCAAATCAAATCAAATGTTCAAATGTTTGTTAAGCTTATGGGACTTAACTACGGGGTCATCAGTCCCTAAACTTACAAACTACTTACGAACTACCTTATACTAAGGACGGCACAAATATCCATGCCCGAGGGGGGATTCGAACCCCCGACCGTAGTGGCCGTGCAGCTATTGAAAGTCAAAGAAATTATCTATGCGATGAAGGGTTCTAATTACTGAATGATTTTAAAATAAAAATGTCACTCGTTTCTATATTCTTCAAAACCAGTTTACAATAAATGCACTCACAGAGGGCTAAACACACCAGAGAGAGAGAGAGAGAGAGAGAGAGAGAGAGAGAGAGAGAGAGAGAGAGAGAGAGAGAGAAACCCAACTGTGGGTATCATTTATACTAATATTCTGACAAAAGATTACCGTAATTTAAGGTGTTTTGACTATCTTATTCTATGGCCTTTATTACTCTGATTTACATAGATGGTAATTGACTTCTTTAAATTTCAGAAAAATACGTAATTTCTGCCTCTTAAAAGTAATGAAATATTAACAAATAACGGAAAATGGCGATCCTAATGCTACGACCGCGATATAGTGTTACACAGTCTAATATCCTGAAGAATTTCATTGAAAGTGACAATGAACGCGGAAGCCTGCGCCTACATTTAAGCGAACATGTCCTTTGTAGGACTTCTTCGGGCCAGTAACACGGCTGTATGTCTGTGCTCAATAATACAATTTAGAAGGCACACAAACTATATGCGTGTTATACTGTCTGTAAAATTTCTTGCGGGTACAATTTGCAGTGTAGAAATTAAAAATTGTAACGTCGTACCGAATGCTGTAGTTTTAGTCCATTAACAGCGTAACGTTGCTGTTTACGTGCTGATACCTCATGAACTGTGTGTCGGAATGTGATCCAATTAGAAGCTACATTCAACTATATATGTGTATACCGTCCTTAAAATTTCCTGTCGCAACAATTGGCAGTGTTCAAATTATAAATTGTAACGTCATACCGAGAGCCGTAGTTTTACTCCATAAACAGCGGAAAAGTAGTTAGCGAGAAACTTTTTTCCTTTCATGATTTTACTATGGTTGCCAGCGAGAAAAAGTTTAATAAAAGGTTTGAAATTATGTTTAAAGTTTGTTGCAAGTCGCTAAGTACTGTCATTCTCATACAGTGTTTTTCGAAAGTCTCCCCGCATTATGTAGCATTTTTTGCGATTTCTATTGGTTATGACGTAATATCGTTTGAACCATGTGCCGTATGTGATTCTTAACCACGCAGCAATTGTTACCTCACGGCAAGGAATGTGTGTATCAAATTTGGTTGAAATCAGTCCAGTGCTTTAGGACAAAATGAGCAGTATTGTCGCTAAATGCAGCAGTTTTTCGCGCATCTCATTGTTTATGACGTCATACGTCGTGAACTATGTATCGTACGTGATTCTTACACTTGCGGCGACCGTCCTCGTGGATTGTAGCTTACGTGTAAAATCTTTCATGAAGATTGGAACAAAACTGTAGATTTGTATGCAACACGAACAAACATACGGACAGTCTGCTTTATATATTAGATTTTTGAGTGCATCTGTCTACACCAGCACATGCTGGAGGATTTACTATTTCTGCTGAAACAGCTCGCATACAGTATCTGCACTGCAGACACGTTACAATACGGCCTAGGCGAGCAATTAGCGGACACGGAGAGGCTGGCAGATCGGCGAGCAGTTTCCCACTGCAGCCGACTGTCGCGAAATTATGTACGCGTGTGTGGGGCAGCAGTGACATAATTCAGTTTGCGGCGGACTTTTTTGCGGCGCAGACTGGTCCGTCCTTTAGCGGCTGTCTGTGGTATCGGCTGTGACCGGTCCGGTTAATTGGTTTCCGCCGACACCGCCTGTCGGCCGCTTGACGTTCTCATTTCCACGTCATCCGCGCCGCAAGGCTACATCGTTATTCATCCACTGCTAGCGCGCTTTTTATTGCTTCGCGAGAGCTCGCCTCCGGGAGAGCAGTGCAGTTGCTTGATGGATTGATTAGCCGGCAGTGTGCAGTGGAGGCGATTGCTGGTCACTCACCTCCGGGAAACCACACATACACACACACTGTTCAGCTAGAACATTATGACCAAGAACCTACTATCGATATAAATCCGTCCTGGCGATAGAAGTGTCACCTGACGAGGCTTGACTGTTGCTCAGACACGCACGGTGCATGTAATATCAGCAAATACGAGGCGCGTTTTTTTTTTTCTCAATAATTTTATTTTTACATGAAAGCCTGCACCTCAATCTACTTTCCTACATAATTTCCGTCAATATTGAGGCATTTGTCATAATGTTGTACCAGTTTTTGAACACCCTGCTTATAGAAGTCTGTCGCCTGACCTCATAACCACTGCATCACAACTGTTTTGACTTCGTCATCGTCTTGCTCGGCCGTAATGCCATACAAAACACTACGAGAAACATTAGGAAAGACAGACACATTAATGATAGAGGTGAAGTATTGAATTAAAATTTGTGATGCGGCCGGGAATCTAATCCGGACCTCCATGCTTTTTTTTTTTTTTTTTTTTTGTTCATCAGGTAGATCTATGCTTCGCGGTCGTTTGTTCAATTAGTTCGTGGTTGTTCGTTGAATAGTTGGCTCAGCTTTTTTATTACAGAGGGCGTTTAGCGTTTGAGCCACGGCGCCCGGCAAACCCCTAGACCACCTCACGACTAGTAATCAAGGCGCCTCGGAATAATCTGATTTCCCTACTCTAATTCAGCTTCTGTGTTCCTATGAAATATTTGCCACATGTCTGACATTTTAGAGACGAAAACAGTCTCCGGGTGTATAAACTTTTATTTATAATGGCCTAGTAAGCATGGAGGTCCGGGTTCGATTCCCGGCCACATCACAAATTTTAATTCAATGCTTCACCTTTATCATAATTATATAACTTTTATTACATTTACTTACACTTTACAAATTTTGGCCCAATATTTGCCGTCCTAGGCTGCAGCGTATTCAGCCTACTGATAAATCCGCCACTTACAAAAAAAAAAAAAAAAAAAAAAAAAAAAAAAAAAAAAAAAAAAAAAAAAAGCCCATAAAAAAGGGGTTCGAGTCCCAGTCTGGCACAAGACTCCAACTTCGCCATTGAATTAATTGATTGCCCTGAAACAGACGAGAATCTGAAATATTTATTGTATACAGAACTTACTGCTAAATCAAAATTTTGCATTTTAGTCCTTTATGCTCTAAGTCGACTGTATGGCGAGAAGGTAGAGTGCGAACTGTGCAGGAAGGATGGCCGGTAAAAACAGTTGCGTGTGCCACTACACTACAGCTGCCACTTGACGACGTGCGATCCCTACTGTAGGGCCGGCACCGGCCCGGCACTGGCGGTCTGCGGTGGCAGCCGCCGACTGGCAGCTGACCGGCTTTTTGCCGGAGCCGTTCTGTGGTCGGCCAGTGTGCAAGCTACAGTGCCTTCCAATGGGCCGTCCAAAATAGTTGTGCGTGCAACCAGCCTTAGGCCACACGGCCATTCTCGCGGGGCACGCACGAGTTCCGTGCGGGACGTGGCAACTTCGCGTCCTCCTGCAGAAATGTCGATCTTCATTCCAATCACGTGACTCGTGTCGCCTGGACGGGTTTACGTCAGTAGTAGGTGCGCGGTCATAATGTTCTGGTTTATAAGTATGTAAGAAGATACAGTTGAAAACTGATGAGAGAATAGCCTTCACTTCGTGATTAGAACGCCGTAAGGGGACTGAGAGGCTGGTGGGGGCCTGCGAGCACTCCACAGCTTACGGGCGTGCTCGGACAGCGACCGCCCACGCACGCAGAGTTTGTCTGCGCCGCACAACTCGCGGTGAGGGTGCTTGCGTGGCCGGCCGCCGCTCATTACTGTCCCAAAGGAGGCGACAGAGAGAGAGAGAGAGAGAAAGAGAGAGAGGGGGGGGGGGCGTAACAAGGCGTCACCGCAACAGCCCCAGGAAGGAGTCCACTGGAGCCGCCTCACTACACACAAGAGGGGCCGACTCCGCGCTAACCACCTCTCAAAGCGAGACTACGTAAACTTTTAAGGATGAAATTACAATACACACAACTCCCCAAAACCTAACGTCAACTTAACTAATATCAAAAGTCCTGGCTGCAGGTGTGTTGAAAAAAGACCGCAAAGTTGTCGAAACATGGTTATTTAAACACGTTTCACATCAACTGAGATGCATCTTCGGGTTGTTGTTGTGGGTCTTCAGTCAGGAGACTGGTTTGATGCAGCTCTCCATCTTACTCTATCCTGAGCAAGCCTCTTCATCTCCCCATAAGAAAGGCAAACTACAACCATGACCGAGCGAGGTGGCGATGTGGTAACGCAATGGAGTCGCATTCGCGGGGACGGTGATTCAAATCCACCTCCGGCCATCCAGCTTTAGGTTTTCCGTGATTTCCCTAAATCACTCCAGGCAAATGCCGGATCCTTTCAAAGGGCACAGCCAATTTCCTTCCCCATCCTTATCCAAAACGCCGAGCGCTAGCTCCCAAGCTGCTGTGCTCAGCTGCAAGCCGTCATCTTTAATATAAGTTTTTTTTCCAGATATTTCGATCACTTTATTACGCTATACCAGAAAGTATTTGTTCTGGTAATCACTGATGTCTCATCGAATGCAATGCGATGTTTGTTTTCCAGAGCGTGCTCCGCAATTGCTGTTCAAAAAATGTTTAAATGTTTGTAAGTCTATGGGACTCAACAGCTTTGGTTATTAGTCCCTAGCTTATAAATTACTTAACGTAAGGTAAACTAAACTAAGGACAACACAAACACCCCGCCCGAGGGGAGAATTGAACCTCCGACGGCGGACGGTCACGCGCAACACAGCGCTCCAGTACGCGCGGCTAATCCGCCGCGGTCGCAGTTGCTAATTTCTCGGAATGGCGTAAGCCGAAACATCTTTCATGTTCAATATTGCGCACTGTCTGTCCGATGTAAAACTGCCCCCCCCCCCCCCCCCACACACACGGTATCTTGTACACACCTGGCGTTCTAGGGCCTAGATCATCTTTCACAGGTCTCATCATCGGTCGTAGATTTGTAGGAAGCCTGAAGACCGAGTCGATTACGTGTCTCTTAAGAAGCCGGCTCATCTTTCCCGTTACCGAGCCACAAAACGGCAAAAATGAAGCTCCTTCGGCTCCTCCTCGACGGTCTCCTGCTTGCGTGTCTTCGGACGGATGACTTGTGAAATCTGGCTGTCTCTGTAGCCATTTTTCTTAAACACTTTCCGTAAGAAGTTCAGTTTCTTCTACGGATGTTCGTTGTCTGAGACTACTGCTGCCTGGTACACCAGCGCCCTTAGAGCAGATCGTTTTTGCGATGGTGGTGGCTTGTGGCGTGCGTATACCGGTTCTTGTGGGTGGGTTTCCGGTAGACACCATGGCTGAGGCATCCATTTGCTTTACGCCTGATAAGTAAGTCAATGAACAGTAAGGCACCATCTTTCTCTCCCTCCATCGTGAAACTAATTTTTTTTTTTTTTTCCATGAATTTTGTTGATGTGGTCCAAGAATTCGCCCTTTCAGATGTTTCCGTTTACGTCATCCAGAGAAATCAGCAATTGCAGAGCACGCTATGGAAAACAAACATCGCATGGTGTTCGATGAGAAATTACCGAAACAAATATTTTCTGGGATAGCCTAATAAAAGAGGCGATCGAAATTAAAATATCTGAAAAAAAAACTGTTAATAAATGCACCATAGATGAAGCAGTTAGAGCGAACAGACTGAGATGGTGGGGTCATGTTACACGCATAGGAGAAGCAAGGTTACCTAAGAGACTCATGAGCTCGGCGGCGGAGGGTAAGAGGAGTCGAGGTAGACCAAGAAGAAAGTACTTAGATTCGGTGCAGAATGATTTGGAAGTAAAAGGCATAACATCAGACGGAATTTTATTAGAGGTACTTTGCTCCAGACTGAACGCTGAAAGGCATAATCAGTCTCTAATGATGATGATGATGATGATAAAGACGGCGGCTTGCAGCTGAGCGCAGCTTGGGAACCGGCAATCGGACGGTTGACGCGGGTGTGGCTGGCACGCGACCAAAACACTGCCTTATTTGGCGCTACGGCGGAGCACCAGTGATGTCACAGGAAGCCGCGCAACTATATAAGGACGGAGGCAGCAATGATAAGACAGTCACCACTTGACAATGGCCGAGGAGATCTCGGAAAGGATATCAAAGAGATTTACGCGGCTGAAAGCCGGAGAGAATTTTATCGATATAACTTATGTACTTCCCCTTTGCGACGCCCCGTACTTAATGTTAGTGGGTGTCTGCAGGCGTGCAAGACGTCCCGGAGTGCAGGAGAAGTATGAAACGAGCTGTGGCTAGGCGCTGGGGGCACACCGCCGTGTGACTGTGCCGCTGTTTACTGGAGTGCGGCGTGTGGGTGACGAGAAGTGTTGGCGTGACGGCAGCCTTGTTAACAGCGAGCTGTCGCGGCACACGTGGGAGCGGATGCAGTGCACACCGCGGACAAACTTTTTCTGTCGCAGCGCAAAACACCAGGAAAGAACATCTATTTACCAGCGGGCAATGACCCAAGAGTCTTCTTTCTAGAAAACGTGCCCATTTTCCGTCTATTTTTTCATTAGCTGGATCTGACCGGCTTCCACAAGTGTCGCCCATTTTCAAACTATTTCTCGTAATTACAGGAAATGATCTTACTGAAACACTATCAAAGGAAGATGGAACGAAGCTTATTAGGATTCCACTAGTTTACGAGGTATCGTATTGTGAAAAGTTTCCATTCCGACATTTGTTTGCCACACTTGCTAGGTAAGATGTCGTTTCGTTCGCTTATATCTTATGGAAAAACTTGTGGAATCTGACCTCAGGGAAGATCAATTTGGATTTAGGAAAAATGTAGGAACGCGGGAGGCAATACATTACGACGTATCTGAAAAGATGGACTAAGGAAGGGCAAACCTACGTTTTTGGCGTTTGTAGATTTGAAGAAAGCTTTCGACAATGTCGACTGAAATACACTCTTCCAAATTCTGAAGGTAGCAGGGGTAAAATATAAGGAGCGAAGAGTTATATTCAAGCTATACAAAAACCAGACAGCGGTTATTAGAGTCGAAGGGTATGAAAGGGACGCAGAGGTTGGGAAGGGAGTAAGACAGGGTTGTAGCCTTTCCCCAATGTTGTTCAATCTGTGCATTGAGCAGGCAGTGAAGCAATGCAAGGCGAAATTTGAAGAGGGAATTAAAGTTCAGGGAGAAGAAATCAAAACTTTGCGGTTTGCTGATGACATGGTAATTCTGTCAGAGACCGCAAAAGATCTGGAAGAGCAATTGAATGGGATGGACAGTGTCTTTAAAGGAAGATATAAGGTGAACATTAACAAGAGTGAAACGAAGGTAATGGAATGTAATGTCAGAAAATAAGGCGATGCTGAGGGAATTATATTAGGTAATGAGACAATGAAAGTAGTAGATAAATGTTATTTGCGCAGCAAGATCACTTCTAATGGCCGAAGTAAAGAAGATATAAAATGCAGAACGGCTATGGGGAGAAAAGCGTTTCTAAAGAAGCGAAACTTGTTAACATCCAATATTAATTTAAATGTTAGGAAGTCTTTTCTGAAAGCATTTGTCTGAAGTGTAATATTGTATGGCAGTGAAACCTGGACGATAAGGAGTTCAGACAAAAAGATTATAGAAGCTTTTCAAATGTGGGGCTACAGACGAATGATGAAGATTAGATGGGTAGATCACGTGATTAATGAGGAGGTGCTTAACCGAATTGGAGAGAAAAGGACTTTCTGGCATATCCTGACTAAGAGAAGGGATAGATTGGTAGGTCACATTCTGAGACATTAAGGAATTGTCAAGTTAGCATTAGAAGGAAGTGTGTGGGGTAAAAATTGTAGAGGGAGACCGAGGGACGAATACAGTAAGCAGATTCAAAAGGATGTAGGTTGCCGAACTTATTCTCAGATGAAGAGGGTTGCACAGGACAGGGTAGCATGGAGAGCTGCATCAAACAAGTCTGCGGACTGAAGACCACAAAAACAACAACATATTATTTACTTCTTGAATACATAGCGACTTGCTAGCCAATGAGTGTGTGACAATCCAGGCAGTAGGTTGTGAGTGGGCGATGGGATCGAGCAATGCAGGAAAGGCCGACATTCTCCGTGTCAGAGCTGGGCACCGTTAATAAAAAAGTTCGTTAATCATTAATCCGTTACTAAAAAACTTAACTTCGTTAAACGTTAAAGCGTTACTCTGCGGACAAATTAACGGAAGTCAACGTTAATCATGAACTCTTAGCAGTATTGTGCAGCCACGAAAACTCGCCTTCAGTCTCCGAATTTATAGGTTTATGTTGTTATATAATTGAAATCAGCAATTAAAAAACAAAAAACCTATTACCTTGCCTGATATTTAAGAAAAATGTTTTGAATACGCAAGCTTAAATAGGGCTTTGAGTATAAATAAAAACTAGGATTACTCTATCGTGGTACTCGGCCGTGAGCGTAAACAAATTATGTCTAATCACTTACTATAGTGTAAAATAGCCTCCGCAAGAGTCGTTTGGTTTGGAGGAAAAGTGTTTTGTTCTTTGAAATGTTTGTTTGTCATTTGTTTACGCTCTCGGCCGGCTGCCACGATATAGTGTTCCAGTAACATATAAATCTTAATGTTTATTACTAATTGTTTAGCAGTAAAACTGGAATACTCCGCTGCAAGTCGCTGCAATGCCAAAAGACTCCCCAATGCTTATCAGCATTTTTAGCGGGAGTACTGCTGCTGGCGCCACTGTCGATATCGAAGTGCAAAATATTAACATTCCCTTTGGATTTTCCTTGACCAGAACCTGCTTTGATTTTCTTCGAACTGTAGGGACTGCGATTTCCGGGATCTCATGTGCTGTTTTAAGATTATTAAGGCTCTAGGTGTGGGCCTTAGTTCATGATTTTTTCGGAAGACACAATTTACAGTTCAAAAGTATTTGTTCTCCAGATCTAGATATAAAATCAACAAAATTTGTTAGATGTGGCCAAGGATTTTCATCAGCTGTTGAACCCATGATAACGTTTTCACACACAAATCTTCTTAGACACATCACTTCCACTGGCAAAAGGTGCACTTAACGCGAACAAGGAACAACCTACTGCCGGCAAATACAGACCACTGACACGGGACGTTAAACTCTTCCTTCCTAGACCAATTTGCGCAGATAAACGCAGAGTCGCGGTTTTCCTTCAGTTGGAGCAGGCTACGCTAAGTTGTGGGTTTCCTCCGGGCCTCTATTTCCGCTGTTCGGCTCTTGACGGCACCATTCAGAAGACCAACCGCGCGCTTCCAGGGAGTGATTCAACGGAAGTTAAGAGTCCGTTAACGTTTTTAACTTAAAAGTTAATCAGTTAATCAGAGGGGAGCAAGAGGAAGCACAAAGCATCGCAGGGCGTCACTGAGCGTGTGGGTAAGATTCTACGTCGGGCAGGCATCAAGCCAGTCTTCCGCAGCACCAATAAGACCAAGGATGTACTAGGTTCAACTAAGGACGCAGTTGACAAACTGAGCAATGCCGGCGTGTATGAAATAAGCTGCGAGTGTGGGCTGGTTTATATAGGAGAGACCGGGCGAGCAATCTCCACGAGGCTTTCAGAACATGAAAGATACATACGGCTTGGACAGCACACACAGTCAGCGGTTTCTGAGCATCACAATCAGTGCGGAAAACAGTTATCTTTCAGCGAGGCCCGCGTGCTGGCGAAACAACCATTCTCAACGAGGAGGAAGATTAGAGAGGCTATAGAAATAGCGAAGCGTCCCGCCAATATGAACAGGGAGGATGGCTACAGGCTGCCGGCGTCTTGGCTGCCAGCAGTTGCAACGCTACGTGACGGCACCCAACACCACCTAGAAAACACCACCTAGAAGACAAGGCCTTACAACAGGCCGTGCCTACGTCACACTTAGAGGCCCCGTCCGCCATCTGACTGGCCGACCGCTGCGCGGCGGTGGGCGTGCCCCAGCCAACAGCCAGTGAGGTGGCGGCCGGGGCCTCTAAGTGTGACGTAGGCACGGCCTGTTGTAAGGCCTTGTCTTCTAGGTGGTGTTGCGGCACCGCGCGCGGAAGGATTCGCGCAGACTGCCCCGGAGACCACAGCGGCCGCGAACACGCAGAGCACCGGCCCCGTCTGCGCCAGGCGACAAGTCAACAGCGGCACGCCACAACCGCCGTCCGTTCTCTCAGGTCCATTCCGCCAATAGCAACTTGTAATACAAAAGCCAATCGGAAACGTCCATTTTGACCAATAAGGGGGAAGAATGTAACCCCCAATAACATGGAAAACAAGCACCTAAAACACCAATCATCATTGCCGATTTCCACCAATGGCGTGAAATAATATAACCACCAATAAAGGCAAACCAACGTCCCCCTTCCTTTCCCTCATCCACAGCTATATAAATCCCAAGATATCGTATATTCAGCAGTCAGACACAGACCCTGATGAAGGCCGCCTGCAACAGTGGCCGAAACGTCGGTGGAATTTATAAAATGACGACGCGGTTTCATACCCAGAAGAGTTTTATTGATAGTGACAACAGCTGCGGAAGCCTACGTTTGCAATGTAAGAGAAGTGACGACAGAAGTGTGGTAAATTAATGCTTCGGTTGCTGTTGTTCATTCTCACTTTACTCTTAGTTCCCGCGAAATTGTACGAGAAAGTGGCATCAGCCAGAGAAGTGTCCTACGCATTCCCCATCAACATCGGTCCCACACATGTCACATCTCTCTCCATCAGGCGCGCATGGAAACTATTATGAGAATCGTGTTACCTTCTGGACATGAGCATTAGGACAGATACTCCACGTGTACCACCTATCTTACCTAGTGGTGGAGCCACATATACCAATGATGGCCAGGTAAACTGTCGAGACGTGTATCACTGACCTGATGACCATCCCCGTTGGTTTCTTCAGCGTCCGCGGAGTGTATATGTGTGTTTGATAGTTAACTCTCAACTCATAGCCGCAATTCTCATAGACGGTACACTGAACGCTCACAAGTATCGCAAACTCCTAAACAGATCATCTGCCACGGTTGCTAGAAGAGTCGTGCAAGTACAAGGACATTCTAATGTATCGTACTTATAGTTTGTTGCTCAAATGTTTGTAAATTTATGCGACTTCTTTGGTTATTAGTCCGTAGGCTTAGAAACTAAGTTTAACTAAACTAAGGACAACAGTCAGAACTCGAACCTCCGACAGCGAGCATCTGCGCGCTCCGCAGTAGAGCGCCTTAGAACGCTCGGCCACTCCACCGCAGCAGTTTGTTACTGACAATAGGCATTGTTCCATTTAAACAGTATATGTTTCACAAAAAATACACTTTCTATGTGTTACTAATGCTTATTGGCTAATAATACGGGCCCCTGACTACCGAACAATCCAATTTGTGAAAACCGCATTTCAATATCACTTTCAATTTTCGCAATATTTGCGGTGCAAGGTTTAGGTGATGTACCCTGTATTTTTCGCATTATCTCTGAAACTGTTCCAACGGTTTGCATCAAATTTTGAATGTAGATTATGTTTTGCTTATTTGGTAACTGCTTCGCCACTCAAAATGAAATTCCGTGCAATACTCCCGCTACTGAATATACATGATGACAACATTAATGATGACGTAGTTTTCTCGCTTCCCAGGGAGTACAATGAATGTTGTTGTTATGGTAGAGTAAATGACGAACCTCGAATAGCACTTGACGTTACAACAAAATTCCTGTCAACCTTTCAGAATAGTCCCAACACGAACTGAAATAATAATGCTGTTGTATAATTTTGATGTATCAAAAGGCCTATGTAATGGTGTCAACTCACTGAGCCAAGGCAACAATCATTACTGTCATTTTACATAAAACATTTTCTTATATCTCTTACATCGTGTAACTTGAAAACTTTTGGAATAATTTCAACCAAAATTTGAATTTTGTTTTTACCTTCATAATACCCGTACACTGACAAACTACTTTAACTTACACTTAAGGACAACACACATTCCCATGCCCGAGGCAGGGCTCGAACCTCCGGCGGGAACGGCCTTTACCTCATAGGTATCTTCCTCACGATTCTGTTCTATTGTCAGAATATAAATAATCCTACAGAATGACATTAGCTATTTTGGACCTTCATGTCAGATATGATTTCTCCGTTACACCAAGGAATTCATACGGTTTCTGTATTTGTAGCCAACCTGTGACTTTTAATGGCCTAGGAAGGTTTTGAGAAAAACACTGTCGAAATGAAATAGTTGCATTTATGATATTTTTATTAAATGACTGGAGTTCATACGTACGTAAGATTTCAATATATTAAAATGTGGTAAGCGTCTTCTTAGAAACACCACAATATTACAGAAAACAAATTCCCCAAAAACGCTTGGTCACCAGATATTTTCGTTTAAATTTTGTTTTGGTGTTTCTGGTGGACACAAAAAGCGAGTTGAATTCACAGCGAGGCAGCAAACATTCACGCCATTTTTTCTTCCCCCCTTCCCTTGCTGCTCTTGTGAGGTATTCTCTCGCTTTTCTTTCCTCTCGCATTGTGGGCGACTTCGTCTTCACGTAAACTTTCCTCCCATATGCTATAGTTACGCACTCTGCTTCTCCCCCTTCAACACCAGAAAGCACTACCTTCTGAAAACGTTAAGTTGTGTGAACCACAAACAGGTCCTGCAAACTTTCTCCGCTGCAGAGGTTTCCCTCACATAAACGTCTCTAATATTTCAACCCAGCAAAGAAACGGGTAGTTTTGATAATCTGACAGTTCTCAAAAGTGTGTGATTTTTTAATCGTCAGTACATTCATTATTTATTTTACTTATTTTTGTACAGCCTTTAACTATTTAAATCTTTAAATACCACAAGGGAGGAAATAAAAATTGGACACCCTCTTAGATATAAGGCATCAAGCTACGGACTGTGCGGTCGCTCCCGTCGGAGGTTCGACTCTTCCCTCGGGCACGGGTTTGTTTGTTGTCCTTTGTGTAAGTTAAAGTAGTTTGCAAGTCTAGGGACTGATGACCATAGCCATTTGGTCCATTAGGTTTACAAATATTTGAACTAAAACAAAACAAAAAAAATTAAAAAATTAAAATTATAACACACATACATTTCCAACAAACTTCACATGAAATTCCAAACACTTACGAAATCTTTTCTCGTTGACACACTGCACACAGAGATCAAAGGAAAAAAAAATGTTGATAGCTTACTACGTTTTCGCTGTTCATACGGTCAATGTTCAGCATTTGCCATTACGTTTTTATGTATTATTTTTTATGTACTAACTCCATTTGCAACCAATTTTGCAGACAGTGCCCGTTTTTTTTTCTGCTGACTATCTACATAATTACAAGACTACAACACGGTTCAGAAAGTATGACATGATAGACAACTAGACGTGTCAAAAACTGCGAACTCTACGGGCTACGGTCGGGGGTTCGAATCCCCCCTTGGGCATGGATATTTGTGCCGTCCTTAGTCTTAGCTAGTTCATAAGTAGTTTGTAAGCTTAGGGACTGATGACCCCGTAGTTAAGTCCCATAAGTTCTACAAACATTTGAACATTTGAACTCTACGGGCCTCGTCCAGGACTTCAAATGTAAATGTCAAACTTCCAAACAAGCTGTTCACTGTAGGCTACGGTTTTCGTTTGCTGGTGTGCCTGCAAATGAACTGCGCTTATACTCTCCCTGTAGCTTCAGAACGGTGCTCCACTAAAGTTTTGTTTGATCAGACGAAAAGGTGGTTGCCTTAGTGAGAATCAAGAACAGCAGTGCCCACCTCACGCAGCACAAAGCACGCTCATCTCACTTCTCCGCCGCCACATCGCCTATTGTCGCTCCAGATTCACCACAATCCCTTATCACCATCATTACTTTTCCCATAACGGTTTATTACCCTATGTTAAAAACATGGTTCGGATTTATGTTATTCTAAAAGATGATATTGAAATAGCATTCATGTTAAAGATTATCTGTTGTTCGTATGTAGTTAGAATTAAATAAATTTCAAAATTTGGTCGCCTGATTGAAAGCGTTCTGTTATTGGCTCAAGGACTTGTTAGGTCACAGTTTAAGCTATACCTGCATTATAGCAGTGTTAACCAAAGTTACTAGTGTTTTGTGAACGTTTCCTCAAAATATATTAGGTACTATCTGAAACCCGGCGTTGCCCGAGTATTTATCTATTTATTGCTGCCATTTTTAACGTATATATTCATTTGTATAAGGGCTGTATGTCTGTCAAATCTCTTGGGAATACAATTAGTAGTAAAGAAGAAATAGATTAAAACTTGGTACGTGATGGGGCGGTTTTCCATGAACGTTACTATATGCATATATCTCATGAACTACGTGTCATATTGTGATACAGTTTAGATGTTACAACTATATGCGAGTATACTGTCTGCAAATTTCCTGCGGCTACAATTTGTAGTTTAGAAATTATAAATTGTAACGTGATACCGAATGCCGTAGTTTTAGTCCATGCACAGCGGAACTTAACTGTTTATGTGATACAACTTGGAGGGTACATTCAGCTGTATGTGTGAATACTGTCTGTAAAAAGTTTTGCGGCTACAATTTGTAGTGTTCAAATTATAAATTGTAACGTCATACCGAGAGCCGTAAGTTTTACGCCATAAACAGCGGAAAAGTAGTAAGCGAGAAACTATTTTCCTTTCATCATTTTACTATGGTTGCCAGCGAGAAAAAGTTTAATAATGGTTTGAAATTATGTTTAAAGTTTGTTGCAAGTCGCTAAGTACTGTCATTCTCATACAGTGTATTTCGAAAGTCTCGCCGCATTATATGGTAATTTTTGCGATTTCTATTGGTAATGACGTAATATCTTTTGAACCATGTGTCGTATGTGATTCTTAACCACGCAGCAATTGTTACCTCACGGTAGGGAATGTGTGTACCAAATTTGGTTGAAATCGGTCTAATAGTTTAGGAGAAAGTGAGCAGTATTGTCGCTTAATGCAGCAGTTTTTCGCACATCTCATTGTTTATGACGCCATATCTCGTGAATAATGTGTTGTATGTGATTCTTACACTTACGGCGACCGTCCTTATGGATTGAAGCTTACGTGTACAAAATTTCATAAAGATTGGAAGAAAACTGTAGATTTGTATGCAACACGTACAAATATACGGACACTCTTAATATATTAGATTATAGAAAACACATTTGTAGCTTTTTAGTATCACTTGAATTTTTTTTATTAAGGCGCATAGTGAAAGTCTTCCAAAACATTTACATACGGCAATTTTCTGTTTCAAAATAAACCAGATTTTTATATTACGGAAACAAGAAACATGATAATTTCATCTTAAGTGTAAATATACCATGCCTTCATTTAAAGGTAGCGGTTGCTTCTTTGTTTCAACTCTACGTGCTCTGCAAGATGTGAAGCAACTTCCTTGTCCAGCACTATTTCCGGACTGTCTCCAGTCGAGCACGTGTGGGATACGATTGTTCTCCCGTCATTGTCTGAGATACGGCGCGGAAAATTTGTTTTCATAGAGTTGCAAAGTTCCTCCAGGTAAGTTTTCAAATGTAAATTCCGTAAACTATAATCTCGGCAGTGGTGTTAGTTTTTGTAACTGGAACCGCTACTTCTCAATACAAAAACTCCTCAATTGACATTACATGTGCTGAGTACAACCCACTTGCCAACAGCGACAGTGCTTAACTTCGGAGATCTAACGGGGGCGTGTGTATCCACTGCGGTACGACCGCTAGCAAGTTTTCAAATATAGGCAGTAATTATTGAAAATGTACAGGAACAATAAAATTACGTTAACGGAAAAAGTAGTAGTCATTACGTACTAAGGCCTACTCGATTTTAGGCTACGGATACATTTGGTTCTGTTATGTTGTGAAGTCCGTGTCGACATATCGGACATTATGAAATGGTTTGGATTAGGTATACTGTTTGTAATATATGAGCCCAGTTTTACTTAAGGTTCTGAGAAAGGGGATGGAACGAAATAATTATTTTAGAACTTTGTTTTCATGTTAATAAACTTAATTCTTTCGGAACAGACGCCACAGATATATAAACTTCAATAGATTTGGAGTCGGAAAATGTATTTTATTTTATTTTTTTAATTTATTTAGTTTACTGATTGGTTTTTTGTTTTCATTAAGAATAAATTCAGAATTCTATTGTTTCCCTAAATGAACAGTATCATCTTCATTATTTCACGCTATTACATATTTACAAGATTAGTCCGTATTACCATATAAGTGATACTTCAAATTTTTTTGTGGCGAATGTTTTACATTTTATTATGAGAAATGCGAATATGTATTGTCTAATACTTGAAGTTTTAGATAAAGTGTGTTTGAGAGAAAAGGAGAGGCTTAATTTGGAGATACAACTGCAAAAGGAAATGCTGTTCCATAATACTCGAAGTTTCTCTACCTATTGGATGCTTCAGCATCCATCGACATCTCGCACCTCAGTACCGCTTGGGCTATTGATCTGTAAATGTAATCATTTTCAATTTTTATTTCCGACGGTGTATTAAAACTAACAACACAAAATTTGTATTAGTTTCACCAACTACATTATAAATAAGTATTAATCGTTGGTGTGTCATATCGTAATAAATTTAAACAAAACGCACTATTTTGGACGTAGTAACAATTCAAACCTTTGCAGTTGCAGAGTATTGATAACAGAATTAGTTGCACAGGAGTGTTTACTTTCACCACAATTATCCTTACAGAAGTACACACATACAGTGTACCTCATTCGGATTCATCTTTCACCATCTTCTGGCTGAACATATTAAGGATGCCAATAATTATCTGAAGGTCGGTGCTATGTGCCAGAAACCGGTTATAAGGAAACCGATTCAAACAAAACTCGTTGCTCTTACTTGAACAAGCAAATGTCGAGCAGTTGCTAATATGGACAAATACCATCTATACGATGGAGTTGCAACCAGATTTTCGTTATCTTCTCATTCTTTGGGGCACTAAAAAGCAAATCTTAAAGAGTTATTATTGATGTGAATTCCAAAATAATATAACACCTTGAATGAGTTTTACGACAGTAGCAGCAGCATGCTGAATCGCTACGTCACAGGAATTACATGACTCAAATATTGTTTGAACTTCATTTCATTTAATTTTTATTTGCAAAGGAGAACAACATTCACGAGGTAAAAGAGCATGTTACGAGCATGACACAATTAACCGTTTAAGACGATTTCCAGTAAACAAATATCCCATTTTTTTTCCATTACTGTGTCGATTTTTCAATTATCTGAATTTATGAACTTACGTTTTTCTTTTTTTACTATGTTTATATGTCCATTAATAACAGAGATATGTAACAACTTCTCACTTGAGAAATATCGTCCTCTCTGCACAAACCTGCCTAAAAAACATTCTGAACTAAATGCGAGAACACGGCTGAAACATTCATTCATCTCTCTGTCGTGCCGCTAATACTGAATTCTGGCGTCACCCAAAGACACGCGTCAAAAGTTTCCCCACCTTTCGCACTCGGGCAGAGATGAAAAATTCAGTTTCATTAAAACTTGCAAATAACTTTCTCTGAGCTGCGAAACGCCAAAGTACAAGGAAACCGCGCACTGTCTAACTTCATCCCCCGAAGAAGTCGAATTAGCGATATTCTCACGAGCGAAAGAGCGGCGTTACGCGTTCGGAAGTCGAACTCGGCCAAGAAGGCGACGTCTGCGTCACGCCATTAGTTAGGCAGATGTATAAGTTCCCGCCCTCCCCCCTTTCTCTCTCTCTCTCTCTCTCTCTCTCTCTCTCTCTCTCTCTCTCTCTCTCTCTCTCTCTCTAGGGAGTCCAGTCATACCTCAGAGCAAACTTCTTGCCTCTGCTTCAGCCCGCCTTTTCTTTCCGCGTGACCCTCGCACTGAAGTTAGCTGGCCGAGTTCCCGACTTAGCGGACCACACGAAGCACTTCACTAGCCTGCTGGCTTGTTTCGGCACTCTGACGTGATGACGTTACAGCAGCTCCGGTTCTTTCATCTGACGTCTACAAACGTGTCGTTCACTTCTTTTCTAGGGAAGCTACGTAGTTACAAATGACGAGCTGACAACTCAGCGAACAAAATATTAGTCATCATCATCACATACCTGCCAACTTTCAAAAATACAAATACAGAAGATCCCAAATTGTGAAACTTTAATGCGATCATGTGTAGTAAGGTCTTGGAACATAGCGAAAAAAGACTACACACAAAGAGATTACATATAATCTTAACACATATAATGCCTGTTACTTTTTAAGATCGTGATATTAAAACTCTGAAGTTAGTTACTTACATAAGTTACTTGCTGACGACTGTTCATTTGTTGTCACATTAGGAACAGTCCACACACTACTTGCAAATGAGCTTTTCTGCAAGACACAATATAAACGACAGTGTCAAAACTACTAAACTGACCGTTTATATCACACGATCACACGGAACAATAAGAATGTCTCATCTTATCGCAATTGCATTATACAAGGAAATGACGCAGAATATGCATCCCTGAAAGATTGATGATATCTTTTGTTAGTTGAACTCATGACGAAAACACAACTGCAAAACCGCATAAAAGGAAGCATAGCTTTCCCGCTAACATGCAGTCGGAGCAGAATGTGTGACATGTTATCGATAGAACGTTCGACCGACTTTCGCCGGCGTCGTTTCAAACACACAGAGTTACTGACAAAAGCGCATCGATAGTCTACGAGAAGAGGTTATCGATAATATTATCGGCCGACTTTCAGTCAACTTTCAAACACTCGTCTCATAATAGCAGCCGGCCCCAGTGGCAGAGCGGTCTACGGCGCGCCAGTCACGTTCTGCAAAGCCACTACGGTCGGGGGTTCGTATCCCCCCTCGGGCATTGATATTTGTGCCGTCCTTAGTATTAGCTAGTTCGTAAGTAGTTTGTAGGTTTAGGGACTTATGACGCCGCAGTTAAGTCCCTTAAGCTTAAACATTTCAACATTTTGAATAGCAGCTATTATTGGAAGTCAAAACTGAACTGCGATATGAATGCAGAGCGCGGGAACAAGCCAGGGAGTTGAAAATCCGGAGAAATATATGTTCACCCGGAAACTCTGCCCAAAATCCGGAAATCTTCCGGGAAAACCGGAAAACTTGGCAGGTATTTCATCATCATCATCATCACAGGCTGATTATGCCTTTCAGCAATGTCTGGAGCATAGCCCCCTAATAAAATTCCTCCGTGATCCACTATTCAGTACTGACATTAATGCCTAGCCTGATGTTAAGCCTGCTAAATGATCAACTAGCTTAATTCCCGCTGCTTCGTACACGTAGACTGGATGGTCTGCATTGGTTGTTTCTACTTCTAAATATAAATTTTCATAGATTTAGCTTTAAAAATGCTTTCCTAATCAAGTGTTTTGAAACAACTTGCCACCTCCTATTGCTCCATTTATGGCCGAATTCAAAACATCCCGAAACACATTTTCTTTGTAATTCTAACCATGGTTCCAAATCCAAATTTTCGCATTCCTAGCATCAAAATAGTCTTAGCAGCACCCTTAAAATATTTTCCCTTATTTCACGCGCTTAATGGTTCAGTTTCAAAAAATATCGAAATATGTGTTTTCAAAATTCCAATAAAAAAATCTAGATCCGAAGTTTTCTATTTCTTGATTCAAAATTGCCTTAATAGCAACGTATTTTTTTTTAAAAAAAGTTCATCCCCTATTTCACCCCCTTAGGGATTGGATATTGAAAAAAAGCTGATGCCTACGGTATAAGATAAACAACGTTTACAAATTTCAAGTTTCTAGATTCATTTTTCAGCGCTATTTTCTGTCTATTAGAAATGGATCGAGAACGCGAATTTTCTTTCTTACGCTTTGCCATCTTTCTTCTTAGTTTTATTTTTTTCAAACTGCATTATGCATTTATTTTTCTTTATTCGTACGATTGTTGCAGAAAAACAACTGAAGAATTTACATCACGTTTCGCTGTATATAACCTCTTTGCTATTATAGTGTCAAAAATCATCACTGGTCTTTTCCGAATTTTTTATAAGTTGACGACTTTCAACAACTATATCTTCCACACTGTTATAGCTATCGCGACGGAACTGCTATATTATACAACGGGAGACTTTCTACAGCAGCAACAACAACAACGACGACAACAACAACGACGAGATTGTTCCTCTCCATTGTGTTGTTTTTGCTGAAGAGCCACAATATTGACACCCACACGTAGAATTTTATGTAAGTCCGTAACTTTTAACTCCCACGTCTTAACGTTATCAACCCTCTACCACCATAGTGCACAATACCACACACAATCACTATTCGTTTGCGATGTGGTGTCGGCTGCAGAGTGAAATATAGGCACAAACTCCTTAATTTTTAACATAAACACACGACAATGGTGTAATATTCTACAATATTTATTGTTTTTCACAAACTAGTTTTCGGCTGTTACGCCATCATCTGGTTTATAGATTACTTAATAAAATATTACGACAAAGATTTTACAAGATGCGCATCAAATAAAATCTTTGCCATAGTATTTCTTTACAGAAATCTTTGTACCTGATGGCGTAACAGCGGAAAACTAGCTTGTGAAAAACAAACATTGTAGAATATTTCAACACTGTTGCGTGTTCGTACTGCTTCAAATATTCCACCAAGCATCAACGGAAAAATTTAGTAAACAAAATTAAGCCTGTAGAGCGAATCGAAGTACTTTCTCATTGGCCTACCTCGATTCCGCCTACCCTTTGCTGTCAATTCAACGGGTCTCTTAGGTAAACTTGCTTCTCATGCGTGTAACATAGCACCACCACCTCAGCATGTCCACTCTGCTTCATCTGTGGTGTACAGTCCCAGTTTTTCTTTGATTTCCTCCTTATGGACAACCTCCTGCCATTGTTTCCGATCTATTAGTACCTGCTATCATCCTTGCTACTTTCATATCCACCCAGCTTTCACTCCCATACAACAAAGTTGGTCGAATGATTGAAGGGTGCAATGCTTGTTGAACGCTTACTGCATTAGCTTTGCTACACCTTGATTCCACTTGTTTCACAATGTTGCCATCCTGTGAAAAAAAAAAAACATTCTAAGTACTTTAAGCTGTCCATCTGTTCTTTGTTCCTCCAATTTGGGACTCAATCTATCTCTTACTTTAGTTTTGGTGATGCTTATATTCATACCATAATGATTACATCTCTGCTCTAGTTCTGAAATATTACATTGCAACATTTCAATTAAATCTGCCATCACAACTACGTCGCCCGCATATGCGTGACTGCTTTTTTCGCCACCTATTTTAATCTCACCCTGCCAGTATATTGTTTTCCACATACGATCCACAAATAGAATGAACAACAATGGTGATAGGTTAGACCCCTACAGCCTTATCACTGATACTACCGTAAAATATGAACACTCTTTATCGTCAACTATCAGAGTATTAGGAAAAAAGATAAAGCAGTCAACAATCCTAAGATTGGTTTGAACACCACAGTGCTTTTGGTCCTGTTTGGAGGTGGTATGCCGTTGCCTTCCTCCGACCTTCGAACTGACTTACCCAGCCAGTTATAGGGGGGATCTACAGTTTAACGTGGATTCCGAACCACAGTGCTACTCGGTATTTTTCACATTAGCAACACTGCCAGAGGCGAAAGAAGTGGAAAGTGACAGATAAAAAACTTAAGACCTGGCGTGGTATTAGGGACACTTTTTTTATTATCGCAGTCCACTGGTTGCATTGGTTTAAACTCTAGTGGTTTCGACCCCAGATAAGGGTGTCTACATCAGAATATTAAAATTACATATAAAATAATAGTCACATTACAGCGACATCGGTCTCGTTTAATTTGTCATTTCTGTTACATGTAATTTTTAAATTCTGACAAGCCACCCCGTCGAAACATGTTAAATACTGCCGTTTAATCAATTGAGCCGGTGGTCTGAGATCCAAAACGTTTCTCTGCGCTTGCTGCCTGCACAGCCACGTTTAGAAGTATAAAAGAACATGTTGGTAGTTACGGAGTCCTGTAAGTAGTGTAGAATTGGTAATAGCTAGTCACGGACCCACCAAAGCTGACGCAAAACATGGCACTGAGTGGTAAAGTGCTTATTAAGCCATTCTTTCCTAATTTGGGATGCCTCGTCTTTGCTTATAATAGCTGCTGAATTCTACTGGGCAGTTTTCTTAATCAGGTTCCTAAAGTGTTCGAAGATGACACAGCGACAAGGACGCCATTTTTGGCCGACTGCAGTGGCCGAGCGGTCTGCGGCGCGTCAGTCTGCACGGTCGCTACGGTCGGAGGTTCGAATCCTCCCTCGGGTATGAGTGAGTTTGTTGTCCGTAGCGTAAGTTAGTTTAAGTTAGTTAAATAATTAGGGTGTAAATCTATCGACTGATAACCAAAGAATGTTCAAATGTTTGTATAGCTTACGTGACTTAACTACGGAGTCATCAGTCCCTAAACTTACAAACTACTTATGAACTAGCTAACACAAATATCCATGCCCGACAGGAGATACGACCCCCGACCGTAGTGGCCTTGCAGACCGTGACCAACGCGCCGCAGTCCCCTCGGCCACCACGGTCGGCGATTGATAACCATGTAGTTTGGTCGCATAAGACCTCACTCACATCTGAACATTTGAACGCTATTTTTGAGCTGAAAAAAAGTGCGTTAGAACTACTGTAAAATTTATATTGCATGACTTTAGTGCTAACTAAATATTTGTGCCTCAGTGTGAGTGGATATCACTGTATCCTTGGTTAATTTATGTAGCTAAATTCCTATAATTTTCGATATTTCATTTTCCAATCAATATTGCTAGCTTGAGTTTGAGTGTACAATATGGCGAGATCCCTAATATCCGATAGAATGGAGATTCAAGTATGCGATAGTGTTGCATATTAAACAGCATAGTTAGGCCACGGTATCTGATCATTTATTGGGCTTCTTCCAAAACAACATTACTTTTATTTTATTTATTAAATTACTAGTAATACTACCTTTCTACGGGAACTGCATTTCTTCATACGATAGTCAATATTCCTTCAAATTTAAAGAACTCATCTCTCAGTACTACGAAAACATCTTACATTTAAAATGGAGTAATTTATGGTTATATGTACGGTATTTTCTCTCAGGAGTATAAGACTCCATACAAATAATTACACACATGTTCCGACAGCAATTCAGTTCTTATGCACAAAGAACCTCAGATACCTTGCAGGAATACATATTTAATGTGAAAGCAAGTGAGAATGGCCGGGGGTAACTATATTCAGCAGTGTGTGGCGATCGACACAACAGGCATATAAGGAACTTTTTCCATTAGGAGTAAGTGACACGGAAAGTGTAAGAGCTTAGGCAAATCTGTTTTCGCAACGTCATAAAAAATTAACCAGTATTGTTTCCTTGAATTAAGATGGACTATACTGCAAGCAGAAGATCTCAACTGTAATAGACCTCGTTGGCCGCGGTAGAATGGCCGTGCGCTCTAAGGCGCCTTGCTGCAGAGCGCGCCGTTGCTTTCCGTCGGAGGTTCGAGTCCTCCCTCGGGATGGGTACGTGCGTGCGTGCGTGTGTGTGTGTGTGTGTGTGAGTGGGTGTTTTGTCCTTAGGTTGTTAAGGTAGCTGAAGTAGTTTGTAAGCTAGGGACTAATAACCAAGCAGTAAAGTACCATAGATTTACAAACATTTGAACATTTTGCTTATGATCGCGGCATTGACGCCCTTTGATCGTATTTCCTCTTGAAAAAGACATAACAGTGTCACTACCATTTCATTTAGCTATATTTTCCTCAAAGCGATGTATCGTCTAAATAGTAGCTATCAGTAAGTGACAAGCTGTCACACTTTTCCAATGCTAAATTTGATAATCAAGCGCCAGTGAAAACAAATTGCGTCATTTTACACAAAACTATATTTAGTCTTTGTCTCTTCAATTCGTCCAGTTGTAATCTGAACACATTTAGGTGTAAGTACGATGTGCAGTGTCCGTGTTTATTGATAGAACTAAGCAGATGTTCTTCAGACATGCATTATAGTTGTAAAGTAGGTGAAATAAGAACGTACAGTCAATATTTTAACTCATG
Organism: Locusta migratoria; assembly: GCA_026315105.1. Classification (NCBI taxonomy): domain Eukaryota; kingdom Metazoa; phylum Arthropoda; class Insecta; order Orthoptera; family Acrididae; genus Locusta; species Locusta migratoria. The sequence goes on along the minus strand of CM048745.1, from coordinate 260,140,342 downwards.
TAATATATATTATTTTCACACCATGAATAGTTAGACTTCTGTTAACTTTATCACATCAACTACGTAGTTCTCAATATTTTTGTTACTTATTCTTTCAGTCCTTACAGCACGGTTCCCTATAATGCAGTCTGGTATTGTTCTATTTATCAACTCCTAATGTCTAGTGTCATTTCACGCCTGTTTTATTGTTTGACATTGATAAGGTGACAGAAAGTGCTCCAGTGTAATCAAAAATGTTCAAATGTTTGTATAGCTTATGGGACTTGACTACGGGGTCATCAGTCCCTAAACTTACAAACTACTTATAAACTAGCTAACACTAAGGACGGCACAAATATCCATGCCCGAGGGGGGATTCGAACCCCCGACCGTAGTGGCCGTGCTGACCGTGACTGAAGCGCCTCAGTCACTTCGGCCACCGCGGCCGGCTGGGTAATATCCGTAACCGGTAAAGTTCTAAGTACAATAAACAGATGATGACTGACAATATGCATTTTTTAAATAGCTTAGGAACCAATTTTGGTCAGAACGAGAAGTAGACCGGCCGCAGTGGCCGAGCAGTCAGCGGCGCGCCAGTCACAGTCTGCACGGCCGCTACGGTCGGGGGTTCGAATCCTCCCTTCGCCATGGATGTTTCTGCTGTCTTTAGTATAAGGTAGTTCATAAGTAGTTTTGTAAGTTTAGAGACTGATAACCCCTTAGTTAAGTCCCTTAAGCTTAACAAACAGTTTAAACAGTTGAGAAGTAGATTCAAACAGAAAAATCGCCGCCCTCCAAGGGTTAAGTACAGTCTATCACAGACAGTCGCGAAACTCACTAGGAAAAAAATTGCAGCTGAAGCGATACTGTCGGCCGCGGTGGCCGCAGGGACTGAGGCGCTTCAGTCACGGTCTGCACGGCCACTACGGTCGGGGGTTCGAATCCCCCCTCGGGCATGGATATTTGTGTTGTCCTTAGAATTAGTTAGTTCATAAGTAGTTTGTAAGCTTAGGGACTGATGACCCCGTAGTTAAGTCCCATAAGCTGTACAAACACTGGAAACTTGAAGCGATACTAGCGTTCCAAGCGGCCAGTAGGGAGTAACAGTGGAATGGCACAATGTAAACTGAGAAGTTGCAGTTTTTAATGCGGTTACTTCCAGATCTGCTGGTCACTGAACGTTGCTGTGAACTTTCTAATACGAATACCAAAACATCGTTAAAGTAAAATCGCTGCTTCTGTTAATGGCAGTCTATAATTTAACAAACTGTCAGTGCAGTGTAATTAATACAGTTCACAATACCCGAGTCATCTTAATATCGTCTGAAACCTTTTGAAAGCAGAAATGAATTGCAGCCTGAAGTGCTGAAGTATATAAAAGGAACTGATGGTGATTATATCCGCATTCTAGATGCGTACTGACATGTTGCACGAGTTCTGTTTCAGCGAATTTCGGACAATGTAATGTTTTGAAAAGTACAAACGATTTTCACATTGTTGGGAACTAGATTCTACGTCGTATTTTAAACCATCTTCTCATCTCGTCCTTGCTTCTGTGGCTTTCGTGTACCTATCATAATTTTTTAGCTACTTGGCATGTATCAAACTGAATATCTTCAAGAATGTGACGTGCTAACATAACAGCTTATATACGGACATATTTATTTGTAGCTACATATTCACTTTATGAAACTAGTAGGCAACCGACAAAATATGTTAGTATACAGGGTTATCATTTTTGTGAAGCTAAGGTACGAACCTAATGCAGTCATTCATACATTACTTTTAATCAGCAGTAATATTATGGAATAGTGGTCAAGTATTTGCGATTCTCATTAGCAGCAGAAGCTTGGACGTGAATGAATTGTTAAGGATTTACTTTCATGCATAAAAGTATAACTGTTGTTTGTTGTTGTGGTCTTCAGTCCGGAGACTGGTTTGATGCAGCTCTCCACAATACCCTATCCTGAGCAAGCCTCTTCATCTCCACATAAGAACGACAACCTACATCTGTCTGAATCTGCTTACTGTATCCCTCTCTTGGTTTTCCTCTGCGGTTTTTACCCCACACACTTCCCTCCAACGCTAAATTCACAATTCCTTGATGTCTAAGAATGTGTCCTACCAATCTATCCCTTCTTTTAGTCAAGGTATTCCAGAAATTCCTTTTCTCCCCAATTATCTTCAGTACCTCATTAGTTACACGATCCACCCACCTAATCTTCAGCATTCTTCTGTAGCACCACACTTCAAAAGCCTCAATCCTCTTCCTGTCCGCACTGTTTATCGTCCATGTTTCACTCCCATACAAGGCAACACTCCATACAAATGCCTTCAGAAAGGACTTCCTTAGGCTTAAATCAATATTCGATGTTAACAAATTTCTCTTTTTCAATAACGCCTTTCTACCCATTGCCATTCTGAATTGTTATGGTCAGAGTCTATATCTGCCCCTGAGTATGTCTTACACTTTAAAACCTGGTTCCGAAATCTATGTCTTACCATTATAAAATCTATCTGGTATCTCCCGGTGTCTCCTGGTCTCTTCCACGTATACAACCTTCTTTTGTGATTCTTAAACCAGGTGTTTGTTATAACTAAATTATGTTCTGTGCAAAATTCTACCAGGCGGCTTCCTCTTTCATTCCTTTTGCCCAGACCATATTCACCTACTATCTTCCCTTCCCTTCCTTTTCCTACTACCGAATTCCAGTCCCCCATCACAATAAAGTTTTCCTCTCCCTTCAAATATTCAAATGTTTGTTAAGCTTAAGGGACTTAACTACGGGGTCATCAGTCCCTAAACTTACAAACTACTTATCAACTACCTCATACTAAGGACGGCACAAATATCCATGCCCGAGGGGGGATTCGAACCCCCAACCGTAGTGGCCGTGCTGACCGTGACTGGAGCGCCTCAGTCACCTCGGCCACCGCTTCCTCTCCCTTAACTGTCTGAATAATTTCCTTTAGCTCCTCATATATTTCTTCGATTTCCTCATCATCGGCAGAGCTAGTTGGCATATAAACCTGTAGTACTGTTGTTAACCACAGTAAATGAACACCTGTTATTAATAACATTATTCTGTTACTTCTGAGCATCCTTTGCAAATGAGAAACAGAAAATGCTGCTCCAGTCCTACTCAATCGCTTCGCGGTGTGATTTTACGACCCGGCCGCTTGGCAGCGCTGCAATCGCGAAGTTGCAGAGAATCACTGGGAGTTTCGCGCCTCTTCGTGTTCGACCCTGGGTTAAGCTCGTTGCTCCAAGCGCAGTAAGCGACTAGGCTGGCATCTGGCGGGTAACTGGGCGCACCTTGGACGTGAAGCGGCGCTGCTGACGTCAGCTAATGAAGACGGCGCGGCGCGGCGTGCTAAAATTGCGGCCACTCCTCCGCCGCTATCCATTCGGCTAATGAAGTGCGCCGCTAAAAATAGCCGGCTAATGCACGCGCCTCGTGACTGACTACTGCAGCGCTTATCTCCCACGGCCCGAGCGCGCGCAACGCTACAGTAACGTCCTCGCCAAGCGGCACTCTGCGCGCAAGATTGATGTATCTCGAGAGCAGAGAGCATCTATACTGCGCTGTAACCCACATACATAAACAGCCAGAGAGTGAATGAAATCTTCTCTGGCCTTCAGTTTTCGGCAAAGCTCTCCTTGGCCATTGTCAAGTGGTGGTGTATGACTGCTGCACCGTCGTTGCCTTGCCGACACACACCTGCCGACTGCGACTTCACTGGACCTCGCCTTATAATGTAATGTTTATACGCCCCGAGTAGGTTGCGAGGCAATACTGAAGAATCCGATACCACCAGTTTGCCTTAACCCATGACGTTCGTGGCGACAAAATAAAAAGACGGAAAACATTTCGATATAAAAAACAATACTCCTAAAATAAAACTTTCCATTGCGCACAAAGAAACTTTTCTAATGAACAGTGATCTGCCGAGCAGTTGCTATTACGAATGAGCAACGTTCCAGTTGATTGATGTGTTGTGTTGTGGTCTACAATCCGGAGACTGGTTTGATGCAACTCTCCACTCTATCCTGAGCAAGCATCTTTATCTCCTCATAAGAAGGGCATCTTACACCCATTTGGATCTGCTTACTATATGCGTCTCTTTGTCTCCGTCTACTTCCCCCCCCCCCCCCCCACACACACACTTCCCTCCAATAGGCAATGTTTCCAGTCATACAAGACGCCGAGGTCAGGGGTTAAAATAGATGGATGGTATCGTGTGCTTCAGTTGACCCAGTTGCGGTCGCTTTTTTGCTGCTGGCTCTGACGTCACAGAAGTTCGTTTCTTCGTCCCTTGTCCGCCGCGTCTGCTTCAACCTCGCTATGGCCGAGTCCTAAGCTGTGCAGGGGTGCAAGTCGATGCCCTATTAATGGAGTTCTCCGATATTTTAATTTCAATGACTCCATTTATAACGCCACCTCAATATCCTTCCCTTTTAGCTTGGTAACACATTGTGTATGTCACATTCAAACAAAAACAATCTTCTCTGGTGAAAAGTGCCATATCGTTGAATGAAGACCTTTGTTAATAAAACTACTCGTAGTTGTGATATTGACAAACCAAGTTACTATTAAAAAAGCGAGTGATGTGGTACCATACTGCAACCAAATCTCCTGACAAATAGAAGCCTACTGCCAAAGCCATCCATAAAGTCACACTAAGTAACTTGACCTTTAAAATATACCCAGCGCCAAATCGCGATGTAAAGAAAGCCTATAACGAAGTATTAAAGCATGTCAGTTACCTACCACAGAGCCAGCACCCAGCATCTCGGTATGAAATGACCCTGTAAACTTCCTGTATCATCTCAAGGTGAACTTTAAAAAGTTCTAAAACCGGTTCAGGGAATAAAGCAAGCTCCATTTCATAAAAGTGACTGGTTGCTTTTTTTCTGTGCCTAGATTATACTAACAGCCACGGGTTCTCTAACATCCAATATGGTTAATCTAAATAACTGATGTTTCGTCGAAACGAACTCGGGGTCAATAGTCTAAGAAATTTTCTGGCACGGCTGAGTTTTTCACGTAGCGAAGACCTACGTTCCTCTCGTGTTCTGTCTGCCGTTATGCCACAGTGCGTGCAGTTTCTCCTATATAATAGCATCCACACTCACAAGATATAAACTCTTGGTGTTTTGAGCCCTAAATCGTCTTTTACAGGCCTAATCAGCTGTCGAATTTTTCCTGGGGGCCTGAATACAGACGCAATGTTGTATCTCTTCAGGACCAGCTAATCTTTCCCGAAATTGTTCCGTAGAAGAGCAAAAGTGCAAGACTGTTGCTCCCTTCTTCCGACGTACTTTTCACATGCTTTTATCGCCATTCTCCCTCAATACTCTTCGCAGGTTAACTCTCGTGGCAGACTTTCGGCGTCTGGGACCAGACGACTTTTGCGCGATGAACTAGACAGTTCAGAACGGCGCATTATATGCACAGGGTGGTGGTGGCTGGGTGCATTCAGTTAACTATCCGTCTGAGTGGCCTTTCTATAGACACTGTTCCTGAGGTGACCTACTGGTTTTTCCGGCAGTGAATTTAATTTGGTCGTGAACACCGTTCTGATGATCTCAGAATTCTCCCCGTTTCTCACGTCTATAAGGTCAAATGACGTATCGGTAGGAATAACTTGGCTGTTCTGGAGAACGGCAGTGTCCTCAAATTTCACTATGAAGATGTTTACCGAGCGCATTGAGACGCTATGCAGCGATGCGCGAGGCTGTTCCACGTCGGGGGGTTGGAATCCCCTCTCTGTCATGGATGTTTATGTCGTCTTTAGTATGTTACTTTGTACGTAGTTTGTAAGTTTAGGGACTGGTGACCCCGCAGTTAAATCCCATAAGCTTAAACATTTGAAAATTATTTTGCTATCGAAGGAGCTAACGGACGTCGCATTGTCACGCGTCTATCCGGTTGAAATACCGGCCGCCGAAAAGATTTTATTAATTAATATCGTCGCGAGTTGATGTACTCATACAGGCGGAGAATGTTAACACAAGTTTCTTCATGCTTTCGAACTGAAGATAGGGTGGTGACAGAGGGGGCAAGCAGCCACCCTTTAAACTACCCTCGCCGAATCGATAATTACTCTTTTCCCGCTTGCGCGCGGTTAAAGACACTGTCGTTAATTAACTTAGTAAATACACATTTTCATGCTACAAATCCTTTGCTATAACTCTTCATGTTAAAAGTAAGCACAAGAAATATGCATAAATAGAACATGTTGTAGCTACAACAATAGAAAACCCAAGAATCAACCTCCAGAAGAGACTAACTACTCTCAGCATTACGTAAAATTAAATGCGCGAAATTGAAGAAAACTGAATGAAAATTCGTTATTTTGCACAGACCATCTGCAGCTTCCAAACCGATGTCGACACCTACACATGCATTTCATTTATTTGTCATTGAAAGTCCTGCTACCTTGTTAGCATAAAGTAGGAGGTACATTTGTAGTGTTACATGTTATATTATACATTTAGTTCATACATATTATACATATTTTAAGCATTTAGAATAGATGAAGATAAGACAGGAAAAAAATCAAAGAGAAAGAAAAAAGGTATATATACAAATTGCAATCATACGTATTACGATAAATTAGTTGGAGAACATAGAAACATGATTTAATTTTGGTAAAAAACTGTCACTACTTTTGCTGTTCAAATCGTGCACCATAACTTTATCAAGATTTTAATGTCATAAATGGTAGCACGCCCACACCATAAAATGAAGCTAAATCGTTAATTTTTCAATAATTTCGGATTTTTCAAATAAAGTCAGTGTCTTTCTACATCTACATCTACATGGGATACTCTGCAAATCACATTTAAGTGCCTGGCAGAGGGTTCATCGAACCACAATTATACTATTTATCTCCCATTCCATTCTCGAATAGCGCGCGGGAAGAAAGAACACCTGAATCTCTCTGTTCGAGCTCTGATTTCTCTTATTTTACTCTGATGATCATTTCTACCTATGTAAGTGGGAGTCAACAATATATTTTCGCATTCGGAGGAGAATGTTGGCGATTGGAGTTCGCAAGTAACCCACGCCTCAGCGATAAGCGCCGTTGTTGTAATGATTCCCATCCCAGATCTTGTATCATTTCCGTAACGCTGTCTCCCCTGTATCGTGACAATACGAAACGAGCTGCACTTCTTTGGACTCTTTCGATGTCCTCCGTCAAACCCACCTGATAAGGATCCCACACTGGGCTGCAATACTCCAAAAATGGACGGACAAGCGCAGTGTATGCAGTTTCTTTAGTAGTTCTGTTGCATCTTTTAAGGGTTCTGCCAATAAAACGCAGTCTCTGGTTCGCCTTTCCCACGATATTATCTACGTGTTCTTTCCAGTTTAAGTCTGAAGTAATAGTGATTCCTAGGTATTTTGTGGAGTTTACGGCCTTCACATTTGATTGATTTATGTTGTAAAGAAAGTTTAACGGATTTCTTTTCGTACTCATGTGGACGACTTTTTCAGTATCTCCTGCTTGAGACGTATTGTAGGAAATACACGAAATAGTCACTACCGACAATCAACTTAAAATGCGTACTAATTCAATTGCACAATGTACGCAAAAACCAACGACTGGTGACTGGCCACATATTACACTTTGTGTCTCCATCCGTCCACGTCACTGATCTCAGCTCGTTGAGTCGGACTGGGAAAGTGTTGGATTACAGAGACTCTACTGTATATAGTATTACAGGATTACACTATCCTGACGCTCTGTATCAACCCCAAATTAACATTTTCTCACAATTAAAATGTTTGTAAACGTATGGGACCAAACTACTGAGGTTATTTACAAACTCCTAAACCTATTCTAAGGGCAACACAAACACCCATGCCCGACAGTAGACTTGAACCTCCGGTGGGATCGGCGCGCAGTCCCCGACATGACACCTAGGACCGCATGGCCATTCCCGCGCGGCAACAACATATTCTCTCCAAATAATTTGAGACTTTAGTAACTGACCTGCTCTTGTATTTATAATAACAGAACACTGTCCACGTGCAGGAACAGGTTCCAGTAAGAAACTGACTCTCCTGCATCCGGTGCTAAGGGCGGCGTCAGGGCTTCTGACTGCTGTACTGCTGCGGCCAACACTTACCTGTAACAGAACAGACAATTCATTATTAATTTTTGTTGCTCACCATCTGTTGCTAACACAGTAACAATTAGATTCCAAAAATTTTGCAGTCGATACGGCTACTGTTCAACGAAACACAAATCGAAACAAAGTAATGAGAGACATTTTTCTCCAAAACATTCTGCGGCTCCGTACCTTCCTTCAAGTAGGGCGTCGTGTCCATACAGTAAGGCGTTAAGGAACTGTACGTGCGCCTGAACCAAGCCAGCGCAGGAAGAAGTCACGTAGATCACGATGAATCACGGATCTCTTACTTAGCGCTGATTCCACTCTGTACTTGGAAGAAATTACGGTACAGATATCTAGGAATATCGCTGCGGTTGATAACGTAGTTGTTGCTGTGGACTACGTCATACTTTATACAGGGTAAAATCAGGTAAACGTTCCCGTCACAAATTTAGGCACCATTCGAGCTGTGAGCGTCAAAGAACTACAACTGAAAGAACGAGCGTGAACCCAACTGTGAAATGACAAAGAAGTTAGCGCATCAATTTTGTACAGTCCTGAGTTCCATATTATTTTCCGATGCCGCCGCGGATAGCCGTGCGCGCTAAGGCGTATTGCTGCGGTGGGCGGCCTTTCGCCGTCGGGGGTTCGAGTCCTCCCTCGGGCATGAGTGTTTGTGTGTGTGTGTGTGTGTGTGTGTGTGTGTGTGTGTGTGTGTGTTGTACTTAGGACAAGTTTGTTTAAGCAGTTTGTAAGACAAGGGACTGATGACCAACATAGTTTGGTACCACAGAATTACAAACATTTTAAATAAAAAATAAATAATACATAAAATTTATTAGCAAAACAATACTTCCTCTTCAATGTACACATCGAGTAAAGAGGTTTTATGCAATGAAAACTATGATCTTCATAATATATGACGAACTACAAAAGTCCAGTATAGTAAACACAAATGACGCATAACTCATGCAGTCTTTAAAGAATTCTCCAAATTATAGAAAGAAGGAATGACACTTGAGTATGTCATGAGCGTTACTGCATGCACAGAATATGGATAGGCCAAACGGCTAGGAACGAACAGAATAATGGTAAACATTAAAATAATAATAAAAACGTTCCTAGTTTGTCTATACATCTGAGCAACACCGACATATCCTACAGCTCTTTTAATTATTGGTACTTACCTTTAGTTGCAAAACTAGAAAGTCGATTTTCTCGAGAATTTTTGAGAGTTGAGGCGAATGGCTTTGGCTGATTATTATTTGATTCTGAACTTCATATACCATAAATATAAAGCAATTCTATAATCCGACACCCATGTAGTCTCCTTGTCAGAAGCATACCCACCATGATCATGAAGAGTATTCATTGGTCTAACAGAAGTGAAAAATCTATCAATCTTATGGTTTTTGTTCACCAGTTTCTAAGTCAATTACTCCAGTACCCTCTGGCCCAATTGTTTTTCTGGAGATTTACCAGTAGTGACTAGATGTCTCCGCTTTGCACTCACTTCGGTGATTTCACCTCCTGAATGGTGTTTTTCAGGCAGGAACCACTGATCTCAAAGGCTTAAGGCCGCAACACACGTTCCGACGTATCGTCCGACCAACTAAATGACCAACAACCAACCAAATTCGTAGCAGCCTACACACGTCCCGACCAACTGCACGCAGCGATTGCAGCGTCTCCTTGTTCTCGTGTCTCTTTTTGTTTGTTTCCGCGCGTTCGCTGTGCAGACAGCAAACGATCGCAGACAGGAAGTGGGTCGGGTAGCTCAATTTGTCGGATGTCGGACGGTCAGGTCCGACCAAACATCCGACAAGAGAAGTATATCGGAAAGCGGATTTACACGTACAATTTATCGGGCTAACGATAAATTGGTCCCGACAAATCCGAACGACTGTAGGGGTGCAACGGGGTGACACGTCTTTGTGTCAGCTTGAATCAATAACAATGTAATGAATTGTGTGTGGAGGTATTAGAGTTTATCCTTACTGAAAATAAATAAATACTACGTGGAGATCAATAAATTAACTTTGTAAGTGCGCAATAGTGAGCTGTCTAGCATACGGCATGAACAGCAATCTAGAAAAATTTTGCAATCTGACTCCAACAACAACAAAACCTGGGGGCAAAATACTCGTGAGCTGACGAACTAGGCTAACATAAGCAGTGAACAAATGGAGAAAAGTTCTGACAGTGTTGGCCCTGCTCTTAATCGAAAATAGTTAAAAAATGAACATTTAGCGATTATGCCCAATAAAATTCAAAAGTCACGTCAAGTGTAATATTTGTGTTCGACGTTTTGTATATACTTGTCCAAAGTACTTAAATGTAAAACACCATTAAAGCGAAACTATCAATGACTTGTAGCAAAACAATGGTGTAGCACGTTCTAACAGCAGCAAATAAAAATATTATTCAAAATATTTCCTCGTCAAGTTCTGGAGAATGTCTGAATCTAGTCTGTACTGCACAAAATTAGCTGTTCTCACACATGAGCAGATACGAAACAAACTAACAGTCCTGATAGCACGTATTGATAAAGCTTCATAACAAAAGAAACTTAATAATAAAAAAATACTTTTCTTTTAATCATGGGACAATGACACCTCGCTTCGCAGAAATTCACATTCTTCACTTGATACTGTTCATGAAACCGATATGTCACAATGCAGTCAATTATAGCCAAGTTACAATTAACTACAGTAGCAAGTCTGCTCACAATCAAAAATAAACTGTGAAACTAAATAAGTATGCATTCATCAACATTTCAAGATTAGTAATAAGCGAATTTGACACAGGTAACAAACCACACTACGGTCGAGGGTTCGAATCCCCCTCGGGCATGGATATTTGTGCCGTCCTAGTTCGTAAGTAGTTCATAAGTAGTTTGTAAGTTTAGGGACTGATGACCCTGTAGTTAAGTCCCATAAGCTTAACAAACATTTGAACATTTGAACAAACCACAGAAACGAAGAATGTGCGTATTATTGTGAAGTCGTGCAATGAGGCAGTTTGTAAATCGGGAATGCGACCCTAGCCTCAGGAAACGTGTAGGTATAAGTGTCAAAAGGTAATTGGCGTTAATCAATTATTTTCTTATGTTATTTTTTTTTATACTGAAAGAATCATACTAACTAACAATTTGCCTAACAAAGGTGCGTTAATAATGTTCAGAAATCAACCGAGAGGGTGCCAAAATTCATACTGAATGGAAAGAAAAACAAAACGAAGTAAGCAAAATTCGCGCAATGCCGAATACATTAAAAATGATTTACTAAAAAATAATGATGGATGCCACTGACTGCTACAGCCGCGAGCTCCAATGCGTTCGACCGCGCCAAGCTCCAGATCCCAACTCTCACTACTCAAATCAAATGTTTGTAAAGCTTATGGGACGTAAACTTACGAACTACGTATGGACTAGCTAATCCTAAGGACGGTACAAATATCCATGCCCGAGGGGGGATTCGAACCCCCGACCGTAGTGGCCGTGCAGACCGTGACTGAAGCGCCTCAGTCCCCTCGGCCCTCTCGCTACTTACTGCACGGCAAAAGAGAGGCAAACCCACTGTCTAGTGGCCGCCAAAGATAATCATAACGAACCAGAACAAAGATGACTGTGTACGTTGTTGCCGACATACACAGCATAAACTTAAAATAAGAAATGTCCATTCAGTAGCCACCTTACAGAGGCCCTTAAACAGCATGGTGGTGTGAGAAAAGCGGCGCAGTCGGTCTGCAGGCTGCAGCGCGCGGACAGCTCACAGCTGCCGCGGCCACGCGGGGGGCGTTCCGCCGTGGTGAGTGGCGGCTGCGCTTCGTTATTCGCGCGGCTGCGGTGATGACGCGGCCCTCCACCGCGCCCTACCCTTGCCACCCCCTGCGGCCCTTCACAGCCCTAGCCCTCGCGCTACCCCTTCAGAGGACGCCGCGCCCCCATAAATCACCCAGCCGGAACAATGGCGGTGAGCCGTGTGTTGTGCGCGCAGACCGCGACCTCGGGTTTCGCGGACCGCGCTGTTGGCCCACAAAGGGTTCGCGGTCCGTTAGCTCCCGCCGCCGCTTCGTTTTACCTGCCGGTACTGACAGATGGGCCGACTTTTCGGGGGTCATAACCCGATCAAGCCGATCAACTCAAGGGACGCCTCAACGCTTGCCCCAACTCCCTGTTTCGAAAACAGCCGCGTAGGTTCCATTGCTGCTTTATTTACTGCCAATCCGCTCTTTGCTTAACGTTATTTCAACTCCTCCTCTGTTCCCCCTCCTTCCCCTCTTCAACCAAGAGGGAGGAGGTCACAAAGAAAATGTTTGTAAAGCTATGGGACCAAACTGCGGGGGCCATCATCCCTTAGATCCCCGCAAGGCGCCTTAGACCGCACGGCCACTTCTACGCCGTGAGGGTCATAACAGAGGTCACTGTATCTTCGGTCGTTGTCATCACCCTCACATTAACTCCCCCCACCCTACCTGAAAAATATACCCTGCCGTCACCTTCAAGTTCATCGTATTACATCTGCACGGTTTTAGTAACTGTAAAATATTTAAATTTCTAAATTTGTTTATTTCTTAATTTACTTTTTTCCCATAATATATGTAAAAATTTACTGAACGAACCATAGTAACGATACCGTAATACATGTTAACGTCAGTAAATTGCACAGTTCGTCAGCATAATTGAAATGCTGTAGAATACTGTTTTCGAAAAAATGTGTGACTAAAACTTTGCGAACTACATGAGTATTGCAGTAAACTTGAGAACTGTAATAGGATCTTCGATAACCTCATAATTTGGGGTTGGGTTGTTTGGTTTGGGTAGGGGGACTAAACTGCTGAGGTTATCACTTCTCCGATGGAGATGGGAAGAAATGGTCCATATGGATAAGTTCTGAACTTGCCAAATACGGACGGCCACTGTGTCAGCCGCGGTGGAGTAGCCGAGCGGTCTAAGGCCCCTCGCTGCGGAGCGCCCTGTTGCTCTCCGTCGGGGGTTCGAGTCCTCCCTGCGGCATGGGTGTGTTTGTGTTGTCCTTAGGTTACTTTACCTTATTGTAAGTAGTTTGTAAGCTACGGACCGATGACCACGCAGTTTGGTCCGATAGACTTAAATTTTTTTCGTCTTTTATTTTGTAACTTAAGCCTTTTACTTCTATTTAATGAAGGCTTGAGAAGCTATACAATCCCCAATGATTGGAAAACGGTCGAAGTAATTTCTGTTTTCGAAAATGAACAAGTAAATGCACGTGACAATTACAGTTAAAGTTCATTCCATATTAATAAACTACACCTTGAAAATGACAGATGCTTGTTTAGGAGAAATGACACTCATGCAGCGACAATATTTTTAGGGAAAGACCAAGAATTGAATATAGAAGACATGTTGCTTCCACTGACTTTGAAAAAAGCATTCTATTTTACGTAAGACATAGAATCTAGACAGCACTGGAAAAGCAAGTGTACCCCCAAACATCTTATACAGGTAATCAAAAGCTTACATGAAGATTGTCTGCATATGTATCAGAAGAAACATTTTCAAAATCCTATTATCTACACACGTGTGGCTGTCGTCATAAACAGATACAAGTCTAATGGCGGACATGGTGGAAACGCGTAACTCAGTTCATACTGCATTTGAAGTGTGACCTGTAATAAAAAGTTTGCGACGTAGCCGGCTTATCGGCAGCACTACCAATTAATTACATGAAGATATTAAAATTATCATGAATACAGACAATTCTAAAGCAGACGACAATACAGTACGGTGCCAGTGTGCTTTCAACTTACCCCTAACAAGCTGGCAGTATGCCATGAATTCAAGTTCGGGGGGTCAACCTACTCAATGGCTAGCAGGCGTTATACCGCGAGAAACACGCGACTGTAAATAAACAGAGTATTCTCGAGCCTAATGTGGACCTTCTCTTACAGAGGTCGCAGTGTAGCTGAGAACCAGTGAAGTATTCCTACGCTGGCTCGCGACTGGACGGCCATAGCCTTTTGAGGACCAGCCAGGAAACTCGCCAGTCAGTCTCGCATCCACCAAGCAAACGAGAGCCTCGTGGAAGACTCCGAAGAAGAAGAAGAAGAAGCCCGCTACGGAAGAAGTCGCTAAAGACCGTAACCGATGAACCACTCCAGCTGCTCCAACAGAAGTTTAGTTGTAATAAATTAGTTCAAGGTTGTAGCATGTCACCGACTCCTAACATCTATACTGATGACTTCATAAATTGGAAGAAGGAAGTCTATAAAGGTATACAAATAAAAAGCAACTATCATCTGTTATGCTGGTATCCAGCACGGGGTTCCGTATTGCCCTCCTGAACCCACCGACTCCATATTCTGCTAACAGTCATTGGATCGCGACCAACGCGAGCAGCAATGTCGCGATACGGTAAACCGCAATCGCGATAGGCTACAATCCGACCTTTATCAAAGTCGCAAACGTGATGGTACGCATTTCTTCTCCTTACACGAGGCATCACAACAACGTTTCACCAGGCGTCGCCGGTCAACTGGAAACTTTCCTCGTGTCAGCACGAGGTAGGTGTCGCCACCGGCGCCAACCTTATGTGAATGCTCTGAAAGGCTAATCACAGTATCTTCTACCTGTCGTTTAAATTTCGCGTCTGTAGCACGTCATCTTCGTGGTGTAGCAATTTTTAATGACCAGGAGTGTACCTTACTTTCAAGATAATGGAGAACTAGTTTGCTGATATCTCGTCTGCCACAGTATGACGCCGCTTGGCCCCGTTGTCTTGTCTCTGACAATGGCGTGGCCCCCCGCTGGGAGGCTCCTGCAGAGAGAGTCCTCAGACACAGGTGGCTGCCCCCTCGGCCACCGCGGCGGCGTCCTTTGATGACGTCACGGCTGCCGCCCACGCCGCTCCTCCGCAAATACCGCCAGCCGGTGGGCGGTGGGCGGAGGAGGCGGGGCGACGGCCGCTGCTCCCGAGGCGCTCTGCAGCCTGGCCGGCCGACTGAACCCCGCTCTGCTCCAACTCCCTATTAATTTACTATGCTTGTTCGTTCTTTTTTGGAGTATTGCTGCCCAGTGTGGGATCCTTATCAGGTGGGTTTAACGGAGAACATCGAAACAGTCCAAAGACGGGCAGCTCGTTTCGTATTGTCATGTTACAGGAAACACAGCTTAACGGAAACGATACAGGATCTGGGATGGAAATCATTACAACAACGACGCTTATCGCTGCGGCGTGGGCTACTTATGAACTCCAATCGCCAACATTCTCCTCCGAATGCTAAAATATATCGTTGACTCCCACCTACATAAGCAGAAATGATCATCAGAATAAAATACGATAAATCAGAGCTCAAACGGAGAGATTCAGGTGTTGTTTTTTCCCGCGCGCGATTCGAGAGTGGAATGGTAGATGAATAGTATAAAGGTGGTTCGATGAACCCTCTGCCACTTAAATGTGATTTGCAGAGTATCCCATGTAGATGTACATGAAGATCGTATGCATCAAACACACTGGTCAACAATTACGGGCTCAGTTGAGATATCTATGTTCTGACATACTGTCATCGGCAGAATGAACTAAAATGGTTCTACCTCTTTTCGTTGGTTCTACGGAGTGGCTAAAACAAAAGTACTGCAACCGAGATAGCGGTAATAACAGAAAGCTGCTGCAGTGGGAGTTGGTGTTGACTTGCCTTTACCGATGGTTGGTCGATGTTAAGACAATGATCGATTTTGATATCGATATTAACATCGTTAAAAGAAATCGATGTACTGTGCCGAAAGAAAACATCGATGTCCAAAAACATTGATATTTTAGTTCCTAACATAATAATCCTGCGCAAGGTAAAAGTTTAGACAGCCTATAGCGACGCTCTGCAGCGACTGTAGTTATGTGACTTGTCGCAGGACTGTTGGAGGAATCGCTGTGTGGCATTCTGAGACGAAGCTGCGTGAGTCAGTTTATGTGCGCCAGACAGCCGTGTTCCAAATACGATGACACATTAAATATTCACCACAGTATAATATCCATTAAAATGATTAATGTATCCAATGATTATTCATTTTTAATTAAAAAACATGGGGCTTGACAGGTGGATGCATGAACGTAGATGTATCAGTTTGTAACACAGGATGTGGGGTGGGAATCATTACAACAACCAGGCTTATCGCTGCGGCGTGGGCTACTTACGAAACTCCAATCACCAGCATTCTCCACCGAATGCGAAAATACATTGTTGACTCCCACCTATATAGCTAGAAATGATCATCAGAATAAAATACGAGAAATCAGAGCTCGAACGGAGATTCGGGTGTTTTCTTGCCGCGCGCTATTCGCGAATGGAATGGTAGATGAACAAGGTGGTTCGACGAACCCTCTGCCACGCACTTAAATGTGATTTGCAGAGTATCCCATGTAGATGTAGAAAACAGGAAATAATGACGCCTTCTTAACAAAGAATGCAAATGATCAATGTTTCAAATGATTGGTGTCTTTAATTTAAACATTTAATTTTTAATTTTTAGGGCAGCAGTCACTTTTTACTAATATTTTTATTAGCACGACGCGTTTCGGCTGCAAACTGCCATTATCGGATGCATTTTACAGTTACAGGTTCATTACTGTTTTGTTTTGTGATGTGGGTGCCAGTGAGGTTATGGTTGGACGTTTTAATTGTGTCGTTAATCTAGTTATCTGGCACACGCAACACAAGAACACACCACTTTTAGACATTCTTGTGTTGTGTGTGCCACATCACAAGATCATCGACAAACAAAACGTCCAACCATAACCTCACTGGTACCCAAACATAAAACAGTAATGAACCCGGAACTGTAAAATTCATCTGATGATGGCAGCTTGCTGTCGAAACGCGTCGTGCTAATAAAAATATTAGAAAAAAGTGACTGCTGCAGTATAAATTATGATGCGTTGCCAACCTCTTTGCGCTACGGAAGCGCTGCTGATGCCCCGTTGCCTGTGATCTCAACTTCAATTCCTCGGCAGATCAACTGACATACATTATTAGCAGTTACTGCGTTCCGGACGGGGACCGTCGAACGGGACCGAGTTGGACCACCTAAGTGAACGCCAACTGCCATTCCTCGTATGTAGTTCCTCGGTCCTTCATGTCACTTTTGTGAACCGTTCCCTTGCGAATGACCAATCTCCAGTACACTTTAACAGAAAGATCCCACAACTTAAAAGTAACATAAGAAAACTTATTACAACAAATGAATACTGTACTCAGTTTTAGGCGTTGCGTTCCAGAATTGTCCACATATCTGAGTGAATATTCAAAGTTCCTTGACTGTCCGCGTTAATTTAAAAGTCTTATTCACCCCGTTTACATGGGCTCCTAAAACCGGATGTCGTAAACCGATTTCCCAATTCCGCTTTTGTTTGGTCATGTAAACACTCCAAAACCGATTCTGGAAATCCGCTTCTCTAAAGCGGTTTTCCAGTTCCACAATCGATTTTCGTGCCCATGTAAACGCAACCGTTTTTGAAGTGTTCTTGGCTTGTCAGATTGTGTATTCTTGTTAACAATTTTCGGCACACATTGAAAGATTCATATTTTCTAATGTAAAATAAAAGTATAAATATTAGAGTGAACATGAATTAGTGTATTTAAATAAAGGAAAATAGTGATTGTGCTGACTAAATCAGGAACTGAATCAGCTGTTTTTCAGCCGCCATATTTAAGTGGGCTAGGAAATACGATTCAGGCTTATGCCATGTAAACACGACAGCGAAAAACGGTTTACGAAAATCGGTTTTCGTCTTCCGGAAAATGTGTTCCATGTAAACGTAGTGACTGTTAGCAAGTCTTGGAAGTACTATATTTAGGTGAGGAGGGCTTAGTTCGGCGAAGCGTAGCACTGCTGAATTGTTGAAAGCTGTCTGCTGGATCGATGCACAGTGTGCTGAATAGGAGCACACAGTCCTACATACCTATTTGACTAAGCTTCCGCCATTCAGGTTTTTACCAAATTTGGAGGGCTTTGTATGTATATGTTAATACGATAGGTAGTTCAAATGGTCAAATGTTTGTAAATCTATCGGACCAAATTGCGTGGTCATCAGTCCGTAGCTTACAAACTACTTAACGTAGGTAAACTAACCTGAGTACAAACACACACACCCATGCCCCAGGGAGGACACGAACCTCCACGGCGAGCAACCGCGCGCTCGATAGGTAGTGCTACACTCCCGCTACGCTCGGGGGTTCGAATTCCTCCACGGGTATGGATGTTTGTGTCGTCTTTAGTATAAGTTAGTTATTAAGTAGTTTGTAAGTTTAGGGACTGATGATACCGCAGTTAAGTCCCTTAAGCTTAAACATTTGAACATTTGTCGATTAAAGATTACCTCTGGAGCAAAGTCGCAAAAATTTCAGAAATTTCCCGCTATCATTATTTACCCGAAAATATTCTCATAGTGGCTAGTGCTTACACGAACTGATGTGTTACGAACTAATAAGCAGCCCTGCTTACACTTACTTACAGGTTATTAACGACACAACTAGATTACAATAGAAGAAAAGAATCATAGGATCAACAAATAAGAACGAATTAAAAGGTCAATATTATTATGAAAATTAACACGAAACTTTCAACTGTTACACGTAATAAGAAGACATCATACAGCCTGATGCCAACATGCTGATCTCTTCGACCCAAATTGCTGCGTCGGCATTTTATGGGCGGCAAGGGTCTAAAAATAAAAGTGTTGTTTTTATTATTTTCCTTGTAATTTTTACGTTGTTTCTCCCCATAAGAACCTTCCTCGTGCTTTAACAAAAACTTAATTAGCCGAACTGGTCGAGTTTTACGTATAGCAACACATTTGGCAATTCATTTTTAGGTATATAGAAGGTACATAACAAAGTAATTTTGATTTAGAAATGAAAAGTAATTGTACACGCCGGGATTGGAAACTTCGATCTTCCGTGTAGTTATAGACTTGTGCACTACGGTAAACAACATTTGTGTAGACGTGAAAGTGACAACACAGACCCAGTAATATGGTCTTCGGAGAGCTCGGTTTCATGTGTTGTATATCATACTAAGATCATCTAATGTAGGCAGATATCTATGTTTGTAAAGCTTTTGGGACTTAACTACGGGGGTCATCAGTCCGTAAACTTACAAACTACTTACGAACTACCTTATACTAAAGACAGCACAAACATCCATACTTGATGGCAGATTCGAACTCTCGACGGGGAACGGTCTCGCGCCTCGCAGCATAGCGCCTCAATACGCTCGGCCGCTACGCCGCGGCGAGGATATCTATGATACAATACTTTTATACATGACGTTAAATCACTGCTTGTATGAAAGGATACAGTAGCGCTTTCATAGTGCTTTGTGTGAGTACTATTTCGTTAGCACCGTTGCCAATATATTTTTTTCAAATTATTATTTTACCCACAAATGAATCAAATAGGTTGGTGGTCGCGGCCTACATCTCTAGGTTTGAGGTCTGCCGGCTGGTTGGTTTCGCCTACTTCTCTGTAGGGTTTCTAAAAACGAGTCAGGTCTTTGGGAAGAGACATTAGTATTGCACGATCGTTCAGATTCCCTTCCATCAGTTCCATGAACAGTTTGTTGTCAGGTAGTGGAATTCACATACGTACTGAATCACGTCGTAATGGACCACAAGATGTTTGTAATTCTATCGGACCAAACTGCGTGGTCATCAGTCCGCAGCTTACAAACTACTTACACTAAGGTAAACTAACCTAAGGACAACACACACACCCATGCCCCAAGGAGGACTCGAACCTCCACGGCGAGCAACCGCGCGCTCCGCAGCGAGACGCTTCAGACTGCTCGGCTACTCCACCGCGGCAGGGCCACAAGAGATTGTAGACAACAAGGGGAACGTTGCGTACTGCGTGGTAATCTGCCTCCTGCGCGAGCGGATGAAGGTTAACCGGACTGTAGATAAGAGTGCTGACAAGGGGGCGATGCCTGACAACGAGCATCGCGGAAACTGCTAACCTGGTCCGCAATCCTGAACCCTTATGGAAAGTTGGCGATGGGGTGGAACCCTTCATTCGCATGACGTAACGGACTGCCACTTGCGTTCTGCAACGGCCTCGTTTTCATGCAACTGGGAAGGATGTTTTCGAAAACTACACTTGACAACTTAATTTCCTCCTTTTTGTTTCCACGGTTGCAGCGACTCGTCACGCGAACACAGACGAGATTTCGGGCTCGCCGAGTTACCGGTAGCTAGTGTGTGTGTGTGTGTGTGTGTGTGTGTGTCGGCGCGCGCGCGTGCGATATTAGCTTCATTAGACGGCAGAGAGGAGAGCTGCTGGGTGGGGAGGGGCTGTTCCCGGCGCCTCCCCCCTCCTCGTGGTGACGTGGCCTCTGCGCCGCCCCCGCAGGGCGCTACACACCTGCGGCCGCTCTCCCACGCTTCACGGCGCTATGCCGCGCCACGCTGCTGCCGCAGACTCCCACGCGCGTATCGCGCGCTCTTCCACAAATCACAACGGACAGGCGGCGTCGCTGATCATACGGCAGCGAATGTCGGCTTCAGCGAAACTGCACTTACTCCCGCAAATATCGCCACAGTCACTACGTCTACATGGAACACATCTTCCGGAAGACGAAATCCGATTTTCGTAAACCGTTTTTCGCTGTCGTGTTTACATGGCATAAGCCTGAATCGGATTTCCTAGCCCACTGAAATATGGCTGCTGAAAAAACGGCTGCTTCAGTTCCTGAGTTAGTCAGCACAATCACTATTTTCCTAAATACACAAATTCATGTTCACTCTAATATTTATACTTTTATTTCACATTAGAAACAAGTGTCAATCTTTAAATATGTGCCGAAAATTCTTAACAAAAATAGACAATCTGACAAGCCAAGAACACCTCAAAAAACGGTTGCGTTTACATGGGCATGAAAATCAATTGTGGAACTGGAAAACCGCTTTAGAGAAGCGGATTTCCAGAATCGATTTTGGAGTGTTTACTTGACCAACCAAAAGCGGAATTGGGAAATCGGTTTACGAAATCCGGTTTTGAGAGCCCATGTAAACGGGGTGAATTTCTAGAAGCTTTGATTGTGCAAATCAGTGTTTTTCCAACCTTTTTGAGTTCGCGACCCCCCTTCCAAGTAAAAATAATCTGGCGACCTCATGCCCCACTTCTTCTGTTGAAGGGAAAAAAAAGTACAGTATTCTACATTATATAGTGAATTTTATAGTCTATTTTTCTGGAATGGAACTGTTTATTTTTACAATAATTTAGACAAAAAAATACAGGGTGAAAAGTATTTAAACCGAAAAACTGAGAGGTTGTAGGGGACACCAAAACAAATATTTTTCCCTAATGTCATTTTTTTTCCCAAGCTGCGGTGGAGTAGCCGAGCGGTCTAAAGCGTCTCGCTGCGAAGCGCGCGGTTGCTCGCCGTGGAGGTTCGAGTCCTCCTAGGTTTAAGTAGTTCGTTAGCTACTTGTTGATGACCACGCACTTTGGTCCGATAGATTTACAAACATTTTTTCCTTTAAGGAATATTTAAATCGGTGGAGGCCGTATTAAATGGCAGGCACTATAACAACTTTCTCGCCAGAGCATTGCCAGAACTGCTGGAAGACGTCCCGCTCCCTACAAGACAACGCATGTGGTTCCAACATGACGCGACGTCGGCACATTTCATTGGACGTGTGCGTAGATTCCTGGACCGACGGTTCCCAGAAACGTGCATTGGCAGAGCTGGTCCCGAACCGTGGCCTGCTCGATCCCCAGATATGTCCCCCCTCTGGACTTTTTTGTGTGGGGAGAGATGCAGCCGCGGTGGAATAGCCGAGCGGTCTACGGCGCCTCGCTGCGGAGCGCGCCGTTGCTCGCCGTCGGAGGTTCGAGTCCTCTCTGGGGCCGAGCCGAGTCGTACAGCGAGCAGTGGCGGGCCCGGCCCGGTTCGCCTTTGTTTGGCTCAACTCGGCTCGTTCAGAGCCATACACTGGCGGATTTGGTTCGGTTATAGGCGAGACGAGTCAGACTCTGAAGTGTATGGGGCCCAACGAGGTTAGAGTACAGGGAGACGCCCTTACGCTGAATAAGTTTTGGAGAAGTGTTCGTAAAGTAGAGCTAATGTTTATGTCAATTAAAACAGCAATGAAACATCCGATGGTTTTGCCGCGATGTACAGCATGTTAAAAAGAGTGCAAATTAACCGTTAAAATTAAGTTTCAATATATTATGATGAGTATTTATTACTGTTTATCCAAGAAAGTGTATTATTTGAAAGTACATACTTTGCAGTGACTGCCAGTTCAATGCATTAACAGTAAGAGGGTCGACTTAAAGCATAGTTTTAACGGAGAAATAGGATTCAAAAACGACCAAGATGCAGGACAGTCTTCAACTGATGTATGTGCTCGACATAGATAATGCCATCTCCCTTTATTCTCACCTCCTTGATGGGGCCCTTAAGCGGCCATGCTGCGGTGGGAGCGGCGGGCGTTCGAGTCCTCCCACAGGCATGGCTGCTTCTGTTGTCCTTAGCATTAGTTACTTTAAGTTAGTGTAATTAGTTTATAACCCTAGGGAATGATAACCAACGTAGTTCAGTCCCTTGGATTTAGAAACATTTCAACATTATTGAAATACCTCCTCCTTTGACCGCGACCCCCAAAACAAGACTTCGACCCCCCTGTGGGACGCGACCCTCATCCACCATACACACCAGACTTTGCCAAGTGATTTCCATATGTTTCGACCACCCAAAGAAGAAGTTAGAAGAGTGTCATGTATAGACAGCATTTATTAAACTGCCACGTTCCACATCATTGCGAAATGTCCTACTTCTGATCTGTGGAACAAGTATTAATCTAATCTAATATTAATCCGGAAAAATCAAATAATTTCGTCAGAAGAATACGGTATTTCACTAATTTACGGAAGTCGTCTTTTTTTTTTTTTTTTTTTTTTTTTTTTTTTTTTTTTTTTTTTTTTTTTTTTTTTACATTCGTCAGACAATTAGGGGATCTAGGTTCTGAAGTACTGTCATCGGCCGATGAAGTAAAATAGTTAGACTGTCCTCCTGTCAGTTCTATGGAGTGCAGGCAACAACATTACTAGGAATAACAAAGTTGCTGCACAGGGCGTCCGACTTGCGTTAACTCTACCAAACTAATTACAGAAGCAGTTGGTTCAGATAGTGTAGCGAGCAGGTACTGCAATGCAGCAACAACGTGACTTATCCAAAGCTATAACATGTAGAGCCGTAGGAAAGTTGGAAGCGGAACAGACACAGAGGGAGGTGGCTGCAGCTATTGGACAATCCCAAAGTGTTATTTCCAGGACCCGCACGCGATTTCAGACAACAGGAACCGTTAAATGAAGGCAAAGCCAATGTCGTCCATGGGTAACCTCAATAAGAGATGACCGTTGTCTCCTGTTAACAGCCCGACGAGACAGGAGTCTGAATTCAGCTGCAATGCATCCTCCCGGCAGCAACAGGTCGTGCAATAACAACACAAACAGTCCGAAATCGCCTTCGGGGATGTGACTTCCACGAACGGAGGAACATCAGGATTGGAGTCTAAACGGTCGGGTTCTGTTCACAGATGAGTCCAACCGGAGAATCGTCGTTCCCTCAAAGAAGAGAACGTGGAACTTATGGTGATAAAGGAATTGTGTGGGCAGAAGTCAACATTGAAGGACGTACGGACACGAAATGGAAGATGGTGTCTCTCAGGGCTCCCGAAGCGTCGGTTTCGTAACAGCTGGACAACCTTCGTCTGCATTCGGAGCCAGAGCCTTCGTCACCGCTCCGCCTGTAAAGCCCCTTTTACACGACGAACTTAATTGTCTCAGTTGACTACTCGAGACGAATGTTTTTACTGCAGCGCCCCTGGCGTGATATTCCCGTACTACATCTCGCCTGCCTCGAGTAGTCGTTTTCGTTTAGATGCAAACACGAAAACTGTAGACCTGTCTGCTATGTAGTTTCGCAACTGAATGGAGAAGTGGCGTTATGAGGGCACTTTTTACGTAGGAGCAGGAAAAGGATAATTGAATTTATTAATGACGAAAGGGTTGTTCATAGTTGATGTTCTACTCAAATAACATAACAAATTTTGTATAAAAAGGAAGATTAGTGTTGAACGCCCCGTCGACAGCGAGGTCACTACAGGCGGAGCCTACTCTCGGGTTGTTTGGGTAAGAATGGGGAAGGAAATCGGCCGTGCCCTTTGAAAGGAACCATGCCGGCATTTGCCTGGAGTGATTTACGGAAATCACGGAAAACCTAAATCTGGATGGCCGGAGGTGGATTTGAACCACCAACCTCCCGAATGCAAGTTCAGTGAGTTACCACTGCGCCACCTCGCTCGGTTAAATTTTGTATACATTGAGAAGCTAAATAATAGGAAAAGTGTCATTGAAACTATTGAAAACTTACACGCTTGTTTGCTGAAAAAATGAGCGTATGGCTTTCTTGGCCGGAAGATCCCTTACGGGACTGTTCGGCCGCCTGAGTGTAAGTCTTTCTATTTGACGCCGCGTGGGCGACTTACGTGCCAATGATGATGAGATGATGATGAGTTGATCATGATTAGGACAACACACAACACCCAGTCCCCTGCCGAGAATCGAACCCGGGCCCCCTACGTGTTTGCTGAAGAGAATTATATACTGCAAACACATGAAACAATATCGAAAATTCAGTAAAAAGGACTGTTTACTTTAGTTTTTACATCTCTTTTTCTTGCTAACGGTCAAAATCACATTGAAAATAATTTTCTGATCTAATAAATCTGACTCTTGTTGATCTAATTTTCGGTGAAACAAGTTTATATATTTACGCTCGTTTATATACATAGTGTAGTTTTTTTTCTCCGTAAAACGACAATATTTTTGTGCTTGCAGATCAAAGGTTCAAAGGTTTGTAAATCTATCGGACCAAACTGCGTGGTCATCAGTCCGTAGCTTATAAACTACTTAAACTAAGGTAAACTAACCTAAGGAGAACACACACACACACACACACACACACACACACACACACACACTGATGCCCCAGGGAGGACTCGAACCTCCGACAGCGAGCAACCGCGCGCTCCGCAGCGAGGCGCCTTAGACCGCTCGGCTACTCCACCGCGGCGTGCTTGCAGATATTTCGTTTCTTTTGTAGGGGACAACTAGTAGAAATAAACAATATTAGACTCTGGTGCAACTTTACAGTGTGATGAAGAAAAAAAAGCAAACAACAAAATAAAGAAGACGCGAAAGCATTTCTTTAATTCGAATGTGCTCGACCAGAATAGGTTAGCAGACACTACTACTGTTACTTGATCCTGCGCATGCGCATTCAGCAGCACACTCGAAAATTTAGAACTCCATACTCGGCACAACGTATTGATCACTCGTCCCGTTTACACGGGCTTCCAAAACCGGATTTCGTAAACCGATTTCCCAATTCCGCTTTTGGTTGGTCATGTTAACACTCCAAAATCGATCCTGGAAAAATCCGCTTCTCTAAAGCGGTTTTCCAGTTCCACAATCGATTTTCGTGGCCATGTAAAAGCAACCGTTTTTGAAGCGTTCTTGGCTTGTCAGATTGTGTTTTCTTGTTAAGAATTTTCCTCCCATATGGAAAGAGTGATATTTTCTAATGTGAAATAAAAGCATAAATGTTAGAGTAAACATAAATCTGTGTATTTAGATAGAGAAATATAGCGATTGTGCGGACTAAATCAGGATGTGAATCAGCTGTTTTCCAGCGGCCATATTAAGTGGGCTAGGAAATCCGACTTCCGGAAGATGTGTTGCATGTAAACGTAGTGACTGACAGACGCACTCGGGATGGGGTAGGGATGGGAAAAACCGACCGGTTAAAACCGATACCGGTATTTTAGTTTTGAATAACCGGTTTTTTCGGTATTTATTTGGTGTCGTTTGTAACCGGTTTTTTTAGTTATTGCCAAGAACCGGTTAAAAAAACGGTACGACTACTTCCTGTAGAAGTAGATCAAAATGTGTTTTCTGTAAATAATTTAAAAAATTAAAACTAGTAGATCCTAATATTTAGGGCTGTTCCTAAAATTTCCAGTGCTGTGAAATATTAGTCATCGCAGAAACTAAGAAAAGCGATCATGATAATTTAAGAACAATCGTGGCAGTCAGAAACGCGTGGCATAAGAACTTAAGGAGCGGTGCAGCCACTGAGACATCGACGCAGCTGTTGCCGTGTGGCGTGGCCTATTAGACGACGCAGTGTACGAGACTTGCCTCCGTCTGGTCATGCGGCAGTTCCTTGCTGTCGTCGCCAGACCTCGGTTGTGTCTTAAATGGCACCATCCCCAGTGTGGAAGTACGGGAGCAGTGAGGTACAATGCTCCATTTGCTTTAATAAGCTGAAAACGGGTGAAGGTACTAAAAACAAGCTGTGTCATTTAAGGAGAAAGCATCCAAAATGTTTCTTCGAAGAGAAGGTAAATTAGATTCTCATACCTATTTTGTAAGCTTGGAATAATAACTTTTAATGTATTATTATATAGTTATGCTAACAAGTTTTATTAATGTGATTCCTTCAAAGCAAGGGGCTTTTTTAATAACCAATATGGGTTTAGGTAACATTGATCGTGTGGTGCCTCGCGAGGTAGCCGTGCGGTCTGAGGCTACATGTCACGGACTGCGTGGCTGCTCCAGTAGGAGGTTCGAGTCCTCCCTCCTGCCTCGGTTATGGGTGTGTATGTTGTCCTTAGCGTAAGTTAGTTTAAGTAGTTTGTAAGTCTAGGGAACGATGACCTAAGCAGTTAGGTCTCATAAGAACTCACACCCATTTGAACATTCTTTGATCATGTGGTACACAGCTTTTATAGTTCAATTTGCGTAAATTTACACTGCTAGCAATCACACTTTTAGTCGGAAATGTCACTTTTTCTTTCTAAATACTTCTGTAGCTCTGTTTGAAGTTCATTTACTGACTGTAACTTATATAACGAGATATTCGTAGACGCTGGCTCACAAGTCCAACTTACTGAGTGGTTGGCTCAATATTCCCAACTGCCAGATGGAAATACTAAGCCAGTAAATCTGTATGCTCTGTATATCGTCTTCTACAGACTCCTGGCTAGGCTTACACACACTCAAGAAGGCGTAGTATTGGGAGGGGATCATGCAAAATACGAAAGACTAGTGATTTGTCGTATAACCTACATTTACCTAAATTTTTACTAAATTTCGTAAGTTTCGGTTTCGGCCGAAACTTGAAGAACCGAAACCTCGATTACGGTTTCTGCTTCGGCCGCAAAATATGTTTCGTTCGAACTCTACTGGAAACAATAGAAATAAAAAACCGAAAACCGGTTATTTAAAAAACCAGTTATCTTGAGCAATTTTTACGGTGCGGTTAAACTGCAGATGAAAAGAACCGGTATAACCGAAAACCGGTTGTTTCAGCGATAACCGCCATCCCTAGGACGGGGTTGTCTGCTGATTTACACGCAGGCACGAAAGACGCACGCTCTTGGAGTAGTCAATTTTCACCACAAAGTCGGTCGTGTAAAACGGGCTTTAGGTGGGGTTGGAATCACGGCGTGCAACGGCTGCGTTGCCATTCACCAAGCTGCTGGCTGGCACCGCTCAGCTGGGGCGGCGGTGCGCCCACTTGCAGAGCAGCGTCACTGTCGCCAGTTTAATTGCAGCACGGCGTCAGCGCATAGCGCCTCCTCGAGTGCCGGCGCTGTTTGCCCTCGCGGCCATTTTATTTGCTCACTCGACTCGCCCCACGTGGCGGCCGCTTTGCTCCTATGGGATTCGCTCCCCGTCAACTGGTCGCACTGCGTGACAAAACGAGTGAAGGTCCCAGCAGGCGTGCTGGAGTGACAGCGAAACTTCGCGCAACCGAGAGTTGTTGAGGATGATGCTACAGACTATCTCTTGTGACTGACATTCCTTCCGTTGTGTTGTGTCCCTATAATGTTACTAGCTTAAACCCGCGGCTCCGCTCGCCTGTTGGTTGATTATGACAGATAAGCTATATTTCAGTAGTGTGCTATGAGACTTGTTTTGAAGGCTGAAACGAAATACAATATCTTCTTTAGAAACAATCATTTTTAATCAACATTCAAATAAATAAATAAAATTATCTGAAGTGCTTAATGATTTACAATAAATAATACATGCATTATTCCTTATAGGCTGCGTTGCAATATCTCAACATCAGTTGCGTAGCTATGTCACCAAGGGCCCCGGGGCAAAAATTACATTGGGGCCCTATTTACAGTAATACTGTACAGATGCAAAACTACTTCATCATCAGCTCCAAACCGCCCACGGGAAGTCATAATAAGGCAAAGCTAAATACTACTAAGTAAATTATTATGTGTCACGTAGCAGATAATATTTAATTGTACTCTCAAATATAATTTTAACTGTGAAAGTTGGTTTGTTTGTTATGCTTTCACGCAAATGTTACTGGGCGGATTTGAATGAAATTTTGCAGAGGGATAGATTTGGACCTGGGTAGGACATAAAGATAAACGACCTCTTGGGATAGTTTCCGAAGTTGCTCCATAGTAGGTGGATGAAGTCGCAGGCATAAGCTAGTAAAAAATAAACAATGAAGAAGTATTACTTAACCATGAAAACATGGCCCCCTGCCGCGAAGCAAACCGGGAACAGTAAGTCCGCGGTGCCAGCAGGCGGACTGTTGCCAGTACCGACATCTCACTGTCGCTAAGCTCCTCGCTGTTAGGTCATTGCTCCGTACCGATCAGCCGAATTTCATTGATAGCCCAATCAAAGAAGGAAAATATTCGTGTAGGATGGTTTCAGAAAAGAGAGTTGCCGGATTTTGTTTGATGGAATACTTTGGTTTGAGCCGTGCCCCTACCAGGCTTCATGAAGTATATATTCATGTCTGGCCAGGAAAAAGTAATAAGTAAAATAACTAAGTTGACATCCTCGCTTATTATAGTGGCAGTGGGGTACAGGGTAGTGTCTTGAATGCACGATTTACTGTGACAAAGTAACCATATTTTCTCTTCTTCTTGCACGAATTTCAGAGTGCAATTTATTACAGCACTGCATTGGTATCTATGATTATGGAGCACACCCTTGGGGAATTCGCTACAGAAACAGTTGAGTTACCATAATAATACCGTTCTGTAATAATACATTGTAGAGACTTCATATTCAAATGTGGTCACACTGTCTACTGTCAAACGCTGTGCTAGTTATTCAGCACCATTCATGATTATTTCGCAAAGATTGGCAGGCACGGCAACTCCGACTTCAACCGACAATAGGCTGACGATGGCAGGGGCCACGTCTTAGCGGACAAGCAAAGGACCTTAATATGTTTATATTCTGGGGTGCGAATAATTTTTGGATTTCACTTCGTGCGTTTGAGGTTTGTTGGTCAGCGTTCAAAAAGTTCATAGTCGGAAAACCTTCATTCAACTGAATTATTATATACAGTAGAACTTCGATTATCCGAAGTAATTGGGGGACATGAAAGTGTTCAAGGATCTACGGTAACTTTTTTCGAACGTCGCTCACGTAGGCCGAGGGGCCCCTTGAGGTCGGGGGCCCCGGGGCACTGCCCCGCCTAGCCCTATGATAGCTACGCCACTGCTCAACATGTATGGTAAGAGTAATGTCCAAATTCATTTTAATTTCATTTTAGGGTATTCTGGTAAACTACGCTATTTGTAGTATTGTTTGGAGTGTAAATGTAGAGATTTTTTTGGCTGCTGCCCATCCTTGAGCAAGCGACGTATAATTGACCATGTGAAAAACATGAGCGCTGCAAATGGAATCTTGCGACGTTTATTGTCCTAGAGCTTTGTTAATTCTCATGGCAAAAGCTAGGCGAACTGGAAAATGAAGTCTTTTGAACTGAAACGGCATATCTGAAGGGATTAAAGGAATGTGAGGTGTAAAAACATCTTTTCCAGCTGATGTTCCTGACAAAATCGTTGCTTCAATGATGTTTCGATGTAAATTTTTGACGATCAGTCGAGTTCCATTGCACACTTGAGCATCATGATCGGTGATCCTACTTTCAAAAGCGATCTATGAGATGGCAACCCTGATGGTTCTAGCGAATACAGGAACTCCACAGGGTAGTTCACAGCTTGATCTTTATCAACGACTGTGTCAATCGATTTGTAGGTTGTAATAATTCCAGGTAACGTGTTCTAAATAGCTGTGTTTAGGTTGGTAACTTTGTCATTACGTGGTGCTAAAATCGCTCTCTCTCGCAGCCACTCATGATTTTTGTAATTGACTTCTATGTTATGGAAGACGTTGTCAACTACATCATCAACCGATTCACTCAATCGCAGAAGTTTTCAGGAAACGTTACTGAATAAATGCCGGGTGTATTGATGAATGTTCCTTGCCCAATTTGTAGAAGATGTTGAGAAAATTCTCGCGATTCCTCATCGCCTTGCAGATGTACGCATATTTTTTAAAGAGATGTATTAAAAGAAATTTCTTTTTTACTGCTTTATTTATTTATTCTTATATTTCCTTATTCGTATGTTTATCCTTGCAGAGAGAGGTGAATACATTGTAGTACGCATAGACCAAAGATATGGTCTGTGGCACCACGTTTCGCTGTATGCAACCTCCTCGCTATTGAGTCGCAAACATCATCGCTGGCCTTCAGTCCGAATTTTTTTTTTTTATAATTTGATGACTTTCAACCAGCTTATCTTCCACCCCCTTATAGTTATCGGCATGGAACTGCTATGGTGTATAACGGGAGACCTCTGACACCAATTACACACAGATCATTCGTTTGCGTTCTGTAGTTTTCGCTGTAGAGCGAAATATTAACACACACTCACATAGAATTTTATATACACCGATAACTTTCCATCCCAATATACTCAACCCTTTTATCATTATCAACCCTCAAGCAACAAATCAACCAATAAAACCATTTTCAAAGAGTAATTATTGTTCCGCATTTCGTGTTATATTCTTCAAATTACTAAATATCTATCAGATCGCTATAAAACCATGCGTAAAACCTTCCTCCGGTATAAATTAGTAACTGTACAAATATTTAAGTCTCTGCGTCTTGTCATTCAGTCGTGATAAGCGTACACCGAACAGACATTCACATTTATAGATATAGATAATTACCTGACATCTTATTCAAGTTGTTTAGGAGGCGATCTTTAATGTAATGTTTGTTAAGCTTATGGGACTTAACTACGGAGTCATCAGTCCCTAAACTTACAAACTACTTATGAACTACTTACGAACTAGGACGGCACAAATATCCATGCCCGAGGGGGTATTCGAACCCCTGACCGTAGTGGCCGTGCAGACCGTGACTGGAGCGCCTCAGTCCCCTCGGCCACCGCGGCCGGCTTTAATGTAATGGTTATGAATCCCTTTATGCGATCTTTATTGCCATAGATCTCTTATTGATTTTACATGATGACTATTATCGACTCGTTAAAGAGTCATTATCGAATCTTAATAGTCCAGGCATGGTAAGAAATATACTTCAGATGAACGAACATCATAGTGGCAACATCTCCTCACATGAAAGAGCTGCCATCCGCTCCTTAAGAGAAGATCAGGATTTAATAATTTTACCAGCAGACAAAGGTAATTCCACGGTGGTTCTGTCACGTGATGATTACCTGCGGAAAATGGATCTTTTACTTGAGGACACAGCATACCGTAGGTTGCAGAATGACCCAACCGAGCGGATCAATAGAAAGACACTTTCACTGTTGAAGAAGAGTTCCTTACCTGAGGACGAGCTCAAAAAACTTCGTCCTGGTGCCGCCGTTCCACCTAGATTGTACGGTTTGCCTAAGGTACACAAGACTTTAATTCCACTGAGACCGATTGTGAGTAATTTGGGCGCTCCCACTTACAACCTGGCCAAGTATCTGACATCGATTCTCAGCCCTCACGTCGGTAAATGTGAACATCATATTTCCAATTCTACAGTTTTTATTCAACGACTGAAGTCTTTGCGTCTGAGTCCCTCTGATTTGCTGGTTAGCTTCGATGTGGTGTCGCTTTTTACCCGGGTTCCTCTGGAAGAATCCTTGCAATTAATTAGTGAAATTCTGGACGAGGAGACAACGGAGCTTTGCCGCCATGTGCTGACGTCTACGTACTTTTTATTCAACGGTCAATATTTTGAACAATCTGACGGAGTGGCTGTGGGGAGTCCATTATCCCCCATAGTCGCCAATTTATTATTGGAAGATTTTGAGGACACGGCGCTGAAAACGTCGTTTTTAAAACCTACATGTTTCTGGAGGTACGTTGACGATACTTTCATGGTATGGCCACATGGGAGAGATGCTCTGAACCGTTTTCTGGACCATTTTAATTGCCTCCATCCTAGCATTAAGTTCACTATGGAGGTCGAGATAGATGGGAAGCTTCCATTTATAGATGTCATGGTGTACAGAAAGGGTGACGGAACATTGGGACATAGTGTTTACAGAAAGCCCACTCACACGGACCGCTACTTGCATGCAACAAGTTGTCATCCACCTTACCAGCGCACTGGTGTCCTGCGTACGCTGACAAAAAGAGCTTTTGCCATTTCAGATGCTGAAAGTCTAACTAAAGAGATGGACCATCTGAGAACGGTTTTCAAGGAGAATGGTTACACGGACCAACAGATCTGCCGTGCTTTTCAATTTGGACCGTCGCGGGAACCACAAGAAGAAACTTGCAAGTCGCTGGCTTTCCTACCGTTTTCTGGAAGCATTTCATCTAAAATAGGAAGGATTTTGAAACGATATGACATCCAATGCATTTTTCGTCCACCTGCCAAGGTTAGAGCACTCCTGGGCTCAGTAAAAGATGACTTAGGATTGAGGAAACCCGGTGTATACAAAATTCCTTGTCACTGTGGAAAAGTTTACATCGGCCAGACAATTCGCACAATTCAAGATCGATGTACTGAACACCATCGACACACAAGATTGCTTCAACTAGAGAAATCTGCAGTAGCTGAGCACTGTCTTACTGAGGGACATAAAATGAAATATGATGAAACACAAATGGTTGCTTCTGCGTCTCGCTATTGGGACTGTATTTTAAAAGAATCCATTGCTATTCGTCTTACTGACAATATTATAAACAGAGATAAGGGTTTTCCTTTGAGTAGAATGTGGAACCCTTTATTATTTGACATAAAAAACAACGGTCTCTGCAGAATAGCGATCTATCGTTTACGCCGGCTTCCACCACTGGCGGCGCTGAAACGTAGAGGGCAGAACTGTCAATTTTTGCGCACGCGCCCTCGGCCTTCCGCGGCGTATATAGGGGCCGCCGGTCGCGGCTTGTACTCAGTCTCGACGAGTCGGTGTAGCAGCACTGTCACCTGAGGATGGCGGCCAGGTGGACCGCCGAAATATTGTGTCAAGATGGCAGGAAACCCGAGAAGAATATTATATTATCATAGTGGCAAGTTATAAATGGTATGCACATCATCAATCGAATATGCCTTTGGGGCATGTTGTTCAAGACCCTGTACTGAGTTAGGGATTGATTCTCTGATGTTTCAGAAGGCATTGAAAGCTTCACGCACCGCCTTTCTGATCGACATCCGCGTTTAGCTTCGCATATTATTTGCTTTGCCCCTATTTTAAAGAATATGAAATTCTTAAGTAGTTTATTATTTTTTCTATTCCATTCAGACTCTCTTGTATGCAGTCCTTTGGAATGAAATAATATATATAGTGTCATGCCGTTTGCAGTTCTATTATTACAATATCGATTCAAGTAAAATCCCCGAAATTATATCCTATGGCTGGCACGCTCAGACAGCTGAAAATCCAGGAAGAGAGATATCATTGCACGCAAAGCATCCTCCGCCATGGTCCGTGAGGTGGCTTCCGCAATGTGTGTCTGAGTGTGTAGATGTAGATTTTCCGTTTAAAGCTGTATCACTTTTGTTCCCGCTGCTGTCAAAAATACCCCTTTTACATGGGCTCCCAAAACCGGATTCGTAATCCGATTTCCCAATTCTGCTATTGATTGGTCATGTAGACGCTCCAAAATCGATTCTGGAAATCCGCTTCTCTAAAGCCGTTTTCCAGTTCCCCAATCAATTTTCGTGCCCGTGTAAACTTCGACCGTAGATACTAACAGACCAGGCAAACAGCAGAGCGGCTACACACATGTCGTGGTAGCAACATAGAACCACGTGACTATTAGCAAACATTAGCCAGATACGAAAAACATCTTAGCAGTTTTCAAGGAATGACACTATTTTAAACTAATAATAATAATGATAAGACCGCTATTATTTTCTATCTATATAAATGATCTGATGAACAGAGTAAGTTGTAATATGCGGCTGTTTGCTGATGATGCTGTGGTGCATGGGAGGGTGTCGTCTTTAACTGACTGTAATAGCATACAGGATGACTTAGACAAAATTTCTAGTTGGTGCGAAGATTGGCAGCTAGCTCTCAATGTGGAAAAATGTAAGGTGATGCGCATGAGTAGAAAAAACAATCCCATAATGTTCGAATACAGCATTAGCAGTGAGCTTCTTGATGCTGTCGCGTCGTTCAAATATCTAGGCGTAACATTGCAGAGCGATATGAAATGGAACGAGCATGTAAGGACAGTTGTGAGTAAGGCGGACAGCAGACTTCGGTTTATTGGGAGAATTTTGGGAAGATGTACTACACCTGTAAAGGAGACCGCTTATAAAACGCTTGTACGACCACATCTTGAGTATTGCTCAAGTGTTTGGGACCCGCAGCAGATAAGTTTAAAGGAAGACATAGAGGCGGTTCAGAGACGAGCAGCTGCATTTGTTACCGGTAGGTTCGACCAATGCGCGAGTGTCACGGAAATGCTCCGGCAACTCAATTGGGGATCGCTGGAAGAAAGACGACGTTCTTTTCGTGAATTTCTGTTGAGTAAATTTAGAGGGCCGGAATTTGAAGCTGAGTGCAGTACGATCTTGCTGCCGCCTACTTACATTTCGCGTAGGCATGTAGGCATTCTTTTTTTTTTTCTCGTTCAATTTGGGAGTGGAGTACCCTCCACCACGCACCTTACGGTGAATTGCGGAGTATGTATGTAGATGTAGATGTACTTACACATGAAATTTAACGTTACTCCCGTTAACACAAAACACTCTATAAACTCATAAGCGAAGCTAAACAGTACCATGTGTCTGTTGGCAAAACAATGGTTTAGGTGTGCAGCGGAGGTCGAGGGGACTGGGGCGGTCCAGTCACGGTCTGCACGGCCACTACGGTCGGGGGTTCGAATCGCCCCTCGGGCATGGATATTTGTGCCGTCCTTAGTCTTAGCTAGTTCATAAGTAGTTTGTAAGCTTAGGGACTGATGACCCCGTAGTTAAGTCCCATAGGTTGTACAAACATTTGAACATTTTTTGAGGTGTGCAGATGTTGGTGCCGGGAAAGCAACGCCATGTCCAGTCTACCAATATCTATGGTCGAAGAGACGCAACCGGTTTTCAAGCGTTTTGTCTTGTCAGATAGTGTTTTCTTGTTATGAATTTTCGTCACATATTGAAAGTATGATATTTTCTAATGTGAAATAATAGCATAAATATGAGAGTGAACATAAATATGTGTATTTAGATAAAGAAAAATAGCGATTATGCTGACTAAAGCAGGAACTGAATCAGCTGTTTTTCAGCCGCCATGTTCAGTTGGCTAGGAAATGCGATTCAGGCTATGCCATGTAAACACGACAGCGAAAAACGGTTTACGAAAATCGGTTTTCGTCTTCCGGAAGACGTGTTGCATGTAAACGCAGTGACTGTCTACGGAGAAGCTGCGCAGCGCCCAGCGGCGGAGTCGGCTGCTGTCGGCAGCAGTCGTTTAACGCCGTATTCGCAGTCACGCAAGGATAGAGACTTGCCTCCGGTTCCGTGCTGCACGCCACAGCGGGGTGGGGGGCAGCAAGTTTAAGCAATGGAGAGTACTGCGGAACGTGCAAATGGGCTGTTCGTGAGCTGAATGGCAAGTACCGCCTCCTCACGCCGCCTTGCTCAACCACCGTTGGAGCGGACTCCTGCCTGCCTGGTTTTGTCTCTGTTAGCCGCCCGCTATTACCGTGCTTTATTGCCTATTGTGGCCGAGATGGAAATGTGTCGCGGCGGCTCGTCCCTGTTGCTGAAAATACGCGCCCTCTGCCACTTCCCAACAGCAGGTCTTGCTGTAGTCCACGTTCGTTGAAGTGTTATATTTTGTTTTGTATTTTATTGTTGGTGTGGAAACATATTTTGACATTATCATGACACACCACAACAACAAACACAAATTCCAAATTTACAGAAAACCAACAACTTCAGATGTAATTATAAATAACTCCTCCTGCCATCCACAACAACACAAACTTGCATTTTTTATATCAGCATTGAACCGTATAAATAAACTTAATGCTGAACCTGCTACATAAATAAAAGAAATTAACATTCTACAAACTATAGCCTACAACAATGATTATGACCCAACCATAGTTGACAAATTAGAAAAAAACTAAAAACCAACCATACAGTCCCTATAAATCAACCATCAGAAGCAGAAGAATCTAAATATATCTCTAAGCCCTTTGTCGGAAACTTAACAACTTCCAAAACTCTTAAAACCACACAATGCCAAAATATATTTACACACGAAAATAAAATACAAAACAAAATAGTTCACAACACTAAATCAACCAACACACCTTTTCAAAACTCTGGCATATACAAATTAACGTGTGGCAGCTGCTCATGCTACTATATAGGACAAACAGGAAGGAACTTTGAAATACGATACAAAGAACATATTGACGTACTCCGTTTCAAAAATTTGAAGAAGTCAAGCTTTGCAGCCCATCTGGCTGAAAGCAGCCATTCCATTACTAACATAAAAACCAATCTCCAAATACTACACACTGCAGACAAAGGAATAAAAATGGACCTTTTAGAATAATTAGAAATTTTCATCCATAACAATAAAGCACCACACACCATCTTAAATGAAGAAACAGAACTGGCAAACAACTCTTTATACAATAATATTAAAGACTCTTTATACCCGAGAAAACCAAACACACGTACACATTCTTAGATCACATAACACCTAACCTGCCCCCCCCCCCCCTTGCCATTCCGAAATGTTACTCCAACCGCATATGTTTAATCTTTTAAAAGCATTCATTTCTTCAAATGTAACATTAACGCTACCACTACATTTTTAATGAATAAAGAAGCCACCACTGTAAGAGAATAATGTAAATAGAAATGTATGAACACGTTAACTATTGAAACTGTAACTGGTAAATAAGTTTAAAATAACATCTGTGCATCAACTGTTATCTTTAACATCTAGCTGTATATCTCTCTGTATATTTTATGTTTGTAAAACATGCGGAAAGCGAGTGCTGTGATGAACTGTGTGTTTTGTGGGCAGCTTTTCAGCACTAAAATGCCTGAAAGGTCACCTATCATCAAACAGCAGTATGAATCAACTGTAAGTAGCTGTTTAGAACACGTTTTAAACTTGTAAATATTGTAATTTAGTGCCAAAGACAAAGCTCACACAATTTTCTCTCTCACCACATCCAAACGAGTTCCACAATATTATGAGCAACATGTAAAACATGTGTGCCGCCTGGTGATGAACCGCCAGGCAGTTCGAAACCGGTAGTGGTAAATAAATGTCAAGAAAGGTGACCGGTTGCTGTTATTTTCCGATTTCTTTATTATTTTATTACTGGTTTCGACATTTCTTAGTGGTGTTTGTACATGGTACATGCACCTACACAACATCCAAATATAACAATTAAGGAACGTCGAAGCCGGTCATGGATGAAAACTTAGGGCAGTTGTGTTCCCAGCAACGTATGGAATTTGTAGATCGCCTTAAGGCTTGTATAATGTCAAGCATATTAAGAATTTCAGAACCCTGAATTATACGCAAAAAGTTTCCATCCCACTAACCTCTGATCAGAATGAATCCCATACCTCTCGATTACAGCATATTAGTTCAATAACAATATTACTACGCGTTTGTTTTAATTCCGTGTGAAGCATAACCGGACTATATAACTATCGAAAATCTTAAGTTCATGATGTTTTATCGGCTACAACAGTACCCCTTGTGCTAATGACGAAGGTATCGTCAAGAGTACCTCAGGGAAGTTTGATGGAACTGCTCATATACTTATCTTTAATAATTGAATCCCTAACAATTGTTAATTTTAAACTTTATTTGTACGCACTACCCGAGTTTCAAGACCTATGTCGCATCATCAGGTGCATTTAGTGAGTCCGTAAAACTGTTACATGTAGGAACAAATTAGAATAGTGAGTCCCTGGTACATGGAACAAGCCGGGAGGCACTGGTGGCAACTTCGGCGCAACATAGCCACTCACAAGGCCCCAGCACCGCAGCAGCCCTCCAATGGCCAACGAGCAGTTGAACCACAGTCTGCTATTTATTCTGTTTATACGAGGCGCGTCCAGAAAGTAAGTTCCGTTTGGTTATAGAAAACGAACGGGTACAGATACAGAAAAAATGATTGTACAAAAAACTACAACTGTTAAACTACTTTTCCACATAGCTCCCGAAATTTTGTAGGCAATCGTAATTGCATGGTACAAGGTTTTGTGTGCCTTTTTCTTAGAATGTTGCCGCCTGTTATTCAACCATGTGGTAACATGTTCTTTCAGCTCGTCATCATCGTTGAAGTGTTGTTCACCAAGGATAGATTTTAGGTGTAAGAAGAGGATTACTGTCAAAAGATTTTTTTTTTTTTTTTTTTTTTTTTTTTCTTCACGATAATGCCTGACCTCACACACCGAATGTGACCAAACAATTCGTACGGAAATGTCAATCGGACCTGTTTGATCATCCTCCATACAGTTCGGACCTCTCTAATATCCTGTCCTTGGTGGTCAACACTAGAACGATGATAAAGGGCTGTTACCACATGGTTGAATACACAGGGGGCAACCTTCTGTGAAAGACGCATGCAAAAACTTGTGGCACGCTATGACAAATGCCTACAGAATTTCGGCAGTTATGTGGAAAAGTAGTTTAAGAGTTGAAGAATTTTGGGCAATAAAAATTTCTTCTGTATCTGTGTACAATTTCATTTTATTACCAAACGGAACTTACTTTCTGGACGCGCCTCGTACTTGTGGTTTGACGGACAGTGAAGGTTCACATGAAAATATAATAATTAAAATGTTTGATTATGTTGCTGAAGGCTGCTCTGGGGTGACAAATTTAGTTAACTGTGTGTTGTGTGTGTGTGTGTGTGTGTGTGTGTGTGTGTGTGTGTTAAAAAATTAAAATGTTTGTACAACTTATGGGACTTAACTACGGGGCCATCAGTCCCTAAGCTTACAAACTACTTATGAACTAGCTAAGACTAAAGACGGCACAAATATCCATGCCCGAGGGGGGATTCGAACCCCCTACCGTAGTGACCGTGCTGACCGTGACTGGAGCGCCTCAGTCACCTGGGCCACCGCGGCCGGCTGTGTGTGTGTGTGTGTGTGTGTGTGTGTGTGTGTGTGTGTGTGTGTGGTTATACTATGTGAGTGCGTAAAAATGAGTCATTACTTGTTTTAGCGTTCTTCTATTCGACTGTGGCCAAAGCAAGAGCAAATTAATGATAAATTGAACTGTTTTGTCACGACCACAATAATATCTGAAACCTTGAGACATTTTTGAACTGGCCAAGAGGACAAGATTAAGCTGTACGAGAAAAAAAATATTATTCTGGCTCAGAGTGACTGTCTAATTCAAAGACAAATCTTCTTCATTTTGGATCTGCAGCTCTTAAGATTCTGTGTTTACAGCGAAAAAATCTGGAAAGTCCGTCTGATATGCAACACACTGCTTTTACTTTTCAACCAAACATGTTCAGTAAATCTGAGCCATCATCAGTGTTTTTTTATTTTTTATTTTTTTCAGTTTATAGTTGTGAAAATCAAAATACATTGTTTTAGTACTAACCTATGTATGAATAAGAGGCATAATAGTCGTGTATCTTGTTTTTGGTTATTACCTTGGTTTTACGTTTCATGGTCACGCAGGACCCTTTTTACATAGGCAATGGTAGTGTCATCTAAGACCAAATTAACTGTGTGACTAATGTGATGAGTTAACGTGCTGCTCACTAAATTTACGTTTCACACTAGAAAATATAGCGTGTTGACTCGTTACAATAATCACACAGATTATTCAATTGCAGATGACAACGCGACCATTGACTAACGAGGTAAAAAAGGGTGCTACATGACCACTAAATGTAAAACCAAGGTAATAAATATATTCAAACATAAGTTAGCACTACATCAATATATTTTGATTTTCACTGCTATAAATGAACAGAAAAAAAACCATTGATGATGGCGCAGACGTAAAAAAAAAATTGAGTGAAAAGTAAAAACAATATTCTGCATATCACGCGGACTTAATACCCAGAATTACTGACAATCTTATAAAACAAGTGTGTGGTCTACCTCGGCGCATCCGTATACGGAATTCTTCGCACTGCTTTGTAGATCTGGAAATTTATAATTTCACAGGGTGCAATGGAAGTTCATCTAATTATTCACAAAAACATTACTGCGCTGCATCTGCTTATTTCCTTCAAATGTTAAAATGTTTGTAGAGCTTATGGGACTTAACTGCGGGGTCATCAGTCCCTAAACTTACAAACTAATTATGAACTAGCTTATACTAAAGATGGCACAAACATCCATGCCCGAGGGGGGATTCGAACCCCCGACGGGAAACGGCCTCGCGCATCGCAGCATAGCGCCTCAATGCGCTTGGCCGCGGCTTTATTTCCTTCATTATGAGAATGTCATTCATAAATAGGATCTGAATTATTGGAGTGACAGGGGACGTGAAATTAAAACTTAATTTTTTCTGTTTACTAGCTATGAAATAGTATTTTCAAAATGTTTTTCACAACTCTTTTCTAGAACACTGAAGATGAAATTAACATCAGCTTTTAACTATTTATAATTGAAGTTCTTTTCCTCAACGGCATAATTGAGATCACAAGAATGATTATTACAACATAATAAATCTGTGAATTAAAATGGAAGATTTATATGTTCTTTTAAAAATTAATGACAAGAACCAAAACATTAAAGCGAGTGGTAAAAGTTTAGTTTCAGTCTACGACTAGTGCTCGATGTGTAGATGTTGGTAACGGCGTGATGAATGTGGCAAGTGAAAGCAGCCAATCAGGAGTCTCGTTCGCGCGGCTAATAAGAATTAGCTTTAGTGTTTACGGTTAGTAAAAAAATAACAGTAATAGACAAACGGATGCAATCACTTACCTGCTCATGCTGAATGCGAATATTACAGGTTTTCTCGTCACGAATGTTCGCCTACTACAATTTCAGTCTAAATATAACACTGCCCTCGGTATTCCCCACAAATTTGCGGAAATTAATTAATGCTGTTCTTGCTCTGTAGTTGACAGGTTCTCGATGTACCCTTGTCCGGTCAATAAATCAGCTATCCTTGTTAAACACTACTCTCGAAAACTAAATCGATATTTAACAAACTTTATAATCTTTAATCACGAGGTCACTGAAATTCATAACGAAATCTTCCGTTTCGGGCTTACAGCAATTTCAAAACTGACGGCAAATTCAATAGACATTAAACTAAGAATCCTATTGGCCGCGTGAACGCGACTCCTGATTGGCTGCCTTTGCGCCGTTGCCAACGTCTACACGCCAAACACCAGTCCGGGACTGATAAACTAGAGTTTAAACAAGCTAATAGCTGACTGTCACAAATTCCCATACTGAGTGCCGTTTTTTGACTAGTCTACTGGAAAACGAAACTACTCGCCATTGCCAACAATATAAGAGGTTACCTTTACAATCCTCTTCCGAGTCATAAAAAAATATCGCATATTCATAATGCAATATTTGTTTTCCTCTGTCTTTTCAACGTAACAATTGCATATTTAATCATATAATTTTATTTCTGTATTAAATATTCACAAACCAACACTGCTACACTAAAGAGAGACTGATGACACTGAAGCTGAGACTTTACAGCTCGTGCGTAAAGATAAAACTGTAGGTACCAGCACAATATCTCTGACTACGCGCGCATGTCTAAGGTTCTCTGCGGACACAGACATCCTGACTTCCCAACTAAAAATTGCACAACTTACACCTTTCAACCGATTGAACAGCATTTTACGGCTCTTGGCTCATGACGCTGTGGTGACGTTGTTAAGTAACTGTTAGAGGACGGAAGATGATTTGGAAAGAATTTATGGACTCTTCCGTCGGTTCTTGATTTCACTTGTGGTCTTCAGTCCGCAGACTGGTTTGATGCAGCTCTCCACGCTTTCCTGTCCTGTGCAAGTCTCTTCATCTGAGAATAAGATCGGCAACCTACATCCTTTTGAATCTACTTACTGTATTCGACCCTCTGTCTTCCTCTACGATTTTTACCCCACACACTTCCGTCTAATGCTAAGTTGACGATTCCTTTACGTCTCAGAATGTGTCCCACCAATCTATCCCTTCTCTTAGTCAGGATATGCCACAAACTCCTATTCCCTCCAATTCGGTTAAGCACCTCATTAGTTACGTCATCTGCCCGTCTAATTTTCATTATTCTTCTGTAGCACTACACTTCAAAATCTTCTATCATTTTACTGTCTGAACCACTTATCGTTCACGTTTCACTGCTTTACAATGCTACACTCTAGACAAATGCTTTCAAAAAAGACTTCGAACATTTAAATTAATATTGGATGTTAACAAGTTTAGCTTCTTTAGAAACGCTTTTCTTCCCATAGCCATTCTGCACTTTATATCTTCTTTACTACTTTTATTGTCTCATTACCTGATCTAATTCCTTCAGATCACCTGATTTTCTGACATTGTATTCCATTACCCTCGTTTTACTCTTGTTAATGTTCATCTTGTAACTTCCTTTCAAGAACAACATTGGGGAAAGGCTACAACCCTGTCTTACTCCCTTCCCAAGATCTGCTGCCCTTTCTTGCTCTTCGACTCTAATAACTGCTGTCTGGTTTTTGTATAGGTTGAATATAACTCTTCGCTTCCTATATTTTACCCTTCTACCTTCAGAATTTGAAAGAGTTTATCCCAGTCGACAATGTCAAAAGCTTTCTCCAGATCTACAAACGCTAAAAACGTAGGTTTGCTTACCTTCTAAGATAAGTCATAATGTGAGTATTGCCTCGCGTGTTCCTACATTTCTCTTAAGTCCAAACTGATCTTTCCCGAGGTTGGATTCCACGAGTTTTTCCATTCGTCTGTAAATAATTCGTGTTATTATTTTGCAACCATGACTTATTAAACTGATAGTTCTGTAATTTTTAAACTTGTCTGCACTTGCTTGCTTTGGAATTGGAATTACGGTATTCTTCTTGAAGTCGAAGGGTATTTCCCTTGTCTCATACATCTTGCATACCTGGTGATCCAATTTTTTCATGACTGGCTCTCCTAACGACATCAGCAGTTCAG
This sequence comes from Locusta migratoria, assembly GCA_026315105.1. Classification (NCBI taxonomy): domain Eukaryota; kingdom Metazoa; phylum Arthropoda; class Insecta; order Orthoptera; family Acrididae; genus Locusta; species Locusta migratoria. The sequence continues at coordinate 260,096,759 of CM048745.1, read as the reverse complement.
ACGGAATATCATCTACTCCAGGGGCCTTGTATCGGCTCAAATCCTTAAGCGCTGTGTCAAATTCTTCTCGCAATATCATAGAAAAGAAATTTCTGGCATACCTTGACTAAAAGAAGGGATAGGTTGGTAGGACACATTCTTAGACATCAAGGAATTGTGAATTTAGCGTTGGAGGGAAGTGTGTGGGGTAAAGATCGCAGAGGGAGACCAAGAGACGCGTATAGTAAGCAGATTCAAGTGGATGTGGGTTGTCGTTCTTATGAGGAGATGAAAAGGCTTGCTCAGGATAGAGTAGGGTGGAGAGCTGCATCAAACCAGTCTCTGGACTGAAGACCAGAACAACAACAACATCTTGATATTCATACAGCCGCTTTTCTTGTCTCTAAATATATCTTATTTTCCTGTAGAGAAGATAAATAATGTACACAATACTATTTATTTTGTTATAAACAGAAGTTAGTAAGCCTATGTACACCCTAGTGAGTACCGGGTGATCAGAAAGTCAGTATAAATTTGAAAACTTAATAAAACACGGAATATTGTAGATAGAGAGGTAAAAATTGACATACATGCTTGGAATGGCATAGGGTTCTATTAGCATAAAAAAAGTTCAAAAAGTCCCACAGATGCCGCTTCATCTGATCAGAAAAGCAATAATTAGCATAACAAATTAAGACAAAGCAAATATGATGTTCTTTACAGGAAATGCTTAATATGTTCACCATCATTCCTCAACAATAGCTGTAGTCGAGGAATAGCACTGTAAAGCATGGAGTTATGGTGAGGCATTGGCGTCGGATGGCGTCTTTCAGCATCCCTAGAGATGTCGGTCGATCACGATACACTTGCGACTTCAGGTAACCCCAAAACCAAGAATTGCACGGACTGAGGCCTGGGGGCCTGGAAGGCCAAGCATGACGAAAGTGGCAGCTGAGCACACGATTATCACCAAACGACGCGCGCAAGAGATCTTTCACGCGTCTAGCAATATGGGGTGGAGCGCCATCCTGCCTAAAAATCGTATTTTCCAGCAGGTGTTTATCAGCCAGGCTGGGTATAATGCGATTCTGTAACATATCGGCGTACTTCTCACCCGTCACCATAGCAGTTACAAAACCAGAATCACGCGCCATCTGTCGGACATTTTTAGTACTTTTTTCCCCTAATAAAACCCCATGTCATTCTAAACATGTGTGTTAATTTTAACCTCTCTATCTACAATATTCTGTGATTTATTAAGTTTTCAAATTTATACTTTTTGATCTCCCGGAATTTGCCACTGCGACGTGCGTTTATAATAAGCAAATGATTTGAAGCACTCAGAGACGATCTCTCGCAACTGAGACAGCCTGTCTGGCAGTAGGGGCTTAGTATGCAGCTACACTCGGCTCACAGTTGGCACGCAGTCTATGCGACGTGCTCCACATGCCACACGGTGATGGAGACCGCGCATTGTCTGCCCCTGTCTGTGGGCCGACAAATCGAGCGTCACCGCGGCTGACGTAACACCAGCCAGCTCGGCCGTCTCAGGTGTCGCCGCCTACCGATGGCGAGATTGCCGATTACGACACGTCCCTTCTGTTACAAATGGAACGGGGCGGGACGTGATGCTCTCGACAACAATCGCTCACTGCAGGGCCTGACATGCGAAATTGCCGCCCCGGGGCTTTGAAATCGCGAGTGGCGAAAGCGCGCTGTGGCACAACATATTTGTAGCGGCACGAGAATGAAACCCACTTATCAAAAGACAGGGGAAGTATGACGCTATTTGTACTTTGGAAAAGAAACAGTTGGCTTTGTAGTGGGACAAACATTGATCAGCTCCGTTTTCCTACAACAGACCTGTTTTGTAGAATACGAATAATAAAACAATTTGTATTGTGTAAATACTATGAGTTTGTATACGTTTATTTATGTATAAATGTTGTAATGTCATGATGTGATACTTAAAACTTTTTTTTTTTTTTCTGTTTCATGTACGATGGAGGTGCCGCAATGAAAAAGGGCAGCGTCGTCGCCGGCGCAGCCAACATTGCTTTATGTGGTCACTATCGATAAACAATCGACGGCTACGGAGCTACGAATCCGGCTGCGCCTTCTCTATTGCCACGCGTCGATCATTTGCAAGGAAGAAATAAAACTCTTTGTCTGCCGTTACTAGCTAACATTTATACGACTGACTTATCATATCAGACGGCAATAAATTTAAAGTGTTATTTTGAAAGTTATTTCAATTTATTAGAACATTTATTTAATGTGTGTATTATTATTGGAAGAAGATGATTTTGATTTATTGGAAGTATTGAACTCCGTCAAGAGGATAATTGAATGGTTTCTTGGAATTTAACATTGACTTAGCTTTAGATATGGTAAGCTCAAGTATATTAACTGTTAATACAAACAAAGTTTAGCAGGCAGTGAACTTAGATGTGAGAATTTAAAAAGATCGATATCAGTTGACGTTGCCTGTGATTGATTTTTGAGAGTGAGTATGTAGTAACAATTTTAAATTTAGGTCTCCTGCCCCGCTCGTACAAGGACCTTATATATTATTTAATTTTATTGAAGAGAAGATTTTTTTTTTTCTTTAAATCGTGTTGACGGTGCGGAAACTTCGGATCGAAGTTAATAACCCGTCCGCGGTGGCCGAGGGGACTGAGGCGCTCCAATCACGGTATGCACGGCCACTACTGTCGGGGGTTCGAATCCCCCCTCGGGCATAGATATTTGTGCCGTCCTTAGTCTTAGTTCATAAGTAGTTTGTAAGTTTAGGGACTGATAACCCCGTAGTTAAGTCCCGTAGACTATACAAACATTTTAACATTTTTTTTTTAAAGGTAATAACTTTCACGCCCAAACTGACAGTTAACGCTGCTAGGTAACAGAGACTTTCATTTCAATAGTTAACAATCAATAGACTTAGTGCTAACATTTTTATTTTGAAATGGTGTTCAGTTATAACTTTTATTAAACTACTAGCTGTAAACCCGGCGTTGCCCGGGTGTTTACCCTACACTCTCTTAGTCCACATCCCCCCCCCCCTCTCTCTCTGCACCCAAATCTTTCTCTCCCATCTCTCTGTTCGTTTCCACCTTTCCCTGTCTCGACAAAGTTTTCTGCAAGGTACCCTCTGTCAGGTACCATACAAACATTTATGTACCTAGTGATCTTACTCTTGGTTTAAAGTTCATATAATGTGTGCAAAATTCATAAAGATTGGAGCAAAACTATGCATTTTGTAAAATTACGTAAGTTAGTACTCTCCACCATGCACCGAACAAAATTTTATACAGAAAGTGGCATGCTTCTTTTAAGGTAGAGTGTGCCAAATTTCATCAATATCGAACAAAACTATATATTTCTATGCAATAGAACGCAGGGTCACATTAAAAACTCACTTTATTGTTCTCAAATATTCCAGTTTTATTTCATACAACCCTTGTTCTGAGAATAAGGAAAACAACGAAGAAACTGTGAAATCGGTGGAGCCGTTCTCAAGTCATGTCGCGACCAAGGTATTTAGGGATCCATTTTTATGTTGCAAAGTACACTCCTCCTTGCACCGTAGGAAACTTAAGGTAGACGGTGACCTTTCTCTTGTTTTGAAGGTCAAGCGTACGAAATTTCGTGAACTAGATTTCGTGAGTCTGTAGGAGAAGTATGTTCCGCCATTTACCCATCACAAAATACTTTCTTAGCTGACGTTTTCTACCTATAAACTTCAAGTAGTTTTAGAAGTTTCGTGTTTAGTCAGTGAGTGAGTGCCCTTTCGCTTTCCTATAGATAGAGATTTAAAAAAAAAAAAAAACAGATTGCTTAATTTTTTATGCAAGAGAATAAAGGGAGAGTTGCAGAAAAAAACTAGTAACATGCAAATCTATAATGCTAACTTTATTCGATACAAGGTCACGCCTGAAGCGACAGTCTTACGGCATCTACAGCGAAACTGTTGTGATCGGTAGACTTCTTTTCGTTTCATCATTGTGTGTGTGTGTGTGTGTGTGTGTGTGTGTGTGTGTGCGTAAGGGGGCGGCGGCGGCGGCGGCGGCGGCGTCAGTTTCAAAACGCTTCATAAACGTCCGAAATTACATGCAAACTTTGTTGCAGGTCCCTAAATACTCCCATTTTCCAATGGGATGGCCTCTCATTATTTATGACGTCATATCTCCTGAGCTCTTTTGTTTTTGGGTCAGGGACCTTCGTGGGCGTACGGTCACCGATTCACCAAAGTTTCATTGCAATCGAATGAATGGTTTATAAATCCATAGAGGACATCAAGAAACATAGATCTTTAACTTTATTCTGTTGTTTGCTTTGTGTTTTCATCATACCGAAAACGTTCCACCAGAGCCTAATATTGTTTTTTCTACTAATATATACGTCCGTTAATATATAAACATGTTTTACAGAAAATTATATCAACAGCTGAGTCAGAATTAGACGAGAAAATTATTTTCTATTTAAGTTTGCTCGTTAGCAAGAAAACAAGTAGGAAAAGCCAAGTACACAGTACCTTCTTACTGGATTTTAGATATTGTGTTATGTAAATTATCTTCCGCAAATAAACGTTTAAGTTTTTGAAAGTTGTAGTAACACTTTTCATATTATTTAGGTTCTCAATTTAGTAGAAATGTTGCTACAAGACATTTGAGGAGAACACCAGCTATGAATTACCCTTTCGTCATTAACTCCATTACCCTTTTCCTGCTCGTCCGTAAAAAGTACCCACACTTCTCCATTCAGTTTCGAAACTACATAGCAGACGGCTCTACTGTTTTGGTGTCTACGGCTAAAAGAAAACGACTACTCGAGACAAGCGAGTCGCAGTACGGGAATAACACGACAGGGGAGCTGCAGTAGACACACTCGTCCCGAGTAGTCAACAGACAAAGTTCCTCGTGTAAAAGGGACTTTAGCCGTCTCCCTGTCCACCTACCCCTTCTCTTTGTCCATCTCGTCCTCCTCAATTCTGATCATCTCAACCTCCTCCTCCTCCATCACGATCTCCCTGTTCATTACCTTGCCCCAACCTTCTCTACGTCCATTTCCTCCCCGCCCTTTACCTACTCTCTCTCACAACTCTTACCGTAGTACCTCGTTTAGCATTATCTTCAAAATTATGTCTAAAACATTCTTGTCCGAATGCTTTGAAATTTTGAAAGAACGATGCACTTGTATCTTTGTTTCTATGTACATAATTTTTGAGTGTTTGTCATAGATGAATTTGTATCAGTTTTGATAATAGGGAATCGTAGTTACAAAATGTCGCTAAAACTTATATGTATATAGGTTATATATCATAGATTGATGAAATAGGCATATACACCATTCTCTCCATTAGACAGCAGTAAAAAAAAGGTAAAGCAGTCAACAATCCGAAGATTGGTTTGAACACCACAGTGCTTTACTAGGCATGGTCCTGTTTGGAGGTGGTATGCCGTTGCCTTCCTCCGACCTTCGAACTGACTTACCCAGCCAGTTATAGGGGGACCTACAGTTTAACGTGGATTCCGAACCACGGTGCTACTCGGTATTTTTCACGTGAGGAATACTGCCATTAGGTGAAAGAAGTGAAAAGTGACAGATAAAAATCCTAGGACTGGCGGGGATCGAACCCGCGACCTTTGGATTCGTAGTCTGGCACTCTACCACTGTGCAACCGAGGCGCACTAGACAGCAGTATAATGTCAAAATTTTAATGTACTGTCAAGAACTGGAGATTAATGGTTTTGCACAAACGTTCTTCAATTATTACATATATTTTATATAAATATCAAATAAACAAAGCCATAAGACATATTTTGTCTCAATATTTATCAAGTAGAGGCATTGAATTAAAATCTATGATGCGGCCGGGATTCTGACCCAGGACCTCCTGCTTACTAGGGAGGCACCACAACCACTAGGCCACCTTGACTTAATGGATACAGTTTATTGTAGTTTGTGTAGTGGAGGGGGGGGGGGAGCATTCCTTAAGACCGTCCGTGCAGTCGCTGTACCCAGTAAGTCTTGGTGGCCTAGTGGTTATGGCGCCTGCCTAGTATTCAGGAGTTCCCGCGTTCGAATCCCGGCTGCGACAAAAATTTTAATTCAATGCCTCTACTTCAATTTAATGTTATACATATGTTATGCATACACATGATGACGTTCAACTGGGTACTAAAAACATGTACGAAGTCGAATGCAAATCAAACTGTGAAGAATTGTCGGAGATTTGGGATCCTGTCTCGCAAAACTCCTAAAGTTCTTAACCCCCCCCCCCCCCCCCACACACACACACAAATATACAGGGTAATTCGCGAAGATACCTTTTCCTACAAGTACAACTAAAGAAAAATATATATATATATATATATATTGCCTGAAATTCAGCAACCCCGCTAATAGGAATCCATCGCAAAACTGTACGAGTTTACAGCAAAGCATGATTCCATGTATTTTGTTATTACTGCCATGGTGACTCTAATAAAACATGTCCCAGACGTGTTTTCAGAAATTCCAGACACACGCAGAAATAATTTGGGAAAATTTATAATTTGTCAACTACTTGGCCAATATTTTTGTTTGTATTCCTTCAGTAAAAAACCGTCTTGATTGCAAATTGTTTTATTAATTAATGACGCGTTTCACCCTTTAGCGGGACATCTTCAGATTATCAGCGTGACAGAATTTACACAAAATTACAAGGCGGGATTGCAAACGGGTATAGTGGTACATGGGCTTATTTTGTGTTAAGAAGACAGTATAAATGGTAAACAAAGCTTACAATGCGCTCTCCGTGGTGTGACACCGTAAGTTGTTATTGCGGTGTTTCTATTTTTCTGGAATTTTTGGATTTCCCTGTAGCTCTACAAAGCTGTTGGTTCAGGGTAGTTTCAGGGGTAAGACAAGGCTGTAACCTATCACCACTTTTGTTCATACTATTTATGGATCTTTGTTAAAAACAGTAGATTGGCAAGAATTAAAATGGGCGAAAACAAAATAAGCAGTCTCACATATACAGACGAATTAGTTGTGATGGCAGATTCGATTGAAAGGTTGTAATCTTTCAGAGCATTATCAGAGGTGTAACGGTTATTATATAAGCATCTGCAAAGCTAAACTAATGTCTGTGGGAAAGATATTTAAACAAACTGAATGCCAAAAAGGAGGAACAAAATTAGAACAGGTGGATAGTTTGAAGTACCTAGGATGCATTTTCTCTCAGGCTGACAGCTTACTGAAAGAACTTTAATCACGGTGTAGCAAAGCTAATGCAGTGAGTGCTGAGCTCTTCTGCAAGCGAGAAATAAGTTCCAAGGCTAAGTTAGCGGTGCACCGCTCTATCTATCGACCAACTTTGTTGTATGGGAGTAAAGGCTGGGTGGATACAGGTTAACTTATTTATAATGTTGAGGTTGCAGATATGAAAGTAGCAAGAGTGATTAAAGGAACTAATAGACGGGAACAATGGCAGGACGGTGTTCACAATGAGGAAATCAAAGAAAAATGGAAATGAACACCACAGATGAAGCAGTTAAGAGATAACATGCTGATATGGTGGGGTCATGTTACATGTATGGTTAGAAGCCACGTCACCTAAGAGACTCGTGGATTCGTCTGTATAGGGTAAGAGGAGCCGAGGTAGACCAAGGAGAAAGTACTTAGATTCGGTTATGAATGATTTTGACGTATAAGGCTTAACATCAGACGAGGCATCAATGTTAGCATTGAACTGGAGATCATGGAGGAATTTTATTAGGAGAGCTATGCTGCAGACTGAATACTGAAAGGCATATCAGTCTCTAATGATGATGAGGAGGAAGAAGGGCACCCAAGTCGTCTTTGTAGCGGGCTGCAAAAAGCACGAACAGCAGTTTCTATACGCTCGAGTCATGATGCCACTCCCAGTACATTTACTATTGTGAACGATTTTGTAATTCATAGTCTGTGTAGAATGAAATTTCAATATTAAATAACAATCACTTGGACGAGTAAACAGGAGAATTGGCGAAAGAGGGGTGTGATAACGAGAGGATGACCTGAAAGAAGATGATTTCAGAAGAAATGCAGAAGCAGTGTCGATAGGTATCGTTGTTGCCTGTAACAAATGGTGATGTCTAGCGGAGACAGTTATTCATCAGCAATCAGCAAATGTGAAACTATGCTGATTATGTGTAACAATGTAAGTATGGCAGTAAACGCTATATTGCTATTTCGTACAAGACCGGATGTGCAACTGTCATTACAGGTTTGTAGCCTTCTTCAGGCTTCAGACTTCTGCACGCCTTTCTTCGTTATAGAATAACTAATTGCTGGGGGTCAGGTAACTCGCTACCTTGCGAAAAACAAATACACAGTAACAGTAACGTATGAACCTTTGATGTGTTCCGCTCGTACAATTTTTCAGTGTCAAACGTTTTACACCGCTATGTTCTGGCGCCTGATGAAACACTACTCGGCAGAAAAACAGGCGGAGACGTCAGTGGGGAGTCTGAGCACCGTTAAGGGATCTCCGAAATTCCCAGAATCCCTCACAATCCGCGCCCGGACACAAAAGCGAGGCGGTGGCTGCTGCAGGAGACACAAAGAGTCCTCTGACAATGGAGGACAGCGCAGCTCAACAGCAGGACACATTCGCGCGTCTGCTGTGAGGATTCCTTACAGAGTGCACTGGCTGCCCTCGATAACTACACGCAGGGCCGGATCTAGAGGGGGGCAAAGGGGGCAGTTGCCCCGGGCGGCAAATTTTGACCTACCTTTTTTTTTTACAGAATGTATCTTTCTGGTACAATTTCATAAAATTAACTGACACATAAATATTAAAAGTAAAATAACTGCAAGAAATACCGAGATCATTTAATAAAACTAAAATTCCTGGTTGCTGACTTCAGTGTTGCCCTGTCACAAGTACTTCAGCTAATCAAACTTTAAAAATCTACTAGATATTAGCCAGAATGAGGGAGATGTTTGCGTTATTGCATAAGTAAATGCACGATGTTTATTAATTTGCATAGATTTCCTTTTTTAGATAAATGAGTATCTATATTTCATATTAAGGTAATATTTATAGAACAAGTGAATCTGAATAACCTTCGAGTCCTTATAAAAAAAAAAGTATTTCAGGTGTGCACACTTCTTATTGAATGCGGTGGCAGAGCGTTCTGCGGCGCGCCAGTCACAGTCTGCACGGCCACTACGGTGGGGGTTCGAATGCCCCCTCGGGCATGGATATTAGTTCCGTCCTTAGTATAAGCCAGCTCGTAAGTAGTTTGTAAGTTTAGGGACTAATGACCCCGTAGTTGAATCCCATAAGCTGTAGAAACATTTACATTTTTACTTACTACAGCATTAAAATATATCTTACCATTCTAATTTCTGTTTCGTCTGGAGAAAGAAGTTTCAGCAAGCTGAAACTAATTAAATACACCTGAGGAGCACGACTGCTTAACAAATCTGAGTATAATATACATAGACCACAAACGAGCTGCTTCTCTAAACTATGATGATATCAAAAACAGTTTTGAAGCAAAAAAAGCTCGAAAAGCGAAATTTTGAATTGATTTTTGTACGATGAGTAATCTTGTAATATTTTTGTATGTATTAAAATTGTTCTGTTTTCCTTTGATCTTAATTCAGTCAATAAAATAAGTTCATCTTGTGAGATTGTGACATTTATTTAGAAATATGTAACCCAATTAGCGTGAAAAAGTCGATTCTTACAAGGGGTATGGGTGAAAGAAGGGGCTGCAAATTTAAGCTTGCCCCCTTGGCAAATGTCCTAGATCCGGCCATGACTACAAGTGCCACGAAATAATATAGCTGGAAAAACTTTTGTATAGGTAATAATGTGGATTTACACGCAGCAATAGTATATTCAAACTCATTCCACAAAGTAATAAGTGCCTAAAGCAAGTGTTTTTGACATTTTGCTCAAGGGTTTGTAGCCTACGTTACAGATCACCCCCCTGGTGCTGTTACATTTACGCCTGTTACTATTGTTTTCAAGTGTTTGTTAAGCTTATGGGACTTATCGGCGGGGTCATCAGTCCCTAAACTTACAAACTACTTATCAACTAACTTATACTACAGACGGCACAAACATCCATTCCCGAGGGGGGATTCGAACCCCCGACCGCAGCGGCCGTGCAGACCGTGACTGCACGCCGCAGATCGCTCGGCCACCGCGGCCAGCTCGAGTTAACCAGAGACGTGAGGAAATCGTGGTTTCCTACATATTTGCGGACCTTGGAAAGTTTTTTTTTTTTTTTTTTTTTTTTTTTTTTTTTAAATCTAATTTCGTTGTCAGTTGTCTCCTTCAAATGGTAAAATGTTTGTATAGTCTATGGGACTTAACTACGGGGTCATCAGTCCCTAAACTTATAAACTACTTACGAACTAGGACGGCACAAATATCCATGCCCGAGGGGGGATTCAAACCCCCGACCGTAGTGGCCGTGAAGACCGTGACTGGAGCGCCTCAGTCCCCTCGGCCACCGCGGCCGGCAGTTGGCTCCTTCCACGAATGCACGGAAAACTGATGATGTTCTTACACGACAAAACCTACAATTTAGAAATTGTATACAACCTATAGAAATGCTGATAACTTTAAGGTAAGTTTTTAAACACAGCTTTATTATGTTTGTACAAATATGTAATTGAGGCTAAATAGTACATGAATAAATACATATTGCTGTAATTTTGTTTTTCTAATTTTTATTTTTTATTAATAAAAGTATCATGCGGCCAGGAAAAATCAAATTTTGGGTAGACCTATTTCATACAGCCGTAATGGCTCAAGGCTTGGGCACACAGCACGCGGTCTGTCGCGTATTGTGTATTGCAACACTGGATCATCCCTGCCACACACGAGGTCAGTGAGTTGCTACTTCTTCATCTCCTCTTTTCTATAAACATGTTACATTTATGGGAGAATAATCGACCAAAAATACAGTTCATTTAAAAGATAAATACTGGCAGCTCCGTCTAACAGTCAGAATGGTGTTATTATCTACTGATGAGATCGTTCGCCGCGAATCAGCTGGAAATTAATTTCTGATGTTTACAAAACATTTGTGTGTCCGTAAATCATTGAAAGCAGGAAAGAAATAATCGTTACAAAACCGTTGTGAGTTGCAAAAGCCACAAATCATGCCAGCTCGTGAAACGTTTAACTTTTCGTGTTGGCTCCTTTTATCTCTAAAATACCTATGTTTCTCCAGGATACTATTAATATTTCGTGTTTGTTTATTTATGTTTTACTGCAAAATTCATTAATAATGAAGAGTTGTAGAGGCTCTCATAAGATGAAGTCGCCAATGAGGCCGTCCTGATAGCCGACGTCCGCCTTGAGCACCATTGTCGCTATCCTGAAGACATGTGCGGTATTTGTACACACGTTTCGCTTGAATCTACAGCGAAATTCGCCCAGTTGTTTCGTTTTCAAACAGCTCAGTGGTTATGACGTATCTGCTGATCAATGTGACGTTCAGTGATGCGATATTGTAGCTCCTTTCAGTGGTATATCTGGTTAGTTTTTGCGGAATGTGATGAGAACAGAGTAATAAAGACTTAACAAAATGTCTAAGATAATGCAGTGCCTATTTACGGATGTCACGCTTATGACGTAATATCTCCTGCATTATGTGTCCTATAAATCATCATTTACCGCCAGCCGCTGTGGCCGAGGCGCTCCAGTAACGGTCTGCACGGCCACTACGGTCGGGGGTTCGAATCTCCCCTCGGGAATGGATATTTGTGCCGTCCTTAGTCTTAGTTCATAAGTAGTTTGTAAGTTTAGGGACTGACGACCCCGTAGTTAAGTCCCATAAGCTATACAAACATTTGCTTTGATTTAAACTTTTAAATCATAAATCTTTATACGAAAACAAAACCTGCTGTAGGCAGAAGGACCTTCACTCGGTAATTCTCTCAAAAGATTTGCAGAAGCATATTTATTCCTCCTCCCAATCCAACTTATCCATTTTCTTTTATTTTTTCCTACTTTTCCGTTTTGCTTTTGGTAGATTGTTCTTTTAAGGCTGTTGCGAGAAACACAACGCCAGTATTCATTACTTCCTTCAACATCTTGATTGGACTGGTGGCTACTTTATACGGTCCTGTATATGACACTGGAGGACCAACACTTGCGAGCGACCAAAAACGCCAGCGACCGGCGTCTAAAGTAGCCCACCTTTCAACTTTAGACGCTCGCGTTTCGGACCAGCGACTTTGTTCGCTGTCCTTGTTTACACGGAGCGAATTTAGCAGCTGCGTCCAAATACGCCAGCGACTAGCGACCAAATACGCTCCGTGTAATATACCCTTTAACTGCCTGCTACACCTAGTGGCTACGCTGGAGAGGTTAGCGCGTCGCGCATGCGCAGCTGCAAAAACGCAACCAATATGCGACGAGTTTAAGCGCGTGACATGAAAAAAAGAAATCAGTCTACCACAGATGAAACCAGTAGAGGGTTGAAGGGTACACACAGATGGCGATCTGGCAGCCTAGCGCTATCTACTGGCAGGTAAAAGGTAAAGTAGTCAACACTCCGAAGATTGGTTTGTACACCACAGTGCTTTACTAGGCATGGTCCTGTTTGGAGGTGGTATGCCGTTGCCTTCCTCCGACCTTCGAACTGACTTACCCAGCCAGTTATAGGGGGGCCTACAGTTTAACGTAGGTTCCGAACCACGGTGCTACTTGGTATTTTTCACATGAGCAGTACTGCCAGAGGTGAAAGAAGTGGAAAGTGACAGATAAAAATCCTAGGACCTGGCGGGGATGACGTAGAAAGTGTTGTCGGCAAATTATAATCAAATGTTCTAATGTTTGTAGAGCTTATGGGACTTAACTATGGGGTCATCAGTCCCTAAACTTACAAACTACTTACGAACTAGCTAATACTAAGGACGGCACAAATATCCATGCCCGAGGGGGGATTCGAAACCCCGACCGTAGTGGCCGTGCAGACCGTGACTGGAGCGCCTCAGTCCCCTCAGCCACCGCGGCCGGCTGTCGGCAAATCTCCTATCCCGCAGCTAGCATTAGTGTCTTTGCTGGGATCTCAAATCGATTCCATATTTCTGGATTTCCGAAAGGCTTTTGATACTGTACCCCACAAGCGGCTTCTAATGAAATTGCGTGCTTATGGAATATCTCCCCAATTGTGCGATTAGATTCACGATTTCCTATCAGAAAGGACACAGTTCGTTGTAATTGACGGTAAGTCATCGAGTAAAACAGAAGTGATATCTGGCGTTCCACAGGGAAGCGTTATTGGTCCCCTACTCTTCCTCGTGTTTATAAACGATTTAGGAGATAATCTGAATAGCTCCCTTAGACTGTTCGCGGATGATGCTGTCGTTTATCGGTTAGTGAAGTCAACAGAGGATCAAAAGCAACTGCAAAGCGATTTAGACAAAATTTCTACTTGGTGCGAAAATTGGCAATTGACACTAAATAAAGAAAAGTGTGAAGTAATACACATGACCACTAAAAGAAATCCGCTGAACTTCAATTACGCGATAAATCAGTCAAACCTTAAGGTCGTAAATTCTACCAAATACCTAGGAGTTACAATTACGAACAACTTTGACTGGAGAGAACACATAGAAAATATTGTGGGGAAGGCGAACCAAAGGTTACGTTTCATTGGCAGAACGCTTAGACGATGCACCAGCTCCACCAAAGAGACTGCCTACATCACACTTGTGCGTCCTCTCTTGGAGTACTGTTGCCCCTTGTGGGACCCTCACCAGGTGGGACTGACGGAAGATATTGAGAAGGTTCAGAGAAGGGCAGCTCGTTTTGTTTTATCACGTTACGGGGGGGGGGGGGGGAAGCGTCACGGAAATGTTGCACGAATTGGGGTGGAAATCATTAAAAGAAAGACGTTATTCATTGCGGCGTGATCTGTTTGCGAAGTTTCAATCACCGACTTTTAGTTCTGAATGTGAAAATATTTTGCTAGCACCCACCTACTTAGGGAGACATGACCATCCCAATAAAAGAGAAATCAGATCGAAAACGGAACGATTTAGGTGTTCTTTCTTCCCGCGCGCTATTAGAGAATGGAACGGTAGAGAAAAGTTATGAAGGTGGTTAATGAACCCTCTGCCAGGCACTTAAAATGTGATTTGCAGAGTACCGATGTAGATGTAGATGTTTACTTTTTTCTTTCAGAGCATAAGTTTGGCGCGACGCTACTCTCTCGCGTGGCTGTCAGCGATAGTATAAGGCGAGTGCAGAGGTTTTCGGGTGCGGGCGCGTGTGGAGTCCGGTGTCTGGTCGGCGGCGTACGTGACGTGGAGGCGGCGGTGGCCGCGGTGACGCAATGGGGGCCACGGAAACCTGTCCTGTCCCGTCCTGTAGTCCTGGTCCCGCGGAAGGCGAGGCAGAGAGCCGCTGCGTAGGCGGTCGCAGCGAGCTGGCCACAGCTGGGACAAGCTGTCTGCGTGCGCACACTTCACTGACGGCTTTAAATCCGTAGCACGCCTAATGGGGTATGGTGGAACAAATTCGATACAGGTATAATTCCGTAGGTACACTTTCCTCTGTGTGGCGTTGTCGTGTAGCAGGTTTCTACTTCTCCTGTTTGTATCCCATCCACGTCACACTTTTGTGTCCCATCCGCCGGTTGTCTTAGGTGTCGGTAGCCGAGTGGTGAGAAACCGACACACGAAAATAGGATGCACGCGTGTGCATGTACGGAGGTGACCAGCCAGTGGGACAGTAGAAACTAGAAACACTAGGCTAAATTAGAACAAGATATATTTGATAGAAATAAGATAATACTTATCTTTTACAAAGTTCAAGACTGTAGAATGCTGATACATAGTTGAACTAGAGAGAGAGTCCTGCCTACTGATGAGTCCTAGTGCCTATCCATTAGCTAAGTCTTAACTGGTGCCTACCTGATTCCCAGTGGTGGCCACGAGCGGAGTTGCAGCAGAGGGCGTTCGTGGCTGACGTCGTAAGAACGCCGCGCCGTGCGTGCATGGCGGCGCGCGGCGAAAGTACGTGGCGCGCACTTCAGACTTGTGCGACACCACACCCCTCCTGTCTTTTCCAAGAATAAACCACTTTTCTTTTTCCTGTTAAGAGGTAAGTGAAGCTACTTCGCCTAACGCACTCTTACAATATCAGTTGCTAAGGGTGACTGGATTCGCTGCCAACAACGCTATGTTTGGTACCACGAAGTATGCATTGGTGCCCGAGGGCAAAGTGCCCTTTTATGTGAAAAATGCCAGTGACTGTACCAGGAAGTGATCACAATTGTACCTAGTGTGGTACATTTTCGATCGACTTTTTCTCAATTCTGTAACCTTTTTTTTTTTTTTTTTTTTTTTGTGTGTGTTTATACCAACATTTTAATTGTCTAATACTTGTGCTACACATTTATTAAACATCCAAGAACAAGTTCCATTATTTCTTTTCTGATTATATTTCCAGTTACAACATTTGTCCGAAATGATCGCAATTGTACCACCTTACCCTATACTGCCGCATCGTCCTTTGCCCGGTAAAATGCGCACTGACGCACCCCTAATGGGGTAAGGTCAACGAGCTAGAATTTCATAGAGTGGCTGACACACGAGTCACAGCGCTGTTTGCGGCGACCTGCGTAAACTCGGCCGCCATATTGGCGCTGGTCAGTACACTTGACAGGAGTCTGTCCTTAGTATGTGAAGTGCCGTATTTAGTGTACATTTTCAGTACAATCTTTGCTCCTGCCATATATGTCTAAAGCGTGTTCAGCATTTAAATACACAAATCGAGATGTTATAACGACAAATATTTCGATACAACACCAGTTGTTTTGCCTCTTTTGGTCCCTGTCTGCCTATACACAAACAAAACTCTTGGCTAATGATACATAGCTTCACCAAGAGTGAAGCTTCAGATGACCTATCTTGCAATTCCCTTTAAGTATACTCCATAAAAATGTCTCAGTTTACTGCCTGTCGTCTGTGTTTCTCATTCTGTTGCTACTGCGATTGATCAAAGAATGTCTCATCTGTTGAACAATAAACTGAAATAAACACTTTTGAGTGTCTACACCTAATTTAAAAATATTTTCATTTGTTGTTGACATTGCTTCATCAAGCATGGTTAACATATAATCATTGCAAAGCGCGGAAGCAACATTAACAGCCGGAATTTTTCACTTGTTAAATGTCAGTGTTCTGTGTAGCAAATATTTACGTAAATCAGCTTGGCAACAACGTCAGTTATTAACGATATGTTCTTGTTGTTCATGTCCCCATACAATACGTCGCGGTGGAGTGGCCGAGCGTTCTAAGGCGCTTTCTACGGCTGCGCGACTGCTAGCCGTCGGGGATTCGAGTCCTCCTTCGGGCATGGATGTTTGTGTCGTCCTTAGCGTACGTTACTTTAAGTTGTTTGTGAGCCTAGCGACATAACCAAAGTAGTTAGATCCCTTAGATTTACAAGTATTTGAACAGTTTTTAGATTCAGTGCACAGGTCGCAGATTCGTTGCTCCTGAAGTGATGCTAAAGCAATGATTAATGCTTGCTCACTATGAATAAATTCAACTAATCATGAACACGAATTCTGGGATGCTAGTGACTAAGTTTTTTATTCACAAGCTTTTTGGTTGTAACGACACACTTAATATTCATATAACACGTCTTCATAGACAATTGAACACTGAGAATAATATTTGCTAATAGAAAAATTTTATAGCACTAAACCACGTGTACTATATTGAGACATGTTTACACTCTGACTCCATGCGCTGTACTGTCTTGGCGCCCATAATTTGGCACCAATCGAACCTTCTAGAATTAATATTAGTATTTTATCTCTACTTTTAACCATAACAAAAAAATGAAATACATTATTGTTTAGCATATATATACATTAATTATCTAGCTGGAAATTATTATATAGTTATTAAATACAAATAAATGAATCTGGAGAGAGTGGAGTTCAAGAATAGGACGTAATAACCAAACAGAATAAGCCTCATACATTTGGCGCAATTTCCCACAGAATATCCATTTCTTGTGACATCTGCCATGTTGATTACCCATTCCACATCTTACTGTAACTGGTGAAGTTTTTCGAAAGAAGATGAAGGGTTGCTGCCTATCGCCTTTCCTCTCAGACAGGAAGTTTCACTCACCTGCTGATCTGCTGTCCTTGGACCATAAAGGCGTCGGACTTCTTCTCTTGGCAGGTGTTTCGTCGCCTCATTGAAGATTCATTAATTGAAAAGAGGACACTGGGAAAGTTACAGAACAAATAGGCAAAATTGTTGTCAAATCTGTATTCATAAAGGTATGACGAATTTGAGGTAGCCCTGTTGCATGTTTAATATTATTTTACAAATAAGACTATTTTGCCACGAAACCACCTTCCTGTAGGTCAAGGAATTACTAACAATAGTCAAGAAATAAGCACATTTTATACAGATACATTTGCAGTCCCTAGAGAGAGCGGAGAGTGGTTGAATCAGAGAGAATGTTACTAGCCATGAAGTCGTAATACTATAACCAGAGCAGGAGTCAAACGGCTAAGCTTAACTCACTATAAACTGAACGGTAAGTGTACCGGAAGCTTCCACTCGCCAATCATTGTAACAGACGCGGACGGTCCTCAAAGTCACACTGTACTCATACGGCGGTATCATCGGCCCAAGACTGTCCGCGAGGTGGATACTTCGAAGCTCTGCAACCGAATGGCGGTGCGTGGCTGTTCGCCGGGCACGGCACCGCAGTGTGCTTCCGATGTTCAGAAATAGTCCCTGTTGCCAACCTTACAGGTAGTGGAGAGAAACCGTTGGGGAAGCCCAGCCCTTGCGGGCGACACAGTGTCTCTGACACTCAGGTTGGGACACCTGTTTGGAACGCGGAACAGAGCTGGTATGCTTCCGCTTGCTTTTAAAATTTAGCGGCTATAGGAAAGTCTCAATTCTAAGCAATTTCTAGATCAACCAGAACTTAGTCTGTCCCTTCCATTCGATTGTCCTCTAAGCAAGCAATCATTCTGTGGTGCTCCTTGGTTGGTGAAAATTAGTAAAACGTCCTAAATTAAGTGTTTTAATTTGGATACTTTGTAATTAAGGTCCCGTTCGGTCTGTTATTGGTATCAGGGAGTTTGTAATTTTACTGGCAACTCGAATCCGTGGTCGGAATAACATATTTAATTTTATTTTGTTCTGATTTCTTTCTTATGGCATAGCCGTTGCGACCAAACATTGTGTGCCCTCAAAAAGTCTTGCGTTACAAGCAACCGTGCGCACCGTAGCAAAATGCCTTAGAGCGCTCGGCCATTCCACCGCGGCAAACCTCTTACAGTAACAGCTAACAAGAATTTCAAAGAATGGGGTCAGGTGCATTTTGCAAGAGAAGAATGAGCTTGTTTCCATCCACGACTGTGCTGAACTTAGCAAAGTTTACGTCACCGTGGGTGTCCCTAACAGACCTACCGCTGAGCTTGCATATGTCTCAAAACAGCTGACTGTAGCATTGCAACAGTCGTATGTAACTCATTACGAAGCCGTTTAGTATTACTCATGTCTGAAACAGGTAGAGTGATAAACGACTGTCTCTCTTTCCTCCGTCCGACCTCTAATTTTTCATTACCTGAAATATAAGTTGGCAAAAGTAGAATTTTTCAGCAGTCATCTTCAAACAAATGACGACCCTCTGAATTTCTTAAAGAGTGTTCCTGGAAAAGAACGTCGCGTTTCCTACAGGGATTTCCATTTGTGTTCTCGAAGGCACGTCCGTAACATTTGCTTGTTTGTCGATCGAACCTATCAGTATTATAACAACTGTAGATATCTCCAAAAAAAACACCACTGGTTAACAGTAACAGCTGTATATTTAAGAATTGGAAATATTCAGACATCTCCGCTGTTTCAGAGCGGTAATTTGACGGCGAAGTTGAAAATTTGGGACTCGAATACGGATTTCACGCTCTGGGCCCGTGGTCGCCTTAACCATTAGGCTATCCGATCACACATCTCGTCCTTCCCAAATTCTCAACTTACTGTACACTATTCTTTGATTGTATAGTCCACTATTCCTATTGGCGAACCATTATTTGTATTCCTGAAAGGCAGTGATTTTCAACCTTTTGAATATGTGACCCCCTTCGAAATAAATATATTCTGGCAACCCCTTTCCAAGTAAAAATACTCTGGCGACCCGGCTCCCGCATCATGAGGTCTAACAAATGTACGTTTGCTATAAAAAAATGTTCAAGCTTATGGGACTCAGCTGTGGGGTCATCAGTCCCTGAACTCACAGACTACTTATGAACTAACTAATACTAGAGACAGTACAAACATCCATGCCCGAGGGGGTACTCTCACCCCCGACGGGAAATTGCCTCGCGCATCGGAGCATAGCGCCTAAATGCGCTCGGACGCTCCACCGCGGCTACGTTTGCTGCCACAAAGGCAACGAATGTGATGTTCTTTCTGTTAATACAACTCTTATACATTGTTGGACGTTGTTTTTGATGTGTATTTTTCGGAATGAAAGAAATTATTCTATTTTTTCCAGTGAAAATGTTCATTTTAAATAAATCCTTAGGCAAGATTCCGAACCGAATTATGCTGATTAACAAAGGTCCCACAGGGAAGACAATTTTTTTAATTTCTTTGAGTTAATGAATGCTTCTAGTTCATTTACCTACAAAATGGTTCTTGAAAACAGTTTTTCAGCTTTCCGCTTGTTCATAGTAACGAAAAATATACGTTCTATTCAATTAAGAATTAATGTTAAACAAAGAATTACATAATTTTGAGAAAAAATAAATGCCACCTTTATTAGGCGTATGTTTATGTACTACAAAAAGTCTTTGCATTCAGAAGTGCACTGGGCTGTTTATTTTATGGTGCAAGGACTTCTGCGTGTGACGACGACCCCCTGAGCTAGACTTATTGAGGCCCCGGGGGGTTTGGAAACACTGCTTTAAGCGATCCGACTTCATTGTGCATTCGGGAAGACAGCGGTTCCAATCCACCTCCTAAATCACTCCAGGCAAATCCCAGGATGGTTCCTTTGAAATGGCAATACCAAAAAGATTCCCTTGACTATTTTATTTAAAAAATATGAAATATGAATTGAAAAACAGCCAGCTAGAGAAACTTCACATGTAGAACAGCGAAAATTTTTCCAATAGGATTGTGGGTCCCAATAGCAGAAATATTCCCATGAGTATTTAATTTAAAAAACAGACCAATTTGTTGAAAAACAACCAACTAGAGAAACAAAACATGTAGAACAGTTTATTTTAGACTGTAAATCTTGGTAGAGGTATGCAATCTTCATTGTAAAATTTTAAAAATGATTTCAGAAATGCTGGAGACTGCTTGAATAATCAAAATATGTTATCAGTAGATTGTTTATTTTCAGTTCACAACATGTTTCGGGCGTAGCCCATCATCTGGTGATCTGTCAATAAGATACAGATACAGCCAATTAACTATATACACAAAATTATTTGCAATTTATAATTAACATGTGAAATATTTTATATGACAAAATTGAATACATCATATCTAAATGTATATAATATCGGTATGTATATTCCAAATTATGTAAAACTATAAAAAATATTTCACATGTTGCAAATAATTTTGTGTATATACTTAATTGGCTGTATATGTATCTTATTGACAGATCACCTGATGATGGGCTATGCCCGAAACATGTTGTGAACTGAAAATAAATAATCTACTGATAACATCTTTTGATTATTCAAGCAGTCTCCAGCATTTTTTAAAATTTAGAACAGTATCTACAGAAACGGCCACTGAAGACGGCGTGTGAATAAAAGCGAAACGTGTGTGGCAAAAAGAAGAACAAGTACATGAAGTTTTCAGTAAAGTTTCACAGCGGTTTGTACAAACAAATACCTGCAGATTAATATAAGCAACTGAGGAAAAGGAAAACAAACAACGGTTTTATTCAATTTCACACAGGTAAAGACGTAATCTGCAAAATTGTCAACGTAATCTTTTTCACGCACGTTCGGTGGTCCGGCGCGACTGCGTTGGAAATCCGGGCTCGGGGCCGGAGTTTTTCAACTGTAAAGTCGCGAGATAAACAACGGCACCAACGAGGTGCTAAAACACACACACACACACACACACACACAAATGAAATAACCTGTCGAGTCACGCTGCTGGCTCATTCCGCCCCCGCTGTTTGGTCCGACACCCCTAGACACACACACACACACACACACACACACACACACACACACACACATGCACGCACGCACGCAGTCCCAGTGCGCGAGCAGTGCTACTGCCGCGCGATTCCAACAAAAAACTGCACGCCGCCTCGCTTCGCTTTGCTTTTATTTCGCGCGCTAACCGAGTGTGAGCGCTGTTCCATCGCATCGCCCGGCGACGATTTCCCCCCACCTCTCGTAGGTGCGCCGCGCCGCGTCGCGTTAAAAACCAGCGTGATAAACGCAGCTCTCGTGCGCACCGACGATTCCCAACGGCTTCCACTTTTTTTAAAGCTCCATTTAGGACCTGCTACGCACGTTTACACGACTGAAAAATGGTCTGTTGTAATGAATATACCTGCTGTAATGAATGCTTCATGCGTTTAACTTTGCAAGTGCGCGTCCCGTAAGTGTCAAAAGGGGCACCATCCTGTGCCAGATGAATGATGCTGTCCTACCCATCTGCACATTAGTACGTCCATTGCTTTCAATTATATGTTTCCCACTTTACAGACCGGCAATGCAACAAATATAGATATTTTTCAACCTTCTGAAAGTTAAATAATCGTTTTTAATATGACTGTCACTACTGTTCTGTCAGAGACCGCAAATGATCTGGAAGAGCAATTGAATGGGATGGACAGTGTCTTGAAAGGAAGATATAAGATGAACATTAACAAGAGTAAAACGAAGGTCATGGAATGCAATGTCAGCATATCAGGCGATGCTGAAGGAATTAGATTTGGTAATCAGACAATAAAAGTAGTAGATGAATTTTGTTATATGGGTAGCAAGATCACATCTAATGGCCGAAGTAAAGATGATATAAAATGCAGAATGGCTATGGGGAGAAAAGCGTTTCTAAAGAAGCGAAACTTGTTAACATCCAATATTAATTTAAATGATAGGAAGTCTTTTCTGAAAGCATTTGTCTGGAGTGTAGAATTTGTATGGCAGTGAAACCTGGACGATAAGGAGTTCAGACAAAAAGATTATAGAAGCTTTTGAAATGTGGTGCTACAGACGAATGATGAAAATTAGATGGATAGATCACGTAACTAATGAGGAGCTTAACCAAATCGGGGAGAAAAGGAGTTTCTAGCATATCCTGGCTAAGAGAAGGGATAGATTGGTGGGACTCATTCTGAGACATCAAGGAATTGTCAACTTTGCATTAGAAGGAAGCGTGAGGGGTAAAAATCGTAGAGGGAGACGAAGGGACGAGTATACTAAGCAGATTGAAAAGGATGTAAGTTGCCGAACGTATTTTCAGATGAAGAGACTCGCACAGGACAGGGTAGCGTGGAGAGCTGCATCAAACCAGTCTGCAGACTGAAGAGCACAACAACATCACTACTGTAAGAGTTATTTCAGAACTGTCTGACTCTCTGATCGTAAATAAAATAAAAGTACATTGAAAAAGTGTATAGAGCACATGTTAGGTGCTAGTTTGGGGGGGGGGGGGGGGATCAAATAATTCGGCAACAAATGGTTTCAAGGCGAGATATCTGATTTCAATTACGATGGCCGGTTTCGATGCTCCACTGCAGTGTTTTTCAACCTTTCGAATATGCGACCCACTTACAAGCAAGGAGTAGGAAGATTAGTGTTTAACGCCCCGTCGACAGCGTGGTCATTACAGGCGGAACTTAAGCTCGGGTTGTTTGAGTAAGGATGAGGACGGAAATCGGCCGTGCCCTTTGAAAGGAAACATCCCGGCATTGCCTGGAGTGATTTAGAGAAATCACGGAAAACCTAAATCTGGATGGCCGGAGGTGGATTTGAACCACCATCCTCCCGAATGCGAGTCCACTGTGTTACCACTGCGCCACCTTGCTCGGTCAATATTCTGGTCATCCCCTTACAAGTAAAAATATGATGGTAATCCCTCTCCCCCCCCCCCGCCCCTCTCTCCCCTCAAGAAACGTAACAAAACCATGATCGATACTTCTAAAGCGGCGAATTTAATTTTTTTCTGTTAATACAGTTTTTGTAATTTGTTGGCAGGTTTTTTCTTTTTTTTTCAGAATGAACACTTATTACTATTTTACGAGATTTTTTACAGCAAAATATATTTTGCATAACGAGTATTTCGAATTTCAGACAAGATTTAGAAGCGATTTAAGCTAACTCAGAAAGGTCCAACTGTAGATACAATTTGTCAAGAAGTAGATTTTTTTCTCGCCGTTTAATTCATTATGGCACCTTGTTCATTGACGTATCGATTTATTTATGATAAGTTTCCACGCTTTGTGCTTATTCACCGTTAACACAAGTTATTATAATACAATCTGCGTTCTATTCATTCCAGAATTAATGTTAAGCAAAGAATTATATAATTTTAACAATTAATAAATTTCATTTATACCTGTTTCTGAATCCGGAACCCATGGTATTCAGACATACACTGAGCTGGTTGTTTTGTAGTGGAACTACTCTAATTCCTGTAACGGCGATCACCCTATCAAGACTTTGCGCCTCCCCCCTCCCCCCGAGGGGGGCATCGAAAACTGGCCATCATAACTGAAATAAAATCAGCGATCTTGGCTTGAAACCATTTGTTAATAAAAGTGTTTGTAATGTATAACTCACGAACTGTTATCGACCCCGTAAGGCCCGAAAGTAGCGAGCTCTATAATGCACGCAGATTTCATACAGCTGGAAGGCTACGACAGAAATTATTACGTACATTATGAAAATCATACTTGCTGAAAAATCGGCATTGGTCGGATACTTAAGTCATTCCAATCCCATTAGCCCAGATCATCTTCCTTCCGCATTCTGCCTCCTCTCTCCTCTCTGTCCGTATTCTCCATCTCCAACTCACTTTGACCACCTACTCTTACCCTTCTATATAGAGGTCAAAGAAATATAAAAAATAAAATAAAAATGTATCCGCTGTTTAAAAGTCCATAACTTTTAAACTAATTGACAGGGTTGTCTCATTTTTGGTAAAAGTGTAGCTAGAAGTCCAACTTGAAGACATCACTGTAGGTGTTCGAACTGGTCACCATTAACAACCACACACGAACGATGCCGCCGAACTGCATCACGAACTACTGACGGCAACGTGTTCAGTTGGCTATCTGCACGTGAATGTAAGATGGATTCTCGAAGTTCATCCAAAGTACGTGACTTTTGTCGATA
Source organism: Locusta migratoria (assembly GCA_026315105.1). Taxonomy (NCBI): domain Eukaryota; kingdom Metazoa; phylum Arthropoda; class Insecta; order Orthoptera; family Acrididae; genus Locusta; species Locusta migratoria. The sequence continues at coordinate 260,072,415 of CM048745.1, read as the reverse complement.
AACGACGTCCTTTAGTGTTCCCCACAGGTAAACGTCCAGAGGAGTTAAGTCTCGGGAACGTGGTAGACACTCCACAGCACCTCTACGGCTTATCGATCTTCCTGGTAGATTTTCGTCGAGATAAGCCGTAACACGATTTTGGCAGTGGGCTGGGGCACCATCTTGTTGAAAGTAAAATCTTCCGTCACCATACAAGTCTCGGATGGCAGGTGAAATGGATGTCTGAAGCTTCTGAGGGTACACCTCACCAGTAACTGTGCCGTCAAAGAAGAATGGCCCAATCAAGCCCCAGTAAGACAATCCATACCACACATTTACACCTAGTAAATTGACGGCTTTGTCTACATGGACGTTCGGATTTTCGGCGGGCCAGTGGATGCAATTGTGGCGATGTACTGTATCATTGAGTTTGAAATGTGCCTCATCAGACCACACAATCATCTCTGCAAACTCTTCATCATTGTGCACCATGTTACTAAACCACTCGCAGTACTCCATTCTAAGATCTGGGTCGTCCTCGTTCGTTGCGTGTAGCAATTGTGGGGTGCAGCACTTCAACTTTACTGTCTTTAAAATTCACCGAACACTTAAGCGACTCACTCCAGTTTCACGGGTACACTGTCTCACAGACTTCTGTGGTGAGTGGGTGAATTGGAACACGACGGGAATTAGCTGGACTTGTTACTATTACAGGTCGTCCAGATCGTTGATTGTGTACAGCTTCAACACAGCCATCGGCTTCAAATTTGTCTCGAATGAGACGAATCGTTAAACGTGCCGTTGAAACTCATTAAAGTTTTCGTACTTAAAATACCACTTCAAAACTGACTTCCTATCATCGAATGTAAGCCTTGCGCCAGCCATGTTTACTTGAGTAACTAGGTGCAACTAAGAACAGTCGCGGTGGAGCGGCCGAGCGCATTGAGGCGCTATGCTACGATGCGCGAGGTTGTTCCCCGCCGGGAGTTCAAATCCCCCCTCGGGCGGAGATATTTCTGTTGTCTGTAGTATAAGGTAGTTCATAAGTAGTTTGCAAGTTGAGGGACTGATGACAGCCGCGGTAGAGTAACCGAGCGGTCTAAGGCGTCTCGCTGCGGAGCGCGCGGTTGCTCTCCGTGGAGGTTCGAGTCCTTCCTGGGACATGGGTGTGTGTGTTTGTCCTTAGGTTAGTTTACCTAGGTTTCAGTAGTTTGTAAGCTACGGACTGATGACCACGCAGTTTGGTCCGATAGATTTACAAACATTTGAACATTTTTGACTGATGACCCCGTAGTTAAGTCCCATAAGCTTTACAAACATTCACAACTAAGAACAAAACACTGACAATGCGGCGACTGTCATCTGACAAAACAAAACAACGCGATTCAACGCTTATGTAGCGATTGCCGGAACTACATATTATTGCACTACCAAAGATGAGACAACTCCGTCAATTAGTTTGCAAGTTATGTACCTTTAAACAGTGGATACCTTTTTTTGGAACCCTCTGTATACGCTCCCTTATACACATACTACAACCGGTTAGTAGCCACTCATCGTAAATCCAATTTTTTCCTTGTCAATAAATATGCAAATGGATAAGTGGTAGCGTACCAGGTGTGGTAGCTTATTTTCTCTGAAATGTCTGAAAGAAAAGACATCACACCGTCTATATTTGCATTTCTAAGCAACGACGCAGTATGGTTCATCTAATTCAGTATTTTTCCTTTTCAAATAAGCGATTCCCTTCTTAGTCACAATATTCTGGAGACCTCTTCCAAAAATAAAATTATTCTGGTGCTCTCCTTCTCACGAACAGTAACAAAACTATATTGTCTCAAAGGAATCAAAATTAACCTTTCTTTTGCTACAGCTTTCTTTTAAATTGTTGGACTATGTTATTTTTGTGTATTTTTCGGAAAGGAGCAAAGTATTCTATTTTTACAAGATTTCGAGCAGAAAAATATATTTTGATTAACCAGTGTTTCGCATTTTAGGCAAGACTCAGACGCGAATTATGCTCATCGAGAAAGGTCGGTCGCACTCTATAGGAATCTATAAAGTACATTTTTTGGTGAATTTTTTACAATTACTTATTGTATATGCTCTTTTACCAATCGATTAGTTCCTGAAAACAGGTTTCAGGCTTTGTGCTAATTCATCATTAACTCACTGTATTACTAAAATTATGATAGATTTAATTCATAATCACCCAAGGAACACCGTAATTGTAACATTAACAAATTTCACGTAGATATACATGTTTTCATGGTATGGTACAAATACTTCATCTTGTGACGGAGACCCCCAGAACAAGACTTTGCGACCACGTAAAACAACAACAAAACCCTACACACACACACACACACACACACACACACACACACAATAAAGACAGAACATCACACATAAAATTTCTAGCAGACGCCTGTTTTGACAAAAATGAAACAAAAACACATCTCACAGTGTGAACTAAAGAACTTGTAAGCAAATAACACAGACACAGAGGATAAACAAGGCATACAAAGCTTGCCAGGACACAGAAATGACGATTTTTCAAAAACTTTATAAGAAAGTTTAAATGTAAATAGTGAAAATATAAACAGTGACAGCAAGTGGCAATGTCTTATAAAACACAGACGAAGAGGACAACGTGAAAAAACGTGAGTAATATTAGTAGTCTATTTTATTCAGAATCAAAATAATCCAATTGCATGAGAACTGTTATCGATCGAATGGAGTAAAAATAAAACAAATAATGTAAAACAAAACAGTACTTAAGATGCTTTAGAATAAAGCGTCTGGTCTAAATTAGACTAATTTACAATTGCAAAAGACGGTTTCCTAACCTACACAAATTGCATAAGAAGTACGTAATTTTTCATCATACTCTGATTTCTTTATGTTAATCGTGTGTATTCCGCTGCGTTTCGTTTCTGTCCTCTGTTATTCGTGAAGAATAGTTAACGGCTTACGATGTTCCTTCTGTGCTTCCTTTGTTCATACGCGTCCTCAAATGTTTATGTTCAAATGTTTGTATAGCTTATGGGACTTAACTACGGGGTCATCAGTCCCTAAACTTACAAACTACCTATAAACTAGCTACTACTAAGGGCGGCACAAATATCCATGCCCGAGGGGGGTTTCGAACCCCCGACCGTAGTGGCCGTGCAGACCATGACTGAAGCGCCTCAGTTCCCTCGGCCACCGCGGCCGGCTCTGCTCATCAAATTGCTATTATGTGGGGTGTAAGCAATCTGATATATCGCAGCAGGGAACGGGGCGCCGCCTCGTGCGAAGTTGTGCCAGATAACTGTAGGCAGGAGAAACGGTGCTCTGCAGGTAAGGTCACAAAACAGCCAAGGACGATCGAGTGTGCCCAAGTTTATCTGCGAAGCGATCGAGTCTGTGTGTTTGGTTGTGCGGTTTTGCCTCACTACGTTGCTGTGCTGATTACCTTAACAAATCGATGGCATTACAGCAGTTCTAGTGCAGCACATGTAACAGCGAAGCTTCATCCAATTAACATCGCAGAATATTTGCCTCTACCGTAATCGTGGATAGTAATCTAAAAGGTTTCCCAGTTCTGAAAATTTCAGATACAACCCTTACCTTCAGCTAATTCAATTAGTAACTGCGCTCTCTGACATAACAGGTATTAGCTGGCTTATTTTAAATGCACACACTTGCGTAAGGCCGTCTCTGTACTATGTCTCTCTACGGCCACAGCTTGTAATGGAACTGGTTAATGGCTCACCTATTGATCGATACGGTACCTGTCCACACGCCCTCGTAAACTGATTACTCGACGCACGCAGCTAAGCTGATTATTCGACATGCAAATATTATTAAGAGAAAGTAAACAATTTCTTTCTCTCATTTTTGAGAAGTAATCGGTGCATTAGTACATTATATTAAATTATGTAGAAAAACTAGAGAGGGAGAGAAAGATGTAGAAGAGCAATTTATCGGAATTGACAGTGTCTTGAAACAAGTACGTGCACAAAAGCAAAAAAGTGGTAATAGCATGTAGTCTAAGAAAATCAGGCGAATAGATTAGGTAACGAGGCAATACAAGTAGTAGATAAGTTTCGTTATTTGGGTAGAAAAAAAAATTTCAGCCGAAGTAAAGAAGATACAAAATTTCGAGTGGCTATTGGAAAAAAACCTTTCTTAGGAAAAGAAATTCGTTGATATCCAATATTTGTTTGAATGTTAGTAGTAACTGATGTAAAAAAAAATGTGTCCCCTCGGGTGTCAGCAACGGAACAGCAGACGCCAGGTTAGTACAGCTACAACTTCCGTTAAACTGCCATCTTTTACTATGTGTTAGGGTCCAGCAGTGGCCCCCACGCCGAATACTGTCTATATACAAATCACATATACACTAATTATATTTATAAGGGATGGTTTTGACAGAGTACCGTCCCATGTTACACACAAAAATTACTAAATAGACTTCGTCCGTCGCTTATGGCAATGTTACGCTTTTTTTTAATGTAATTAACACATTCAACATCCGAAGGTGGAAGTGTTCTCAAACTCAGGTTACACTTGAGAGACTGATGTTTGAGACAGACAACAAGAGAGCAAAAATAACAGAAAAAGAAATTATGGGTTTCTGTGCACAATATTTCGTTCTCTGCAGTTTCAGAGCATTATCACGTATTCATACTACCACGCTCACAAATGTTTCCACATTTCAAGCTGCTGCATCAACACACTGGCTTTGTTAGCCCTTACAGGGCCTTCACACACAACTATGCGGATCTGGTTTTGCTCGCTTTTATTTCTTAGTGATTCACACTAGGAAGTTTTGGCCTGCATCACACAATCGTGGATGGACTGTGGTAACGTGCGCAACGTGTTTTAGTCCCATGTTTCTACACTGGGTGGCACCAACAGCCGGCAAACTTCCAGAACACTTACAATGGCGCCAAGAAGGCGAGGTTAGTCTATAATGTTGAGATATAAATTTGGTTTCGATCATTTTAGTGACATAGATCGACTGTATATAGATCTTACGTAAATATCTCTTAAATTGTTCATTTATTTAAATTATTGCTGGAATAATCTGACACATTAGCACATGCACAATTGAGCGTATTGGATCAAATGGCAGATTTTTATGATAAAGACTTGTTGACAATGTGATGATATCCTTATTTGTTTTGCCATGTAAAGCTATCATATCTGACAGTCAGTTGATTTTATATGATCCTGTGATATTATGTCATTTTTTTTAAAGGCATGTTACTGTAAGATTGTGCAAGTCATATAATTTGTAATAAAGGCCCAAACCACACAATTGTATGAGTACTCAATTTTTTAAAATAAACTTCTTTTCCTTTTTTGTAATGAATTACTGCATGTATAATGTATCTTAAACTTCCCTCTCTATATTAATGTCACATACCACAACTTGGGATGAAAGGGTTAGTGTATTATAATATATCGTATGAACGGCAAAAACGCTAACTTTACTTCAAAAATGACGGAAGGAGGGAAAAAGTTCTGTCTGAGATAGCGAAATAATAGCTAGTGATAATGGGTTTGGATAGTACGGTAGATTTTTTTAAAGACAGACGGAAGTTCGTGTACAGGGTGAATTTTTCCACCGTGTACAAAAAAAAGTTCAAATGTTTGTAAATCTATGGTTCTTAACTACTGCGGTTATCAGTCCTCTAGGCATACCCATGCGCAAGGGAGAACTCGCACCTCCGACGGGAGCAAACGCGCATTCTGCAGAAAGGCGCCTTACAGCGCACGGCCACTTCCGCGCGGCGAACATTCTCCATGACAATTGCTACTACCCTTATCACTCACAGCGTGTGAAGGCCTTACTAGCCTTGAATCGTCAGCATCGGTGCAGCCGGTACGTGTGGGGCAGGACAAATCTATCTTCTATATATTAAAGGAAGTGTCCCGATTGACTGACTGACTGACTGACACTCATCATCGCTCAGCACAAACCACTGAATGGAGAAACTTGAAATTTGTGGAGGGTGTTTATCTTAGTCTGTAGGCGTCATTTAATAAGCGATTTTTCGATATTCCGTCCGTAAGGGGGTGAAATAGGGGATGAAACGTTTTTTGAAAATACGTTGCTATTTAGGTAATTTTGAAGCTAGAACTACAAAATTTCGGATTTTAATTCAGGTTTCGAATTTAAAAGACACGTGTTTCGGCATTTTTTGAAATTCTACAAATAAGGAGGTAAAATAGGTGACGCAAAAAATTGATTTTCAAAAATGTTACTGTTAACTCAAATTTTAAGCTACAACTACGTAACTTCGGATATGGAATCTTGGTCAGGATTAAAAATCCATGATTTTTAGTATTTTTGGAAATTCAACAAGTAAGAAGGTTAAATAGAGGATCAAAAATTCTTTTTGGAAATAAGTTGCTATTGATAAGTTGCTAGAGGTGCAAAAATTGATATTTATGTAGTTGGTTAGACGTTAAAAAAACAAAAAAAACGTGTTTCGGTATTTTTGGAAATTCAACCATCAACGGGGTTAAATTGAAGAGGGGTCTTTTTCCAAAATATGTTGCTATTTATGCAATTTTGAATTTAGAACTACAAATTTTCGGATTTGGTTTCGGGGTTCGAATTTAAAAGACACGTGTTTCGGCGTTTTTTGAAATTCAACCAATAAGGGGGTAAAATAAAGGACGCATAAAATTGAATTTCAAAAATATGTTGCTGTTAACTCAGATTTCAAGCTATAACTACGGAACTTAAGATATGGATTCTTCATCAGGATTAAAAAGAAACAATTGGTGCAGACCAACCAGCCTACGCATGCGAAGCTGCGGGGGTTCAGCTAGTAGCTTATAAAGATAATGGTGGAAACTCCGAGGCAATTACATGCGTTTGCCAGACGACACCGCTAGCAGTTCCATCTGTTGGCTCGAGCTGTACGTGCACCACTAGTAGAAGTAGAGTAATTTATTTTGTTTTGGAAATGTAACAATCTGATAAATTAATATGAGTCGCAGTGGTTACGTTAGTAAGTAGGCCCCGCCCACGTCCACGTCGTAGGGATGGGTACTGGCCTCCCTTCAGGAGGCTTGCTAAGAGGCGGGAATAATACTCAGAGTTGTCATTAACTTATTACTAACAACCAAACAATTTGTAATGTATAATAATTGATTGTAAAGGTCTGTTTTAGTTATCCAGGTAACAGACCTAAATTGTTATTGTAATTGTAAATTGTACGCTGTACCTGGCTTCACGTCAGCTACTCCGAATTTTATTTCCCTGCGTACCGCATTTACAGCGCATGTTTTATATTGTTGCTCCATTTAAGAAATCCTGTTAGGTGCTAATTCATTTAAGGTGTAGGGTTAAAATGAAACTAAAGCAATCGGTTCTGTACAGTTTGAGTAGAATTTGAACTGAAAATAATACCATACATAAGATTTAATCCTATACATCTACGCACATTTCGTGAGCATTTAAGCCTACTTGTGAGTTACTTTCCGTAACATGAGGCTACTCTTTCTAATTTGAGATGCTGACAAATAATTTTTCTTATTGACAAATGCTTTAATGAGAACTGCAAAATATTTTTTCGCCAATAACAAATGACAGCTATTACATACGCCTCCTGATTCATTTGTGAGAAAGGACACCAACTTGCTTCTCACACCGTAAGTGCTTTCAACAACGCCCTTATCAAAATTTTGTTTGAATATTCCTGACATTTTTATAGGACATACTCTGAGCACAATCATTGGGAAAAAGCAATTTGTTTTAGTCATATCTCTTCATCTGTATACGGAAGTAGGCTACTTCATGTTCATTATCATTATATGATGCCAGAGCCATTTTACATTGTTCGTGTCCCAACCCACTACATGCCCAGCCGACAATATAATTCCTCGCATTTGTTTCAATATGTTTTCTTTCACTGACACTGATATCAGCATACAGAGATACATTAACGCTGGCTTCAGCAGACATTTCACTCACAGATGCATTGAATGGAAGTTTTTTTCAATTCATTTAATTTTAAAAGGAATGCTGCTGCATCTACTTCACAGTTACTCTCTTGAGAGGGAGAGAGTAAACTACTGACCACTGCTGCCAGTGAAGATATCGTGCTGGTGTTTTACAGCCTCGTCTACTCTTTAAATACGTATAGGAATTAAAATAAAACTTGCGATTAAACTTTGTCGTTATATCACAATTAACACCTGTTTTTAAACACACGCAAATATCAAATTAAAACACTTACCCTTGGCTTAATTAATTCACATTTCTAAAACTTTTTCCCAAAACTGTCTGTGCATACAACATAGCTCTTATTCAAATTCTCGGGGTCGTTCTTTTTCAAAATTTCATCTAAGTCAGTTCTTCAACTAAGAATAATCTACTGGCTGCATATATATATATATATATATATATATATGTAAATCAGAGCGTAAAAGCAAATGATCTGAGTAGGCCTAATAGTTGCCTGTTTAAGCTATCATACTTTCATCTCTCTAGTTTTCTGATTTGTTTAACCTGAAGAATGATTTTCGAGTGTTTTGCTGTTTAGTTATTACAGCCGTATATAGGACATACTTCCTCTTCCAACCATTTCCTAGTTCTGTCAACTAAGACGACGATCAAGAAAGTCTTCCGTGTGTTAACAGTGTAAAGCGGCTGTTCATGCCCCGTGTTAGTTGACAACACGAACCGCTAGGTGGTGTTCGGATGCGCTGTCGCCCGTTCCACGGCTGAGTTTCCACTATTATCTCTATAACCTATTTGGTCAGGATAACTGGCGACCGTAATCTGGGGCCAGTCATCCTTTCCCGTCGCTTAACAGATCGGAACTCCCGGCGTTTCTTGTGAGTACCTTTGGCTCCGCTGCTGGAAGAAGTGCCGTTGACGATTCTGAGGGTCGTGTGGCTGCTGCATCACGGTGCTTCAGCCCATTTTCCCATTTCGCCGTTAACGTCCGGAAGCGCCTGAATCGTGATTTCTGCGGTCGTTGGATCGGACGAAGAGGTCCAGTTGCACGGCCTGCTCGTTAGCCGAATCTCAACACAAGAGATTCAAAAGTAATCGTGTATGCAGAGCTCATTCCAGATGAGGAGACACTGGAGAAGCGTGTTGAAGCAGCATCTTCATCTACATAAATACTCTGGAAGCCACATTGAAGTGCGTGGCAGATGGTTCATCGAACTGCTTTTGTAATATTTCTCTATAGTTCTCTAGTCCACTCCCATGAACCACAGACATTGCCGAGGTGGGGTGGCTTGCGTGCCTCAACGATACAGATAGCCGTACCGTAGGTGCAACCACAGCGGAGGGGTATCTGTGGAGAGGCCAGACAAACGTGTGGTTCCTGAAGAGGGGCAGCAGCCTTTTCAGTAGTTACAGGGGCAACAGTCTGGATGATTGACTGAGCTGGCCTTGTAACATCAGCTAATGTGGCTTTGCCACACAGCTACTGCGACCGGCTGAAAGCAAGGGGAAACTACAGCCGTTATTTTTCCCGAGGACATGCAGCTCTACTGTATGGAAATATGATGATGGCATCCTCTCGGGTAAAATATTCCGGAGGTAAAATAGTCCCCCATTCGGATCTCCGGGCGGGGACTACTCAGGAGGATGTGATCATCAGGAAAGACAATACTGGCATTCTACGGGTCGGAGCGTGGAATGTTAGATCCCTTAATCGAGTAGGAAAATTAGAAAATTTAAAAAGGGAAATGGATAGGTTGAAGTTAGATATAGTGGGGATTAGTGAAGTTCGGTGGCAGGATGAACAGGATTTCTGGTCAGGTGAGTACAGGATTATAAATACAAAATCAGTTGGGGGTATCACAGGAGTAGGATTGATAATGAATAAGAAAATAGGAATGCGGGTAAACTACTATGACCAGCGCAGCGATCGTATTATCATTGTCAAGATAGATACGAAGCCAACACCGACAACAGTAGTACAGGTTTATATGCCAACTAGCTCTGCCGATGATGAGGAGATCGAAGAAATATATGAGGAGCTAAAGGAAATTATTCAGACAATTAAGGGAGAGGAAAACTTAATTGTTATGGGAGACTGGAATTCGGTAGTAGGACAAGGAAGGGAAGGGAAGATAGTGGGTGAATATGGTCTGGGCAAAAGGAATGAAAGAGGAAGCCGCCTGGTAGAATTTTGCACGGAACATAATTTAGTTATAACAAACACCTGGTTTAAGAATCACAAAAGAAGGTTGTATACGTGGAAGAGACCAGGAGACACCGGGAGATACCAGATAGATTTTATAATGGTAAGACATAGATTTCGGAACCAGGTTTTGAAGTGTAGGACATACCCAGGGGCAGACATAGACTCTGACCATAACTTGTTGGTTATGAACTGTAGGCTGAAACTGAAGAAACTACAGAAAGGTAGGAAAATAAGGAGATGGGACCTAGATAAATTGAAGGAACCTGAAGTTCTTAAGAATTTCAGAGGGAGCTTCAGGCAACAATTGACAGAAACAGGGGAAAATAAAACAGTTGAGGAGGAATGGGTAAAATTGAGAGATGAAATAGTGAAGGCAGCAGAGGACAAAATAGGTAGGAAGGCAAGACCTACAAAGAATCCTTGGATATCACAGGAGATACTAAATTTAATCGATGAAAGGAGAAAATATAAAAATGCAGTAAATGAAACAGGCAAAATGGAGTACAGACGACTAAGAAATGAGATTGACAGGAAGTGCAAAATGGCTAAGCAGGACTGGCTAGAAGGCAAATGCAAGGATGTAGAAGAATGTATAAATAGGGGAAAAATAGATACAGCCTACCGGAAAATAAAAGAAACATTTGGCGATAAGAAAAACAGCTCTATGAATATCAAGGACACTGATGGAAAACCAGTTCTCAGCAAAGAAGGGAAAGCTGAAAGGTGGAAAGAGTATATAGAGGGGCTCTACAAAGGAAACGAACTTCGAGACACTATTGTAGGAAGGGAAGAGGATGTAGATGATGATGAAATAGGAGATACTATACTGAGAGATGAATTTGACAGAGCACTGAAAGATCTAAGTCGAAACAAGGCCCCTGGAATAGATGATATCCCGTCAGAGCTACTGAAGTCTCTGGGAGAACCAGCCATGACAAAATTGTTTCACATTGTGTGTAAGATGTATGAGACAGGTGAAGTACCCTCAGACTTTAAGAAAAATGTTATAATCCCCATTCCAAAGAAAGCGGGTGCAGACAGGTGTGAAAACTACAGAACTATCAGTTTAATAAGTCATGGTTGCAAAATATTAACACGAATTATATACAGAAGGATGGAAAAGCTGGTAGAAGCCGACCTCGGGGAAGATCAGTTTGGGTTCAGGAGAAATGTAGGAACACGGGAGGCAATACTCACTTTACGCCTTATCCTAGAAGATAGATTAAGAAAAGGCAAACCAACATTTCTAGCTTTTGTAGATTTGGAGAAGGCTTTTGACAATGTTGATTGGAATAAACTCTTTCAAGTTCTGAAGCAAGCAGGAGTAAAATATAGGGAGCGTAAGGTTATTTACAACTTGTACAAAAACCAGACAGCGGTTGTCAGAGTTGAAGGGCATGAAAGGGATGCAGTGGTTGGGAAGGGAGTAAGACAGGGTTGTAACCTTTCCCCAATGTTGTTCAATTTGTACATTGAGCAAGCTATAAAGGAAAGCAAGGAGAAATTTGGAGAAGGAATTAAAGTTCAGGGTGAAGAATTAAAAACATTGCGTTTTGCCGACGACATAGTAATTCTGTCAGATACAGCAAAGGACCTGGAAGAGCAATTGAACGGAATGGATAGTGTGCTTAAAGGTGCATATAAGATGAACATTAACAAGAGTAAAACTAGGGTAATGGAGTGCAGTGTAAGAAAATCAGGTGATGCTGAAGGAATTAGATTAGGTAACGAAACAATAAAGGAGGTAGATGAGTTTTGTTACTTGGGCAGTAAAATAACAAATGATGGTCGCAGTACAGATGATATAAAATGCAGAATGGCAATGGGTAGAATGGCGTTTTTGAAAAAGAGAAATTTGTTAACATCGAATATTGATTTAAGCCTAAGGAAGTCCTTTCTGAAGGCATTTGTATGGAGTGTTGCCTTGTATGGGAGTGAAACATGGACGATAAGCAGTGTGGACAGAAAGAGGATAGAGGCTTTTGAAATGTGGTGCTACAGAAGAATGCTGAAGATTAGGTGGGTGGATCGCGTAACTAATGAGGAGGTACTGAACCAAATTGAGGAGAAAAGAAATTTCTGGCATACCTTGACTAAAAGAAGGGATAGACTGGTAGGACACATTCTTAGACATCAAGGAATTGTGAATTTAGCGTTGGAGGGAAGTGTGTGGGGTAAAAATCGCAGAGGGAGACCAAGAGACGCGTATAGTAAGCAGATTCAAGTGGATGTGGGTTGTCGTTCTTATGAGGAGATGAAAAGGCTTGCTCAGGATAGAGTAGGGTGGAGAGCTGCATCAAACCAGTCTCTGGACTGAAGACCACAACAACAACAACAACAGTTCTCTAGTAGTTCCCTGGAAGAAGGAACATCTAAATATTACTGTTTTCGATCTGATTTCTCTTGTTTTATTATGATCATCATATCTACCTTGCCCGGCCGCGGTGGCCGAGGTGACTGAGGCGCTCCAGTCACGGTCAGCACGGCCACTACGGTCGGTGGTTCGAATCCCCCCTCGGGCATGTATATTTGTGCCGTCCTAGTTCGTAAGTAGTTCATAAGTAGTTTGTAAGTTTAGGGACTGATGACCCAGTAGTTAAGTCCCATAAGCTTAACAAACATGTGTGTGTGTATCTACCTTGTAGATGTGTGCTAACAAGATATGTTGGCAATCTGAAGAGAATTATGGTGAAAGAAATTCCGCAAATAGATGTCGTTGCAGCGAGTAAGGCCTTTCTTTTAATGATTTCCATCGCAACTCGTGAATCATTTCCGTGACACACACTATATTGCGATAACACAGAACGAGCTGCCCTTCACTGAACTTTCTCTAAATCGTCCCTTAGTCCAACTGTGTGGGGATCCCACAATGAACAACAATACTCCAAAACAGGATGCACAAGTGTGGTGTAGGCAGTTTCTTTAGTAGAACTGTTCCATCTTCTAAGTGTTCGGCCAACGAAACGTAGTCTTTGGTTCGCTTTCCCTACAGTACTTTGTGTGTGTTCTTACGAATTTCAGTTCATCGTAATTGTTATTCTTAGGTATTTAGGAGAATTCACGGTCTGTAAATTTGACTGATTTATTGTGTAACTAAAGTTTAACGGATTTCTTTTAGTGGTCATATGGATGACCTCGCACTTTTCATTATTAAGGGTCAACTGGCAATTTTTTCCACCATGCAGGTATCTTATTTAAATCATTTTCTAGTTGCTTTTGATCTTCTGGTGACTTTACTAACTGATAAACGACAGCATCATCCGTTAACAGTCTCCTAAATCGTTTATAAAAATAAGGAATAGTAAGGGCCTTATAACATTTCCCTGTGGAACGCCAGATATCACTTCTGTTCTACTCTATGACCTTCCGTCAATTACAACGTACTGTTTCCTTTCAGACAGGAAATCACGAATCCAGTCACAAAACTGCGGCGATAAGCATGCATTTTTTTATTAAAAGCCGTTTGTGAGGTACTTCTAGATTTCCGGAAGGCTATTGACACTGTAAGGAATCTGTTACAAAAAAAATGTTCAAATGTTTGTAGAGCTTATGGGACTTAACTACGGGGTCATCAGTCCATAAACTTACAAACTACTTATTAACTTTCTAATACTAAGGACGGCACAATTATCCATGCCCGAGAAGGGATTCGAACCCCCCGACCGTAGTGGCCGTGCACGGAATCTGTTTGTCATCCCTTGTCGATGGCACCCATCATATAATGTGATGTCGCCAGTGTTATTTTTTGCGCTCGTGTATCAAAGGAAGCATTAAGACGTATCTGCCGAGGGCCTTGCAAACCGTTTTGAACACAGTGTAACTGTGTCTGCATGGTACAAGGCGTACTCGATCGTAATCGTTGTAACAAAATATTATTGAATAAACTGTTTCCAACATGGGAACCATACATTTCTGAACATCATGAGACCTTTCTTGTTCCGTATCCTCTGCTCGATCTGTCCCTAGACTTTGAAGTCGGTGGAAAAAAAAGGTCCTGAATAATCTACGAACCGTCGGAAATGAATGTATCGTTCTGAAAGAGTGAAGTCCATCGCAGTGATCGTGTGCGATCAGTAGACTTATTCAGAGAGCTCGCCAAATCCCTACACCTGCGCTCCAACTAATTGCGAGGGGAAATTCCGACAAACAGATGCGTCACTCTCCTTTCTTCCATGCGCAGAAACATAAAATATGACAGATATGAATACAGAACCTACGCCAAAAAAAAGAGCACTGCGAAAGGAGATGAATCGAATGCTTTCAGCATTTTCAACGCGCCAATGCGCGCACTGAACAAAACTTCAGACTCTGAGGAAACACAGGAATTAAACATATGAGGACAAACGCAAATCAAGCCTACTGTACAGGTTTCCTGCGGCGGCTCCTATCGATCGGCCAGCAGTTGAGCGTTTTGAATGGTTTATGAGTCGGCATTTGGAAGAGCTGGTCAGTGGCGTGGGCACTGAATGTGCTCGCCAGCATCGGTCCGGCACACAAAAGCGCGATGCCTCTGCTGAAAACTTTCCATGGCGCACTACTGGCATAAACGCTCAATAGAACGCTTGCAGTGTGCGTGGCAGGTAGTTTACAAAACAATCCGCATGAAGCGCTGCGTACTGCATACCTTTAGACAGCCTATACAGGCTACCTACATAGCTACAGTCGAGTTCCGTCAGAGAGACTGGGTCCCTCAGTTATCAGGTTTGTTTGCGTTGGAACCGCACCGCGAAGAAGTATCAATTACAACGATGTAACATATTCTTGTCTCTACATGAATGTTTTCGGAATTACTTGGTCATAATATAGAGGAAAAATATAGGTTGTATCGAAAGCTGGGCAAAATCAATCAGATATATATTTTTGACGTCTTTACAGCGTTCATCCAATGAAATAAGTCGCAATTTGCGATCAGTTATGGCTTCACTGTACTAGGTTTAGATGGAATACTCAAGTGCGACGAATGAAACTTTGTGTCTCGATACCTCATGGTCTGTTCTCCCAGATGCGGGAATAACAGTATTGTGGCTGCGAGCATTACAGAACAAATAGGCTGTGGTATAGGAAAGAGACAGCGTGGTGAATGGAGATTTGGGTGTGGCGGGAGACGTGCAGGGAAGAGTCCTCTGCAGTTGGGCTGGTCACTGTGTCCTCGGTGGCGGAGTGGTCAACGCGTCTGAATAGTACGCAGGAGATCCCGGGTTCGAATCCCGGCCAGGCACATATTTTCATTCGCCGCCCTTTGGTATTCCATCTAAACCTAGTATAGTGAAGCCATAACTGATCGCAAATTGTGACTTATTTCATTCGTCAATCAGATACGCTAAAAGTTGAAGTGTTCCTTTGCAGTAAATTTATCGGTAGCTAAAAGTCAACTGTTAAGTCGTAACTGCGTTGGAATGGCCGAGCGCTAAGGCGCCTTGCCGTCGGAGGTTCTAGTCCTCGGGCTATATTAAATGTATCTAGTTCCAGCATGTAAAGCGCATGCGCAAAGCTATCAAGGCAACATTCGCGCCTCACAGTTTTTGACGCATTGTGGAACGGTGCAACGGAGCAACACCACCTAGAAGACAAGGCCTCACAACTGGCCGTGCCTACGTCACTCCGAGAGGCCGCGAACGTAAGCTGACTGGCCGGCCGTTACGAGGCGGTGAGCGTGCCCCAGCGGCCAGCCAGTCAGCTTGCGGCAGCGGCCTCTCGGTGTGACTTAGGCACAGCCACTTGTGAGGCCTTGTCTTCTAAAAATGTTCAAATGTTTGTAAATCTATCGGACCACACTGCGTGGTCATCAGTCCGTAGCTTACAAACTACTTAAACTAGAGTAAACTAACCTAAGGACAACACACACACACACACACACACACCCATGCCCCAGGGAGGACTCTAACCTCCGACGGCGAGCAACCGCGTGCTCCGCAGCGAGGCGCCTTAGAGCGCTCGGCTACCTTGTCTTCTAGGTGGTGTTGAGCGGAGTGGCTCGAGGAGTTCGCCTGCAGCCACACCGCTGCCCCTTTATGACTGAACCATTTTTGTTGCTTTAATTTACACAGGTGGTCCTTACCACAATGTTTTTTAATCAGGATGAATTTTAGGAGCTCGGGGATATGATTTTTAAAGACTATCGTACTTCTTTGTTAATGTTTTAATTGTCGTAAACATGATGGTGTCACTACAGGTCACGAAATGGGACATGTCCTTTTTAATAAAGTAGAGAAAAATCTGCAGACCGTTTATTCATCATATCAAGTATCTGATTGAATGACGCTATCTAAAACCCCAAATTGGGTGAAAACAGCTATTATATACTTTTCTAAAAATAGTGTGAACATTGCCACGCGAGATTGGTCATCCGCCACGAATCGTGCGGCCGCTCGCGTCGGAGGTTCGACCCTCCTTCGGTCATGGGCTTAGGCTGATCCAACGGGGAGGGGGACGGGGGCGAAGGATCGTTACCCCCATCCCCCCCAAAGCTGCTTTTTTTTCTTTTTTATGCGAAGCTAGCGTGCTATCACTACACTGAGTCTTCAAAACTGTTAGACTGTTGTTTTATTTGGCGTGGGGTAAAAAGTTTAGCTGACGATGAGAATTCTTTGTTAAAGATTTACTTCTATGCCTAAAAGTACCGGTATAACTAACCACCGTAAAGAAACACTTGTTAACATTATTCTGTTACTTCTGAGCATCCTGTGCAAATGAGAGACATTGCAAAAATTCGCTTGGAGATTCGCGACTTCGACTATGGTTGCATTACAAGAAGTAATAAAAACAGAAAGCATTGTTACTGATCGCAGCGATGCCTCCCTCCAGTTGGTCACAATCCCGATGCTTCGACGTGACCCACGACTGCTTGTTTCAGGGAAATTCAATCAACCTGCCTGTCGTTGCGATCTTTGAGTGGCCACTCAGCGCCAGACCACTCTTGTTATTTTTGAAGGCAGTGACGTCACGTAACGTCCCGGATAGCACACACGGTACAAATATTTGCAGGCAGCTGGAGTGCTCTTCAGGACTAACCATCCGTAACTGCTGCCCTCTTGTCGGACGGGCCGAAGCGAAAACTATTCCGTGTGCTTTGATGAGATCAGCTAGCCTGTAACCTCTTTCTTAATTCGTGTTTGAATGACAGTGCAAATGTTGGTAAACCTATTCGACCAAACTGCTGTGGTCATCGGCCGCTGAATGAGAGTCATGTTTGACACACAGTCTCAGTTCGTTGGTATAACTTTTCCTGTTACAGTGAGAGCTGAGAAGATCCGTAAGACAGATGGGTTCAAATGTTGGTAGAGTCTATGGGACTTAACTAAGGGGTCATCAGTCCCTAAACTTACAAACTACTTATGAACTACTTACAACTAAGGACGGCACAAATATCCATGCCCGAGGGGGATTCGAACCCCCGACCGTAGTGGCCGTGCAGACCGTGACTGGAGCGCCTTAGTCCCCTCGGCCACCGCGGCCGGCCAGACGTATGGGAAAAGCTATCAGTTAGTAAGGTACTTAATTATGCTACACCAGCATGACCTCTAACAGCGAGGCCTTCCAGTCTCGGAAATTGTTCGGGATGGGACTTCGCAGCATAAGGGTATAACTCTAGGGTGTCCACTTACATTAGTCCTAAAGCGGACTGTCCAGAAAATTCCAAGGAAAAGGACAGTAAAGTTGCAAGCGCAGCACAATATAACTGACAAACTTGTGACTGAAGACTGTTGGAGAGCAGTCGAATACTTCATAAGTCGCGCCTTCGCCTTTTTTTTTTTTTTTTTTTTTTTTTAATTTTTATTATTTATTTGACTTTCTGCAACAGGGCAACAGCTATATTCTCCGATATTCCATTAAGAAACCGGTTCCCCGAAATTACAACTAATTTTTATAATACTTCCACTAGCTACAATATCGCCATCGCCTAATTTAATAAAAAGAAATTGTAAAGTCAATAGTAATTAACGTTATAATCTACCTACAGTAATTGTAAAATGCATTTGGAATTATTATACTTTTAAAAAGAAAATACTGTAATAAAAACTTTAATTAGCTGCAATCGTCAATTCATAAATAAACGTCTTTATGGTGTAATTGATCATATTTTTATCATTAATTTTATTTAAAAATTGTTATAATATATATGATATCTGTACTAACATTGGTCCTTGTGCAATAAATAATTGAAAGTGGTCCCGGACTTTTATGTATACCCTATATACAGGGTGGTCCATAGATAGTGAGCGGGTGAAATATCTCACGAAAAAAGCATCAAACGAAAAAAACTACAAAGAACAAAACTTTTCTAGCTTCGAGAGAGGAAATACATGGCACTATTGTTGGCCCGCTAGATGGCGCTGCCATAGATCAAACGGATATCAACTGCATTTTTTAAAATAGGTACACCCATTTCTTATTACATATTCGTCTAGTACGTAAAATGTTTTTTGGAACACTTCTCTCGCTTTCTGATAGATTGCGCTGTAATATTCACAAACATATTGCTCACAATTTTAGACGAACAGTGGGTAACAGGTAGGTGTTTTAAATTAAAACACAGAACGTAGGTACGTTTGTACTTTATTTTGGTTGTTCCAGTGTGATACATGTACTTTTGTGAAATTATCATACATTATAAAACCGGATGCTGTTACTGCGTGATTACCTGTATTTACCTCATGACTTGAATAAATATTAAAAATAAGGTATTCCAACTTTAATGCATTTGGCAATATGCGTAACGAAATTCCTCTCAACAGCGAGTAGTTCGCCTTCAGTAATGTTCTCAAATGGATTTACAATGTGCTGACGCATGTTTTCAGGCGTTGTCGGTGCATCACGATTACAAATATCATTCAATTTTCCCCACAGAAAGAAATTCGGGGATGTAAGATCCGGTGAACGTGCGGGCCATGGCATTGTGCTTCTACGACCAATCAACCTGTCATTAAATATTCCATTTAAGACGGCTTCAACTGCACGCGTGTCATATGTCGGACATCATCATGTTGAAAGTACATTGCCATTCTGTCATGCAGTGAAATATCTTTTAGTAAAATCGGTAGAACATTACGTAAGAAATCAGCATACATTGCACCATTTAGATTGCCATCGATAAAATGGGGGCCAATTATCCTTCCTCCCATATTGCCGCACCATACATTAACCCGCCAAGGTCGCTGTCGCAACCATCTTGTATTTTCCGTTTCTCAATAGTGCATATTATGCCGGTTTACTTTACCTGTTTGTGAATGACGTTTCGTCACTAAACAGTACGCGTGAAAAAATCTGTTATCGTCCCGTAATTTATTTTGTGCCCAGTGGCAAAATTCTTTGCCATGCAAATCCTGATGCATAGAAATATGGTATGGGTGAAATTTATGTTGATGTAGAATTCTCAACACCGACGTTTTTGAGATTTGCGATTCTCGCTCAATTTGTCTGCTACTGATGTGCGGATTAGCGCAACTGCAGCTAAAACCACTTACTTGGGCATCATCATTTGTTGCAGGTCGTGGTTGACGTTTCACTTGTGACTGAACATTTCTTGTCTCTTTAAATAACGTGACTATCCGACGAAAGGTCCGGACACTTGGATGATGTCTTCCAGGACAAGTATCAACATACATAGCACAGGCCCGTTTGGCATTTTGATCACAATAGCCATACATAAATACCATATCGATGTTTTCTGCAATTGGTAAACGGTTCATTTTAACAAGATAATGGATCACGAAGCAAATACTGTCCGCACTGGCGAAATGTTACGCGATACCATGTACTTATACGTTTGACAATTACAGTGCCATCTATCACAAAGCGAAAACAGTGTTCCAAATAAAACATTCATATTTATTTACGTACTAGAAAAATAAGTAATAAAATGGGGGTACCTATTTTTAAAAAATGCAGTTGATGTTCGTTTGACCTATGGCAGCGACATCTAGTAGGCCAAATGAAGCGCAATCTCTTTTCTCCCTTCAAGCTAGAAAAGTTTTATTCTTTGTAGTTTCCTCGTTTGATGCTTATTTCGTGAGATATTTGGCCCGGTGACTATCATAGGACCACCAGCTGTAGCATCAAATAGAGACGTATTTTCTTTTGAACATGTCCGAAAGAATAGAGGAGGCAATTATTAGTAAATTTGTTCTACATGCTTGACGTCAATGAGGTGGTGGTGGTGGTGGTGGTGGTGGGGGGCGGGTGTGCAGTCTAATGGAAGATGGCAGCATAGATTTGCCGAAACCAGCCAATACAAGAGAATCTGGAACAAGAGACCGTGGCTGCTCTGCTCGTGCAGATTTCCCATCACAACAACAACAACAACAACAACAACAACAATAATAATAATAATAATAATAATAATTTCGTGTGGCTCATTGGCCTGTTGCAAGTCTTTCAATTGGACGCCACTTCGGCACTAGCCTACGCCTGTTATCCAACCGGGGAAAGGAGACCTACAGCTTAACGTGGAATCCGAACCACGTGTCGTTTCTGGCGACTCCTCACATGAAGGATGGGTTAAAGTGCAGACTGAAAAAATCCGAGGTCCGACCGGGTTTCGAACCCGCGATCCTTCGGTTTCCAGTCGAGCGCTTTACCGCAATATTCATCATTTTTTGCAGCTCTTATTTTTCCGTGTTTGCAGTAAAAATTACTGGGTATGAGGTCTGCCTGATATGCAAAACACTGTTCAAAATGTTCAAATGTTTGTATAGTGCATGGGACTTAACTACGGGGTCATCAGTCCCTAAACTTACAAACTACGTATGAACTACTTACGAACTAGGACGGCACAAATATCCATGCCCGAGGGGAAATTCGAACCCCCGACCGTAGTGGCCGTGCAGACCGTGACTGGAGCGCCTCAGTTCCCTCGGCCACCGCGGCCGGCTCAAAACACTGTTTTTATTTGGCACCCAAACTAGTTTCAGCACCTCTGTGCCATCATCAGTGGGCTTTATATTTTTATTTCATGCTTAATTTACATTTTGTGGTCATGTGGGACCCTTTTTATATACTCATAAAGTGGTAGCGTTGTCATGGTTTCTTTTGTTATATACTTCTTCTTCCGCCCTGTTTCGCATAGCACACAGGTAATACACATATTTTTGTGGACTTTTTTTTAATCACAACCACTTTCCACATTAAAAATTCGCCTGTGTTTACTTTGTTTTAAACACACAGGTGCAGTTTAACAAAGTAAACACAGGCGAATTTTTAAAGTGGAAAGTGGTTGTGATTAAAAAAGTCCCCAAAATATGTGTATTATTTATTTTGTGAAGTAGGTTCAACCACATAGATCGTGTATAAAACACTATAATATGACGCGTTTCAAGGGTCCAAGCCTTCATCATCAGATAAAATATACAAGAATCTTTAAAACCCGAGACAAATAAAATCTAAATTGTATATTTTATCTGATGATGAGGGCTTGACCCTTGAAACGCGTCATATTATAGTGTTTTATACACGATCTATGTGGTTGAGCCTACTTGACAAAATAATTAAGCATACAACCACGACCTCAAATCAATAATGGATATAATTAAGTATGTGTGTATTACCTGTGTGCTACGCGAAACAGGGCGGAAGAAGAAGTATATAACAAAAGACACCATGACAACGCTACCACTTTATAAGTATATAAAAAGGGTCCCACATGACCACAAAATGTAATTTAAGCATGAAATAAAAATATAAAGCCCACTGATGATGGCAGAGAGGTGCTGAAACTAGTTTGGGTGCCAAATAAAAACAGTGTTTTGCATATCAGGCAGACCTCATAGCCAGTAAGCTTTACCCCAAGACCACCGGGCCCGACATCACAACAATAACAACAGTGTAGTGGTGTGGTGAGCCGGCTGTAGCGGGTGACTGGGAGGGCCTCCTGGCCCGGGGGCACTATGTCGGCTGTTTGCGGCAGCTCTCCGATCTCCTCTCCTCTCTCCTGCAGTCAATATTTGCCGCCGGCACTCCAGGCCTTGACCGATCCGGGCGCCGGTTGACTGCCAAGGGCAACACAGCGGCGCCCCTCCCCCTGTGACCCTTGTACCTACCTATCCAAGGGCAGTCTGCCCGCTGTTCCCCTCAGCGCTACACTATTGATTCTTATCGGCGATCCATCATGCCTACCAGACTACTTTATCCGTAAAATTTACGGATATTGCACCATTATACGACTTTACGGATTTACGTTGATATTTTACGATTTCGCGGCCAAAAATTTGATACGTTTATTCTGTCAGAGACAGCGAAGCACCTGGAAGAGCAGTTGAACGGAATGGACAGAGTGCTGAAAGGTGCATATAAGATGAACATTAACAAGAGCAAAACTAGGGTAATGCAGAGAAGTCTAAGAAAATCAGGTGATGCTGAAGGAATTAGATTAGGAAACGAAACAATAAAGGACGCAGACGGGTTTTGTTAAAAAATGTTCAAATGTTTGTAAATCTATCGGACCAAACTGCGTGGTCATCAGTCCGTAGGTCACAAACTACTTAAACCTAGGTAAACTAACCTAAGGACGACAACACACACACATACACACGCGCGCGCGCGCGCGCGCGCGCGCGCGCGCGCCCCAGGGAGGACTCGAACCTCCACGGCGAGCAACCGCGCGCTCCGCAGCGAGACGCATTAGACCGCTCGGCTACTCCACCGTGGCCGACGAGTTTTGTTATTTGGACAGTAAAATAACAAATGATGGTCGCAGTACCGAGGATATAAAATGCAGAATGGCAATGGGTAGAAAAGCGTTTTTGAAAAAGAGAAATTTGTTAACATCGAATATTAATTTAGGCCTAAGGAAGTCCTTTCTGAGGGCATTTGTATGGAGTGTTGCCTTGTATGGGAGTGAGACATGGACGATAAACAGTGCGGACAGGAAGAGGATTGAGGCTTTTGAAATGTGGTGCTACAAAAGAATGCCGGAGATTAGGTGGGTGGATCGCGTAACTAATGAGGAGGTACTGAACAGAATTGGGGAGAAAAGAATTTTCTGGCATACCTTGACTAAAAGAACAGATCGATTGGTAGAACACATTCTTAGACATCAAGGAATTTTGAATTTAACGTTCGAGGGAAGTGTGTGGCGTAAACACCGCAGAGGAAGACCAGGAGATGGATACAGTAAGCAAATTCAGACACATGTAGTTTGCGTTCTTATGTGAATTTCAAGAGGCTGGCTCAGGATACGGTATTGTGGAGAGCTGCATCAAACCAGTCACCGGACTGAAGACCACACCTACTTTCGATAATCATCGCATTTAGGTACAGTCGATTCCGTGCGTCCAGTCTTTGATATCATCAATACTTTGAACAGTGCGATGTTTGTGTCCCCATTGGAATTGCCTTTAATGCCGGGATTCAAAGAAGTGGTGATGAGTTATTGACACTCAGAGTGAACGATCTGCACGATGCAGATAAATTCCTCTTCTTTTCATTAACGAAAATGTGCTATTTGTACGCACTGTTCAACTGTCCTTATATTTTTCTTCACAAGCTTGAAACTACGGCCACACTCTGCACTGGCATGCGCTGGGCTGCAATAGAATCGAATTTCTAGAGAATCCATCGGCTTCACGGATTCTTTATATTCGCGTACAGCTGCAATGAATTGCAGCTTTTTGATATCCAACCAACTGTCATCTTATTGGAGAGCTGTGAAAAATGTTCACATGTTTGTAACTCTATGGAACTTAACTGCTTGGTTATTAGGCCCTAGCTTACCAGACTACTTAAACTAAGGTAATATAACCTAAGGACGTCACACTCATCCATGCCAGAGGGAGGATTCGAACGTCCGACGCGGAAGGCCGGACGATGGTGGGCTGTGAAGTGCCTTTAAAGCTGATTCACCATCTCATATCTATGAAAATTAAATGTTATGTTTATGTTTCTTCTACAGGTTTGTAAATCGATTTTCGGCTTTTTTGAGGCCATCAAACATTTACTGAATTTTAGTCAAAGAACTTGCGTTGTCAACATAAGTAGTTAATTGTACTATTAATTTACAGATTTCATTTAAATATTTATTTACACTGTAACTGATACAGCGAAGAAGATAATGTATTTTTCTGCATGTAACATGTCTTCTTATAGTGACAATCCAAGTTGTTTGACTGAACTTCAATAAATGTCTGATGAAGGCCTAAGAAGGAAACACACACACACACACACACACACACACACACACACACACACACAGTTATATAATGAATGGTTCCAACCCTTATTGGTTCGCAAAATGTACAATGGAAAACGTTCTAAAGATGTACCACACCTTGATTCGGTACCACCTGACGATGAAGTTAAACGCATCCCCATTGCTTTCATGGGATATTTTTGTTATGACCTGGCTAAACTCTTTCGTAGCACAAATGTACAAATCGTATTTAGCAGTCCATTGAGCATCCAGCAAATTCTCTCACACAATGAACAAGCCCGTAAGGACAGATACCTTTCGTCGGGAGTCTATAAACTACAACGTCCCGAAAGTCCAGCTGAATATATAGGACAGGCAGGCCGGACTTACGAAAAAAAGGCCATGTGAAACGTTCCCCTTTTGCGGAACAAACTAAAGCCTACGAGGGTTAGGTTAGCTTAGGTTGACAACATGAAATTTTACATATCGCGCAGAAGGGGGCGGAAATTAAATTTACTGGAAGAGTTTGAGATAGCGAAGTGCACCTACTTTGGACACCCACACCTCCTAAATGATCAGTTGGCTGCAAAGATCAAACATTTCTAGATATTATGATGTCTCTGTTCTAATAAAGAACAGTAATCCCTTTTATTTATAAGTGACAACATAATTTCCCTTTCGTTAAATTTGTATTCAGATAGCTAGATTTCACCCGTCCCGTCTTATTCATCGGCTTCCTATGTCACTCCCTACCCGCATTAGTCTGTACAAGTCGGCGGAGCAGCACACCACGCCCGCCCACCGCCCGTGATAGCAGTTGTAAACCTGGGCTTATCTTGTGTCATCAGGGACCGCTGATTCTACTAAGGTAATGTTAAAAATCGGTTTTATGCTTCTCACTTCTTTACCGAGTATGTTCCAACTCTAATTCGTCGTTACCAGATCATTTGTAAGGCTACAAGGAAATCCACAATTCCAAAAACATAGGAAACACCATAAAAACAACTTACGGTATCACACCACGGAGAGCGCTTTCTAAGCTTTGTTTACTATTTACACTGTCGTCTTAGCACACAATGTCGGGCCCGGTGGTCTTGGGGTAAAGCGCTCGACAGGAAGCCGAAGGGTCGCGGATTCGAAACCCGGTCGGACCTCGGATTTTTTTCAGTCTGCACTTTATCCATCCTTCACCTCTCAACGATGTGAGGAGTCCCCAGAAACGACACGTGGTTCGGATTCCACGTTAAGTTCACTTTCCCTGGTTGTATAATTGGGGTAGGCTAAGGAAACGCAAGTCGCCGAAGTGGCGTGCAATTGAACGACCCTCACAAGGCTAATGAGCCACAGGAAATTATTATGTAGCACAAAATAAGCCCATGTCCTATTACCCACGTTTTGTAATTCAGCCTTGTAATTTTGTGTAAATTCTGTCACGAAGATAATGTGAGAATGTCCTGCTAAAGGGCGTAGCGGGTCATTAATTAAAGGATAAAATAATCTGCAATCAAATGATCAGATGTTTGTATAGCTTATGGGACTTAACTACGGGGTCATCAGTCCATAAACTTACAAACTACTTAGGAACTAACTAAGACTAAAGACGGCACAAATATCCATGCCCGAGGGGGGATTCTAATCCCCGACCGTAGTGGCCGTGCAGACCGTGAGAGGAGCTCCTCAGTCCCCTCGGCCACCGCGGCCGGCAATCTGCATTCAAGACGCTTTTTTTTTTTTTTTTTTTTTTTTTTTTTTTTTTTTTTTTTTTTTTTTTTTTTAATTGAAGGAGTATTCATCAATTTGCAAATGCAATATGGCTACGAAACAGGTGTGGTATGCAGAATGAAACTTCACTCTGCAGCGGAGTGTGCGCTGATATGAAACTTCCTGGCAGATTAAAATTGCGTGTCGGAACAGGGACTCGAACCTGGGACCTTTGCCTTTCGCGGGCAAGCGCACTACCGACTATGCTATCCCGACACGACTCACGATGCCGCCTCACAACTGGTACTGGCGGAAGTAAAGTTGTGAGGCGGGATAGCACAGTCTGTAGTGCGCTTGCCCGCGAAAGGCAAAGGTCCCAGGTTCGAGTCCCGGTTCCGGCACGCAATTTTAATCTGCCAGGAAGTTTCAGGTGTGGTGTTATTTCGGACACCAATGTAATACATATTGTTTGGTTATTGGGTTCGCGCACTGGCTTATTATAGTGCCACGTTATTAGTGATCAATAAATGGTGATCGTGTGTAATCGCGCTGCCCGCCGACTGGATGGTAGTGTTGCGCCGGCGTCGTAGTGCGGGCTGTCGCCGCCAGGAGCGCTGGTGGCGCGCGCCGTCCATTGTGCGGCTCGGCTAGGCTCGGCTGTGGCGGTTAGCGGATTACGAGCGGTAAGCCGGCAAACGGGCCGGAACACGCGCTGTGCTGTGCTGTGCTGTATGCCGCCACCCGTGTACGCAGATTACGTTCTGCGCTCAGCCAACGCCTAACACCGGCGACAGCGTCGCTACTCTTGCCGTGCACCTCAAAACGAGGGCTTTATCTAATTTCCTGACAAACACATCCAGCTTACGGAGGTACGGGGCGCACATGAATGTAAATACTGTACGATTTCTAGCATTTGAAGCAAGCGCTTCCATAATGCATACCTGCCAACTCTCCCGATTTAGCGGGAGTCTCCTGGTTTCTCACTTTTTCTCCCGCCTCCTGATTTTGCCATTATTTCTCCCGATTTTTAGCTTTTATCCTGAAACCCAACATGTTCTTTGGCCAATTGTCAAAAGTCCTTTGTTCATTTATCAGTTTATACTAAATACGTATCGAAATTCATAGAAATTAGGAGTTGTGCGTGACTTGTATAACGATTATTTCTGCACGTATTTGCAAACACGTGTGTAGTGTTTACATGTTGTACGCTTTCTGAATATGATGTTTTGTCATTGTATGTAAGTGAAAGCACTTCCAAAGTTTTTACGTCTATGGCTACCTTTTGAGTGGATAGTTAGGAGCATCAGTTCCATACGTGAAATGCAGAAAGGCAACTTTCTTGTAAACAGCTATTTTACGTGATTCTGGGATTTCAATTTGGTGGTGTGCGTTCCAGTATGGCAAAAATATAACCCCTTTTTTTAGCAGTGTTTGGAACATTATTTGTATTTTGTACTCTTTGTCAATGTGATATTCCACATCGCATGGTGGAAAAAGCGATGTACCGAATAAGTGCAGAGAAAATGAAAAGTGTGTGAAAAACAATAAAAGACTGAAATTGCTGAGAAAAGTGAAAGTGATCACGTGATACATGCAGACTGCTTCTTTACATTGTTTATTTTAGAGTAGGTTTACGAATTAAAAGTTATGATCATGTGGGTCACTTGTTCCATAAAATGTTCCCAGGTAGCAGTATAGCGCAAAAATGCAGCTGTGAACGTTTTTGTTTTAATAAAAAAATCAATCACTTTACCTGGACCGGCTACAAATAATGATGTAATAAACTTTTGGGCTAATGCAAGTGTTTTTTGTAGCCATTATGTAGTGTTGTGAGATGATAGGAAAATCAGTTTATTTTACGGTTTGCAATAAAGTGCGCCGCAGTTTTCGATAGAACGTATCTCCTGATTTTTTGAAGAACCTCCCGATTTTTTATACTGGATCTCCTGATTTTTACGTTTTGAAGGTTGGCATGTATGATAATGCATTCCTCCGAGTGGTGTACAGTTTTCCAGAACAAAAAGTGCATCCATCAGTATCCAGTACACTTGCGCATAATAGTTCGCGATCGGAAACGTTCGCAGCTCTGCCGCAAAGTAGTTCGTTCTTTTAGTTCGTCCACAGTCTAACATATACAGTCGCGACACTAGCGTTCCTAGCGGTGGGCAAGCCACCGAAATTGTAATGTTTCTTTATTATTATTTTTGTACGTAATTAACGAAATACTTACTATAATTTTCGCATTAGTAAAATATCGAGAGCCGGCCGCGGTGGCCGAGGAGACTGAGGCGCTTCAGTCACGGTCTGCACGGCCACTACGGTCGGGGGTTCGAATCCCCCCTCGAGCATGGATATTTGTGCCGTCCTAGTTCGTAAGTAGTTTGTAAGTTTAGGGACTGATGACCCCGTAGTTGAGTCCCATAAGCTTAACAAACATTTGAACATTTTTGAAAATATCGAGAGACAAACATAATACGGAAATTAATATAAAAATAGCATAACTTAAATAATTCATTGGTATAAAGAACAACACCGTCTTGAACAAATACTTACGAATATGTGTATATTTGCAGTTTATTCCGCTGAAAGTAAGTTGCATATAAACATAATGGTATAATAAATTTCCATTATAGTCTGTTCTTACTATGACAGCCAGTTGTTGACGTGTATCAATTCTGTTTGGAGTCTAATGATTCTCACATTTTTACACGTCACTCGTCTTTCTTATACGTGCATATTCTTTTAAGTGTAATTACTTTAGCTGTAAAGAAAAAAACAATGTTTTAATGATTCTTGCCGTTTGTGGTTCAGATGTAGCAACAATTGTGGAATTGGATTTTTTTTTTTTTTTTTTTTTTTTGGAAAACAGTTTGGTTGCTTTTATCATTATATTGCAAAGTGTGCGACGTTTTTTCTTCAACTACAGCTGTGATGGTTGATTTGGTATGTTAAATATCGTATTTACTGCATTCTATATACGTTTCCTATGTTCCACCCTCACTGATTTTACTGTAATTGTAATGAGGAATACTTAACGTTCCTGCGTAGAAATTGACGTCTCTATACTAAAGGACATGTCTCCTGGTGTTTGCTAGACATTCTTATTTTTAATAGAAAATGAAATTATTCATTTAAAGTCTGTATGTTACAGGGTAAGTGTAAATTGACTGTCCTGTAATGTACCGTGACGTACCTTGTCAGGGATCTTACGAAACCTAAGACACAAATTCAGGAGCTATTTTTAAATTATTATCTATTTATAAGCCACTATATTCGTTCCCTAATGTAAAAAGAATACTGAAGTCAATCTAAACGATACTATTCGCACTCATCAACTATCGTATTCAGAAATGTAGCTTGCCGGCCGCTTGGAGCGCTGATATCGCAGCGTATAACAAAAATCTGTGGGAGTGTCGTGACTGTATCTTAGACTGTGGTTAGTCCCAGTGACGGCTGAGCGGCGTGGTCTGCGCATGCAGTCGGAGGGAGAAGTTCCCCCAACCAGCTGCTTCATGCGCTTGCTGCTTGAGCCGCTAACGATATCACGCAAACCAAAAGAAACAGTTTGTGGATAATTTCTCGCGTTTAAGTTTAAAGTTATCTCTATATCTTGGCATTATGGAATTTATTAGTCAGATATTACAGAGTGCAGAATACTTCAAAGCAGAAATTTTGTAGCACTGAACTACGTAATCTAGCAGGCAGACGCTAACCTCGACATGGCTGTCATCGGCAGTAGGCAAACACGTGATTTTTAATTCTGTTCGCGACCTTTTCGCGTATATTTTAGTTCGCGACCGGTAGCTCTCCTTTTAGTTCGCAGCTCGGCCGCTCTTTTTTAGTTCGTCCGCTCGTTTTGGCTTTTGCTACTGCTACTAGAACTACAGCTGAGCTGCATCTCAGCTCGAAATGACAGCAACTCGCAGAAGGGAATCAAGCGATTCTGCGCGCTCTCGCGTCCTCTCGCTGTTACCCGTCAGTCTTCCGAAAAGGAGCGGACGAACTAAGAGGCGATGGATCTGCGAACTAGTTCGCGTAGTTCGCCTATGGGAGCGCTCTTCCGAACTAGTTCGTTCGCGAACTACACAAGACTAGTATCCAGAATACCTGCAGCCGTTTCAATGTTTGACGCTTGTACACGGGTTGCACATGCTCAGCGGATATTGCTTCGTAGGGGTCCTGAATAGATACTGCTTGGGGCAGGAAGTTTCTGTGGTGTCGCACAAGTCCAAAGTGCGCGCCACCTACTTTCGCCGCGCGCCGCCATGCACACACGGCGCGGCGTTCTTACGTCAGCCACGAGCGCCCTCTGCTAGAACTCCGCTCGTGGCCACCACTGAACGACATCGTTCACTTGGGACTGACATAGGAACCAGCTAACACTTCGGAATCTGATAGGCACCAGTGAAGACTTTGCTATCGGACATGCACTAGGCAGGCCTCTAGCTCAACTATGTATCAGCATTCTGCAGTACTGAGATATGTAAAAGTTAAGTATTGTATAAATTCTGTGCAATATATATCTCGTTCTAATTTACTCTAGTGTTTCTAGTTTCTGCTGTCCCACTGGCTGGTCACCTCCTACCTACACAAGCGTGCATCCTTTATTCCTGTGTCAGTCTTTCTACTCGGCCACCGACACCTACGACGGAAACGAGACACAAAAGCGGCGACGAGGCTGGGACACAAAAGTTTCGTCCCCCTTAGCCACGACCCTAATTTTAACCCTTTAATGCATAGTGTAGCTTATCAGCTACATACCTTATTTTTTGCATTATTTCTCAAACTGATCAACATTTTACCACCAATCATTTGTAGCTGCTTGTATACATAGCGTTAAATATGCTAGTAGCTCGTCCTAGAAATTATAAACTGCAGAGTGCTACTGAATCATTTCGACAGTTAGCTGCTTTGAGCTACTCCTAACATGTGCGTTTGTGTAATTATTATTCCGCCTTCGCCAAGTAAAAGTAGTCAAATCACATACTGCTGTTGTGTTATGAGTTACTTTCTGGAAAGATAGGAGGCATAAGAATGACATTTGCTGCATCGGGTACATCGTGGAAGCACTATATAACTGACCAGGTATTAACATTTTGTTGGTAGTAGTGCTTACAGGAAAATAAAAGAAACATTTGGGGACAAGAAAAGCAACACTACTAATATCAAGAACTCAGATGAGAAACCAGTTCTCAGCAAAGAAGGGAAAGCTGAAAGGTGGAAAGAGTATATAGAGGGGCTCTACAAAGGAAATAAACTCAGAGACAATATTGTAGGAAGGGAGGAGGATGTAGATGAAGATGAAATAGGAGATACTGTACTGAGAGAAGAATTTGACAGAGCCCTGAAAGACCTAAGTCGAAACAAGGCCCCTGGAGTAGATGATATTACCTCAGAGCTACTGAAGTCTCTGGGAGAACCAGCCATGACAAACCTGTTTCACCTGGTGTGTAAGATATATGAAACAGATGAAGTACCCTCAGACTTCAAGAAAAATGTTATAATCTCCATTCCAAAGAAAGCAGGTGCAGACAGGTGTGAAAACTACAGAACCATCAGTTTAATAAGTCATGGTTGCAAAATATTAACACGAATTATATACAGACGGATGGAAAAGCTGGTAGAAGCCGACCTCGGGGAAGATCAGTTTGGGTTCAGGAGAAATGTAGGAACTCGGGAGGCAATACTTACTTTACGGCTTATCCTAGAAGATAGATTAAGAAAAGGCAAACCTACATTTCTAGCTTTTGTAGATTTGGAGAAGGCTTTTGACAATGTTGATTGGAATAAACTCTTTCAAGTTCCGAAGCAAGCAGGAGTAAAATTAGGGAGCGTAAGGTTATTTACAACTTGTACAAAAACCAGAGAGCGGTTGTCAGAGTTGAAGGGCATGAAAGGGATGCAGTGGTTGGGAAGGGAGTGAGACAGGGTTGTAGCCTTTCTCCAATGTCATTCAATTTGTACATTGAACAAGCTATAAAGGAAAGCAAGGAGAAATTTGGTGAAGGAATAAAAGTTCAGGGGGAAGAATTAAAAACATTGCGTTTTGCCGACGACATAGTAATTCTGTCAGAGACAGCAAATGACCTGGAAGAGCAATTGAACGGAATGGACAGTGTGCTGAAAGGTGCATATAAGATGAACATTAACAAGAGCAAAACTAGGGTAATGGAGTGCAGTGTAAGAAAATCAGGCGATGCTGAAGGAATTAGATTGGGAAACGAAGCAATAAAGGAGGTAGAGGAGTTTTGTTACTTGGGCAGTAAAATAACAAATGATGGTCGCAGTACAGAGGATATAAAATGCAGAATGGCAATGGGTAGAAAAACGTTCTTGAAAAAGAGGAATTTGTTAACATCGAATATTGATTTAAGCCTAAGGAAGTCCTTTCTGAAGGCATTTGTATGGAGTGTTGCCTTGTATGGGAGTGAGACATGGACGATAAACAGTGCAGACAGGAACAGAATAGAGGCTTTTGAAATGTGGTGCTACAGAAGAATGCTGAAGATTAGGTTGGTGGATCGCGTAACTAATGAGGAGGTACTGAACAGAATTGGGGAGAAAAGAAATTTCTGGCATACCTTGACTAAAAGAAGGGATAGATTGGTAGGACACATTTTTAGACATCAAGGAATTGTGAATTTAGCGTTGGAGGGAAGTGTGTGGGGTAAAAATCGCAGAGGAAGACCAAGAGATGGATACAGTAAGCAGATTCAGACAGATGTAGGTTGCCGTTCTTAAGTAGAGATGAAGAGGCTTGCTCAGGATAGGGTATTGTGGAGAGCTGCATCAAACCAGTCTCCGGACTGAAGACCACAACAACAACAGTGCATAATAATTTTAAGGATTTTGTTTCAACATTTTACTCAGTTTATACGCACTATACATTAATCGTGGAAATTTTATAGCTTCAAATAAAGAGTCCTGCATAAGGGCTGGGTTACACATGGGCAGTTGCTCCTTCCTTTTGGGAGTAACTAAATCTTTCCCTCCTCCTTCAATGCTGCCAGCACTGGTTTCAGAATTGTTATCCAATTCTCTAGACGACTTTTCATTTGTCCCATCCCGTATTTACGGGTGGAAATCTTTCTTTCCGTCCATCCAATGAATAACATATACGAATGAAAAAAAAGGGGGTTCCTTTGCGATTAGCCCGATATAAAACTTTCCAGAGAAGTAAATACCAGTGGGAAAAGATGTCGCTTACCGTACCGGTAACTTGCAGAGATGGAACGTTACTCACCTGCAACAAAAGAAAGTAAGTATTACTTGTTTTGTAAGTATAATTAATTTTCTAGGAAACAGTAAAAACATTGTGGATTTCAAATGTTCAAAAGTTTGTATAGCTTATGGGAATTAACTACGGGGTCATGAGTCCCTAAACTTACAAACTACTTATGAACTACCTACGACTAAGGATGGCACAAATAACCATGCCCGAGGAGGGATTCGAACCCCCGACCGTAGTGGCCGTGCAGATCGTGACTGGAGCGCCTCAGTCCCCTCGGCCACCGCGGCCGGCGATCCTCAGTCCGGAGATTGGTTGATGCAGCTCTGCATCCTAGTCTATCCGGAGTAAGCCTTATCATCTCTTCATAAAATTGGCAACTCACATCTATTTCAATTAGCTCACTATATTTGTCTCTTGGGCTCCTGCGATTTGAAGCCCTCACACTTCCCTCCAATGCTAAACTGACGATTCTTTGATGTCTAAGAATGTCTCCTACCAATCAAACCTACTTTTAGTCAAGATATGCCAGAAATTCGTTTTGTAACAATTATGTTCAGTACCTCCTTATTAGTTACGCGATTTACACACCTAATCTTCACCATTCTTCTGGAGCGCCACATTTCAAAATTCTCTATCCTCTTCCTGCCTGAACTATTTATCATCCATATTTTACCATACAAAGCAACGCTCCACAAAAATGCATTCCTAACATTTAAATTAATATTATATGTTAACAAATTACTATTTTTCAAAAACGCTTTTCTTCCCATTCCCGCCCTAGACTGTCCGCGAGGTGGATACCTTGAAGCTCTCTGCACACAAATGGCACCGCAGTGTGCTTCCGCTGGTGTAAAGAAGTCCCTGTAGCCAGGTAGGGGAGAGAAATCGTCTGGGAAGCATTGCCCTTGCGGGCGGCACTGTGTCTTCAACACTCAGGTTGGGACACCTGTCTGGAGTGCGGGACAAAGGTGGTATAATTTTCGCCACGGTGAGGCTTCCGCTTGCTTTTAAATTTAACAAAAATGTTGAAATGTTCGTAAATCTATCGGACCAAACTGCGTGGTCATCAGTCCGTAGCTTACAAACTACTTAAACTAAGGTAAACTAGACAAGGACACACACACACACACACACACACACACACACACACACACACACACACACACACACACACACACGCATGCCCCAGGGAGGACTCGAACCTCTACGGCGAGCAACCGCGCGCTCCGGTGTGAGACGCTTTAGACCGCGCGGCTACTCCACCTCGGCTTAAATTTAACGGCTGCAGGAAATTCATTCTGAGTAATTTTTTACATTAACCAATTGGGTAATTTAGAAATTACTCTGTTCCTTCAATTCGATTGTCCTATAAGTAAGCAATCATTCAGTGATGCTCCTTGGTTGGTGAAAATGAATAAACGGTCCTAAATTGATTAACTTTGGTACTTTTTAATTAAGCAACCGTTCGGTCTGTTATTGGTATCCGTTGTTGTTGTGGTCTTCAGTCCGGAGACTGGTTTGATGCAGCTGTCCACAATACCCTATCCTGAGCAAGCCTCTTCATCTCCACATAAGAACGGCAACCTACATCTGTCTGAATCTGCTTACTGTATCCATCTCTTGGTCTTCCTCTGCGATTTTTTCCCCCCACACACTTCCCTCCAACGCTAAATTCACAATTCCTTGATGTCTGAGAATGTGTCCTACCAATCTATCCCTTCTTTTTTAGTCAAGGTATGCCAGAAATTTCAAGAGTTCATAATTTTACTGGCAACTCGAATCTGTGGTCAGAATAACATGATGAATTTTATTTTGCTCTGTTTCTTGGTTATGGCACAGCCGTTGCGGCCGGGAATTGTGTGCCCTCAAAAATGAGTGTGCGCGTTGTGACTTTATAGACTGTGGTCCGAGCATCACTTTTCCAGCTCGCGGTCCGACGAGCTGGACCACGTGCCATTTGGAACTCCTTGGCCGTCCCCGGTGTGATGTATCAACGAATATATGTGGGTAGCGGGGTTTTTTCAATTCAAGGATGGGGCCCCTCCACGCCCACACCAACGTGGTGACCATCACAAAAGTTCTACTGTCACCTCCGTAATTAAGTTAGTTTGCTAAGGTGGATCACGGGATGTGGGAACCGCGATGTTATCCGTACGTGTGGGCGCGATCACCCATTAATACGGTGCATCTGGAGATAGAATTGGTCGAAAGGTATACGAAGGGTAAAGGTATGTAAGGGCAGAGGAAAAAAAGTGCCAAGGCAAGAGCCAAGGGAAAAAAATCTCTGCGACAGTGGGGTAGGTATGAAGGGCAGTAGCGGTATGCTATCTGCGACAGATCATGCAAGGGTTGGTAATGTTAGTGATGGGTATTTTCTCAGTACCATTAACTTTGCTAGGTTCGTCATAAAGAATCAGTCCGTTTTGATGCGAGGTTCTGCTGCAGCTGAGCTCCAATGATGCCTCCTGGGTCGGCTGCGGCAGTTTACCCGTTAACATCGGCTGTGGCAGAATACCTGTAACATAGCCAAGTCTGTCAAGGTAGTTAGGCAGTTCGGTCATAGAACTGGCTAAGTGTGCGGGACTGTTTAGGTTTGTTTTTTGTTTAGTGCGATGAATATGGTTTCCCTGCTTTGCCTGTAGGTCGGCTGTGGGCTCAGCTGGCATTGCCAGTCAGATTGCTGTTTTGCAGGGGTTTGCCATGTTCATCGTGTTTGTGAGTTGGTGTTCCCTACGGCCGTAGGTGGTTAGTCTCTGAGGAGAAGTGTTTTTGGGCGATTATGTTTTCACCTATGGTTGTGATCGTAGTTCCCCAAGCGTAGGATGAAGGGGTTGTTCGAGTGTCTCGAGTTTCTGTATAGTCGTGTGGCGAGTTTCTTGAATACCACCGAGAGGCGCTCTAGGCGGTATTCATTGTGAAGGTCCACGGTGCGTGTGTATCGTGGAGCGTTGCTAATGATGCGTAGTACCTTGTTCTGTATGAGCTGCAGGCGGCGCAGCCGTATTGGCGCCGCGTATGCCCAGCACGGAGCACCGTACGTCATCAGAGGTCTAATATGTGTCATGTAGAGGTTCCTCGACACCCGGCTATTCAGTTTGCTTTCCCTGTTGAGCATCGGGTAGAGTTGTTTGAGCCTCTTAGCAGTTGGCAGTGGCAGGCCTCGCGTTGAGCGGCGCTCCCGACAAGAGCGGAGCGGGTGTAGTGGTGGGGGCAGGGTGGGGGCCGCGCGTGGGAGTGCTGTTGCCGCCGCCGCAGGTGACCTCGCGTGCCACGCGGGACACTGTGCACTGTGCAGCGCAGGGCGGGCAGCCCGCCTGCAGGCGCATCGCTGCCTGCTATGCAGCGCCAGCCGTCTAGACGGCGCGGTATATTTAGCAGCCGGTGGACGCTGCCACCGCTCCGACACCGACACCGCTTTCCCCCGCGAGAAAGGCTTCCGTTACAACAGCCGGGTCTAGCCTTTCCACCGTTTCCCAGAACTGGACTGGCTGTGTCCTGTCGTGCAGGCAACGACGGGCAGATTGCCAGACCGCGGGTTAGTCTGCAGCCGGAACTGTCGCACCGTATCAGTCCTCCAGCGATAACTACGTTCCACTAGCCTTACAAACAGACCGCATGGATATCAAATGGCCGGTCGCGGTGGCCGAGGGGACTAAGGCGCTCCAGTCACGGTCTGCACGGTCACTACGGTCGGGGGTTCGAATCCCCCCCCTCGGGCATGGATATTTGTGCCGTCCTAGTTCGTAAGTAATTCATAAGTAGTTTTTAAGTTTAGGGACTGATGACCCCGTAGTTAAGTCCCATAGACTATACAAACATTTGAACATTTTTGATATCAAATGTTTCTTATTTTTTACACTCTTCGTTCACTGTGTGAAGTCCAGAACTCAAACAGCGATAAACCAAAGGCAATTATTGAGAAACTAGTTGTCCCAGCAATGCTTCGCAATTGCTAATTCGTATGTACTCTCGCTTTGAACACCAAATGCGCAAAATTTTATCGCAATCTTACGAATGAAATGTTTGTATAGCTCTCGGGGTCATCAGTCCCTAAACTTACAAACTACTTATGAACTAACTACTACTAAGGACGGCAAAATATCCATGCCCGAGGGGACATTTGAACCCCCGACCGTAATGGCCGTGCAGACCGTGACTGGAGCGCCTCAGTCCCCTCAGCCACCGCGGCCGGCCTTACGAATGATACTGATATCCCAAAGAAAAGAGCTCTTTCAGTTTTCCACAAATTTTCATATTTTCCGGCTAACTATTTCAAACTTTTTCTTCACTTAAACCTTCCTCTCGATTTGGACGCCAAAACGATCAAAATTTTATCACAATCGGATCAACGGTTCTCAACTTATAACGTTAAGTACATTTAGAAACACATTGTAAAAGGAACTTTGTCCGAATTTTGCGACTTTCCTTTTTAACTGTCCCTTTCTTTATTTATGTCTTGTTTTTATTTCTTTTTTTTTTACTCAAGACTTTTCCAAGACCATAATGAACAAAACAAAGAAAGAATTACCCCTCTCCGTCGTGCGAATACTTATAGTGCTGAATTCAATCAAAAACACATTGGAAAACACTTTCAGTTTTTCTCAAATTTCCCAATTTTCTGGTAAATTTTCCAAAAAATGTATTTCATACAAAGCTTGTCCTGCCAAGCCGTACTCGAGTGATGCTCTTACAACCACGCAGAAATTGATTTTTATTGATAGAATCGCTTTCGGTTTTTCCTAAATTTTCCTACTTCCCGGGCGACTTTTCCAATTTTTTTATTTGACGTGAACCCTCCTCTTGCTTTCAACATGAAATGTACAAAATTTTATCGCAATTGGACGAACAGTATTGATAGCTTACTGGTAAGAGCTCTTTCAGTTTTTCCCGATTCTCATCTTTACCGGACAATTTTTCATATTTTATCACAGTTTAAACCTTCCCTGACCTTGCACGAATATTTCAAGACTAAAATTAGACAAATCGGCTTAGCCGTTCTCGAGTTTTAGCGAGACTAACAAACAGAAATTCATTTTTATTGACTTTGAAATTCCTTGATTACACACAGGCTTCAGTACTGACATTCCATCAGAGCTACCGATGTCTCTGGAAGAACCAACCCTCACACTTTTTCCTTAACGTGGTAATACCCATTCCAAAGAAAACAGACACAGACATGCGCGAAAATTACAGACCTGTCACGGTTGCAAAATTTAACACGAATTATTGGACACTCAGTCTTCAATTGGCACGCACAGTTTCATTGACGTTCCTGAGATGAGATGCATCAATGGCTACCTGTGCTGAGTCACATTGCTCCACCTCCGCTACGAAGAAAGGGCTGCTTGGTCCGACAGCTGAAGAGGATCCAAAGTGACCCAGACCTACCAGTGCATAAGGACATTCCTTACCTAGCACTGAGGAGGTTGAAGTCCAGGAAGCCTCCACTAGTCTCAGCGCAACTACTACAAGACGCGGATTTCAGCATCACTGAGCAATGGCGAACGGACTGGAGCACTGTCAACTTCACAGCTCTCTGGCCCGACCCCACAGAAAGACCTACTGGGTTCGAACTTCCCCGCCGACAATGGAAAGCACTGAACAGAATCCGAACATCTCACGGAGTCTGTCAGGATTCTCTATACAAGTGGGGCATACCGACAAGTCCTCAGTGCGACTGCGGTGCTTCGCGTCAGACAATAGACCATATTGTGTATGACTGCAACATCAGGTCTTACCCAGGTCCAAAAACAGACCTGTATAAAGTGACAGATGATGCACTTTCATGGCTGGCTGGCTTAGACATTAATATATAAGGACCATGTTCGCTGCTTATGTTTCTCAATTCAGTTAATATAAATTGTGTAAATTTACTGCTCATGTCATTGTTATTTTTTTTCTATTACTTATTTTAGTTTCCTAACTTAATATTTTTATATTAGTGTTGATTCAATTGTTCATATTTCTGAAAGATGTAATATATCTTTCATAAATTTGTATTAATATTTTATAATCTTTTTTTTCCAAATTCTATTGCATCACACATAGTAGTGGACTTTTTACTGCATACCTGTATACGTCTCTGTAATTAATGCACTTAAATTTTGATGTAAGCTGTTTGTTGTCTCTGCTTCCCACCTGGGGAAGTGTCATTGTGCAATGTATCTTGAGTGTCCAAGTGTTTATGTCATACGATAAATAAATAAATAAATCCTGAGATGAGCATCGGCAGTGGACCCCCAATGGCGTCATGAACGGGGGACACACTTCCATCAGAACGTTTTCAAACCGCGTGAACTATAACACCGGCTTAAGCGCTGACCGTTGTCTCCCTGCATCGTTTCGTGTGTCTCTGTATAGGTTTCCTCGAGTTTCACGCAAAATTTCCTGCAGACGCGGTGCTCGTATTATTCTACCATCTCGAAATTCGAAACTGCGCGACACGACATTGTACTCAATACAGAAACGAACAGTGAAAGGTTATTATCTCTCTCTAGGTTGTTTAAAGAAATATATATATTGCTTTTCCTATAATGAATGAACAATTTTTACTGTCTGTACTTTGTATGCCAAAGTGATTGTAACCTGAGGGGATGTCATATCTTTGGATAGCATACATTATCGCTGGTGAGAGTATAGTTGTGTGTAGCAGTGGTGTGCAGAGAGTCGCTGTGGTAACATGTCTAGAATGAGTAGGCTGCCCTAACAAACAGTGGAGGCAGTATTATTAATCATCATCTTTTGTGATGGAGATATGAGATTTTTCTGTTTATTAAAAAAAAACTTGCAAATGTGGAGATATTAAAAGGTATTTATAACGTTAGTCAGTTTTGAAATTGATGTGGTGTCGCACAAGTATGAAGTGCGCCCCACGTACTTTCGCCGCGCTCCGCCATGCACGCACGGCGCGGCGTTTTTACGACGTTCAAATGTTCAAATGTTTGTAAATCTATCGGACCAAACTGCGTGGTCATCTGTCCGCAGCTTACAAACTACTTAAACCTAGGTAAACTAACCTAAGGACAAACACACACACACCCATGCCCCAGGGAGGACTCGAACCTCCACGGCGAGCAACCGCGCGATCCGCAGCGAGAAGCTTTAGACCGCTCGGCTACTCCACCGCGGCTCTTACGACGTCAGCCACGAGCGCCCTCTGCTACAACTCCGCTCGTGGCCACCACTGACCGACATTGTTCACTTGGGACTGAGATAGGAACCAGTTAACACTTGGGAATCAGATAGGCACCGGTGAAGACTTGGCTATCGAATAGGCACTAGGAATCATCAGTAGGCAGGCCTCTATCTTAACTATGTATCAGCATTCTGCAGTAATGAACTTTGTAAAAGTTAAGTATTAGAACGTTTCTATGAAATATATATCTCGTTCTAATTAACTCTAGTGTTTCTAGTTTCTGCTGTCCCACTGGCTGGTCACCTACGTACCTGCACAAGCGTGCATCCTTTATTCCTGTGTCGGTCTCTTTCTACTCGGCCACCGACACCTACGAAAACGAGACACAAAAGTGGCGACGAGGATGGGATACAAAAATTGACATTGTTAAACTAGCGTGTAAAGGAAGATTTAAATAATAATGTCAGAAATCGTATTATTTTTTTAGTAAAGAGTAGTATTGCATTTCCCCTTTCATAGAATTGTTAGCTTCAGATGATTGATAGAGGAATTTTGATAAAATGGTTAATGTTACATTGTTTGGTACGTGTGTAATTGTGCTACATTGCACGTGGTAGACACTATAAAGAAAATTAATTTACAGGGTATTAATGGAAGTCAAGTTAGTTGCTATTTTGAAAGGAATTAATTGCATGACAAATCGAGCGTTTCCATGTGCACAGTCAGCTAAATTAAATTACTAATGACTAAGTTCAGATGACAGAGATCAATATTGTTCAGATGCTGTTGCTAAAGTAAAAACAATTTTGTATAATTAAGTAAAAGACTCTGATGCAAAGGTTACATGTTCTGTCATGCTGTTGGATTGCTCAAACACGACATTGACATCGTTGTGCAGTTAACAAACAAATTACTGATGAGTAACAGTTTTTATCAACCAAAGGGTTTTAGCAAGCAGACTGGAAGGACAGGTATTCAATGAACTCGCAGTTGTATAGCGCAATATACCGACGCACATCCGTGGTCTTTACAAAAAGCTCAAATATGACGATTGCTGCTATTTGTGTAATCTAAAGATTTAGTCTGACATGGGGCAAACTTTGAACAGTAACTGAGAAACATACTATAACTAAACTGCCGGCAGTCACACATTCATAGGCGAGTGCGGGGATGCCAACAGCATTTCGCTCCAACACTCAGTTGGCTCGAAACTACGAATGTTCTGGAATTTTTAGAACCGGCCTCGACCGTGGACTGTTGCAGGCCGGCCCCGGTGGCCGAGCGTTCTGCGGCGCGTCAGACAGTCTGCACGGCGACTAAGGTCGGGGATTCGAATCACCCTTCGGGCATGGATGTTTGTGCCGTCTTTAGTATAA
Organism: Locusta migratoria; assembly: GCA_026315105.1. Lineage (NCBI taxonomy): Eukaryota > Metazoa > Arthropoda > Insecta > Orthoptera > Acrididae > Locusta > Locusta migratoria. Next base: position 260,030,699 of record CM048745.1, on the reverse strand, counting down.
GCTAGTTCATAAGTAGTTTGTAGGTTTAGGAACTGATGACCCCGTAGTTAAGTCCCGTAAGCTCTACAAACATGTCAACATTTGAATTGACTGTTGCAGAAAGAAAGCAACTAAACTCGGAGTCGGGCGCGCATCTCGTACCCTTCGGTTTGCACACAGCTAAACTGTGACGCTTACACAGCCCTTTGGCCGTTTAAAGTGCCCTGTACTGGCTAGTTAAGTCCCGTAAGCTCTACAAACATGTCAACATTTGAATTGACTGTTGCAGAAAGAAAGCAACTAAACTCGGAGTCGGGCGCGCATCTCGTACCCTTCGGTTTGCACACAGCTAAACTGTGACGCTTACACAGCCCTTTGGCCGTTTAAAGTGCCCTGTACTGGCTCGCAATAAATCCATGTAACTGCGTATGCATCCTCCAGGGCTCAGTCTGCCCCCGCGGCTGCCAAGCCGAACTGTACGGACAGCGGCTCACAGCCGTCTTTATTTATACCCAGACGCATTCATCTCGGTGCAGCTTCAAAGCGCCCGCGACGCTGGACATAATATTTCTGTCCGCTTTCAAAGAACTCCCAGCATCTGTAGGAAAGAGGCGGAACACCCTGTGAGGTGCGTCCCACAAACAGCGGCCACGGTGTGCGGCGGTTAATTTAGGGGACCACCCCGGAGATGCTCTGGATGTCCACAACCGCGATCCCTTTCACGGCGCCACTCGTTAGCGGGAACTGCAGTATGAAAATACGTAACACGGGGGCGTAGGCAACAGGTGAACCATACCTATCGTCACTTTACTTAGTCCGTACGAGAATATTAATACGAATTATTTACAGAAGGATGGAAGAGCTGGTAGAAATGTTCAAATGTTTGTATAGTCTATGGGACTTACCTACGGGGTCATCAGTCCCTAAACTTACAAACTATTTATCAACTACTTACAAACTAGGACGGCACAAATGTCCATGCCCGACAGGGGATTCGAACCCCCGACCGTAGTGGACGTGCAGGCCGTGACTGGAGCGCCTTAGTCCCCTCGGCCACCGCGGCCGGCGAGCTGGAAGAAGCCGACCCCGGGGGACAGATCAGTTCATGAGAAATGTAGGAACACGGGAGGCAATACTCACTTTCTACATCTACACCATACTCCGCAAGCCACCCGACGGTGTGTGGCGGAGTACCACTATCGATTTTCCCTCCTATTCCAGTCACGTATTGTTCGCGGAAAGAAGGATTGTCGGTATGCCTCTGAGTGGGCTCTAATCTCTCTGATTTCATCCTCACGATCTCTTCGCGAGATATACGTAGGAGGGAGCAATATACTGCTAGACTCCTCGGTAAAGGTATGTTCTCGAAACCTCGACAAAAGCCCGTACCGAGCGACAGAGCGTCTCTCCTGCAGAGGCTTCAACTGAAGTTTATCGATCATCTCAGTAATGTTTTCACGATTACCAAATGATCCTCTAACGAAGAGCGCTGCTCTCCGTTGGATCTTCTCTACCTCCTCTATCAATCCCACCTGGTACGGATCCCACACCGGTGAGCAGTATTCAAGCTGTGGGCGAACAAGTGTACTGTAACCTACTTCCTTTGTTTTCGGACTGCATTTCCTTAGAATTCTCCCAATGAATCTAAGTCTGGGATCTGTTTTACCGACGATTGATTTTATATGGTCGTTCCATTTTAAATTTCTCCTAATGACTACTCCCAGATAATTTATGGAATTAACTGCTTCCAGTTGCTGACCTGCTTTAGTGTAGCTAAATGATCTTTCTTTCTGTGCATTCGCAGCACATTACACTTGTCTACATTGAGCTTTAATTGCCATTCCCTGCACCATGCGTCAATTCGATGCAGATCCTCCTGCACCTCAATACAATTTTCCATTGTTACAACCTCTCTATATACTACCGCATCATCCGCAAAAAGCCTCAGTGAACTTCCGATGTTATCCGCAAGGTCATTTATATATATCGTGAACAGCAAGGGACCGACGACACTCCCCTGTGGCACACCTGACATAAATCCTATTTCGGAAGACGGCTTATCCTAGAAGACAGATTAAGGAAAGGCAAACCTTCATTTCTAGCTTTTGTAGATTCGGAGAAGGCTTTTGACAATGTTGATTGGAAGAAACTCTTTCAAGTTCTGAAGCAAGAAGGAGTAAAATGTAGGGAGCGTAAGGTTATTTACAACTTGTACAAAAACCAGACAGCAGTTGTCAGTGTTGAAGGGCATGAAAGGGATGCAGTGGTTGGGAATGGAGTAAGACAGGGTTGTAGCCATTCTCCAATGTTATTCAATTTGTACATCGATCAAGCTACAAAGGAAAGCAAGGACAAATTTGGTGAAAGAATTAAAGTTCAGGGGGAAGAATTAAAAACATTGCGTTTTGCCGACGACATAGTAATTCTGTCAGAGACAGCAAAAGACCTGCAAGAGCAGCTGAACGGAGGGGGCCAATGTTCAGAAAGGTGCATATAAGATGAACATTAACAAGAGCAAAACAAGGGTAATGGCGTGCAGTCTAAGAAAATTACGTGATGCTGAAGGAATTAGATTAGGTAACGAAGCAATAAAGGAGGTAGATGAGTTTTGTTACTTGGGCAGTAAAATAACAAATGATGGTCGCAGTACAGATGATATAAAATGCAGAATGGCAATGGGTAGAAAATCGTTCTTCAAAAAGAGAAATTTGTTAACATCGAATATTGATTTAAGTCTAAGGAAGTTCTTTCTGAAGGCATTTGTGTGGAGTGTTGCCTTGTATGGGAGTGAAACATGGACGATAAGCAGTGCGGACTGGAAGAGGATACAGGCTTTTGAAATTTGGTGCTACAGAACAATGCTGAAGATTAGGTGGGTGGATCGCGTAAGTAATGAGGAGGTACTGAACAGAATTGGGGAGAAAATGAATTTCTGGCATACCTTGAGTAAAAGAAGGGATAGATTGGTAGGACACTTTCTTAGACACCAAGGAGTGTTTGGGATAAAAACCGCAGAGGAAGAACACGAAATGGATACAGTAAGCAGATTCAGACAGATGTAGGTTGCCGTTCTTATGTTGTTATGTGGAGTTGACGAGGCTTGTTCAGGATTTGCGTAGAGATGCATCAGTCTCCGGACTGAAGACCACAACAGCAACAACAAGAAAGTATCTATGTACTATATACATTCTGCCGAAGTCTAAATGCTGATCATTTGTACTTCAAGATTTGTTTCTTGTATTCTTCAGTCACTAAGCAAATTTAGTGCGAGGAGGGATCCAAACCACACCCCCGAAACCATATAAATAAATCAATATTCATTTTCAACGTTAAAATAACTTTTCAGTTGAGCTGCACTGTCTGGCTTGGCTGGTACTTTCATAGATCATTGCCCACGTCTGTCGAGCACTGTTGGCAAACGGGGTGTACTCAGCCCTAATGAGTAGTCCGCGGATTTTTAGGTCGTAAAAAAGTGCGTTTAGGCACCTAAAAAAAATAGGCTCTTTCAATAATTCATTTCGGCTATACCAAACTTAAAGGGCTCTATTAAATATGATCCAGACAAACTAAAAATAAATTGAAATACGCACTGTTGTTATATGAACATCTTGTTAGTCACTAAAACCAAGGAAATCGGCGGAGTACCGTCCAGCCATCTTCAGAGAGAGTCGAAGACTGACGCTGCACGCGCTTCGTGCTTATAAACGCGCGGGCTGCGCTACTGCGCATACGGCCGAAGATACAACAAGGCGCCAAAGACGTTACTCGGCGGCAACTTTGCATTTAATATTCATAGAATATATGACTTCAACTGCTATTGGGCTAAGCTGAAAATGTGTACCCAGCCGGGATTCGAACCCGGGTCTCCTGCTTTCTAGGCAGATGCGCTGACCCCTACACCACTGGGGACACAGTGATCACCGCACCTGCAAGGACTACCCATGCACGCCTCCCGTCAGATACAAATTCCCAGCTTCGCCCTGCCCATAGTACTCAAACTCGTAGTTTAACTAATTCTCGTAAGAGTAAGGGCTTCAAACTTGCCCACCCCTCCCCACTAACGATAGGATCATTGCCCGTCACCGGCATATTATATATATACATGTGGCGTTTGTTCGGAGAGAACAGACATCACATTCTGATCCTGCAGCTGTTATTTGCATTTCCTGTATGGAATTTCACCTTCATTCGGCTGGAACTACTGTACTTTCTCCACCACCGACAGATGAATCCTCTGTTCCCCCTAGGAGGCTCGCGGTTCTTTCTGAGTACGTGCTTGGGAAGCAAGGAACTTCGAGGTAATGCAGTCTTCTTTTTTTTCCTCCTTGGTCTGCATTTTCTTTCCTTTCCGCTCGTTTCCTATCCTCACTCCTTCCCCTCCTCACCGGGGGACTGATTACCTTAGCAGTACAACAAACAAGCAACCAACAACAGCTGAGTATTTATTTCAAAAATGTTCAAATGTTTGTTAAGCTTATGGAACTTAACTGCGGGGTCATCAGTCCCTAAACTTACAAACTACTTATAAAGTAACTAAGACTAAGGACGGCACAAATATCCATGCCCGAGGGGGGATTCGAACCCCCGACCGTAGTGGCTGTGCAGACCGTGACTGAAGCGCCTCAGTCCCCTCGGCCACCGCGGCCGGCTGGAGTGGTGGGATCGTTTCTGTTAAAGTGTACCTTCGATGCCTAACCGAGACCCACCACAACACACACTGAAACAACCGCAAACTACAAAATACTCTCTACGCGGAAATGGCCGTGCGGTCTGGGACGTCACGTTACGGATCGCGCGGACGCTCGCGTCGGAGGTTCGAGTCCTCCCTCGAGAATGAGCGTGTATCTTGTACTTAGCATAAGTAGCTTGTGAGTCTAGGCTCCAATAACGAGAGTAGTTTGGTCCCTCAGAATTACTAACATTTGAACAGTTTACAAAATAATCTCGAGCGCTTCTGTACCACCAAGATTGGAATCGACTTACAAGGAGACCACATGGGTATCGGATTTTAGAATTTCTTTATACTTATGGTACGTGAAATTCAAAACTTAAAATAACAATAAGTCAAAGCCATTCGACACAACTCTCCAAAATTATCGAGAAAATCGACTTTGAAGTTTTGAAAGTATAACTCTAACAGTTGCAGCAACTGTCGGTGTAGTTCAGGTGATAGCGTTCTGGCCTAACAAACGTCGGGTCGATGGTTCGAACCCTGCTGTTACGGATTTTTTTAAAATATAGTGTTGTGTTAGTTTTTGTTGATGTGTATGTATAAGAGCTGAACACCTTTTCGTCACCTGAAACTATGCTCGAGTAGGTTAGCTGCTTGGAAAGCCATTAGTAGCTATGGAGATGACAACTTTTTTTTATAAAATATAGAAAATTACGAATATACAAGTGCATGCGCATTTTTCATAAAAATTACCATTAGCCATTAGATATTAAAATTGTGTAAGAATTCGGAAATTAAAGACACGTATTACAGCGGAATTCGAACCATCTACCCTATGCTTGTTAGGCCACAACGCTACCACTTTTAATTTTTTAAACTATTTCTTTCTTTCTACGGGTAGTTCTGTTCCTAATCGTGTATGTTCGTTGTTGGTCGACGTGTCCTTGTCTCAGCTTTTTTTTTTTATTATTACAGAGGGCGTCCAGCCCTCTAGCCGGGCGCGCTGAGCCACGGCATTAATTACCAGTACTTACGAGTACTTGCACAAATTCAAGGTCGATTTTCTCGATAATTTTTGAGAGTTGCGACGAATGGCTTTGGCTGATTGATATTTGACCAAAAGTATCTAAAATTCTAAAATCCGATAGCCATGTGGTGTTGTTAGTCCAACTGGTTGAGTTGGATGGTCCCGGCAAGAGGCATTTACTGGACTCTGAGGGTGTACAGGGTGGCAGGGAGTGGTCAGGCGAGGTAGGGGCGTCCCTTCGGATTAGAAATGAAAAATACTTGAACAAGACATTTATTGGAACAGTTGGGCTACATAGGCACCAGGGAGGTCGCCGCTGGCTCAGAGCAACAAGTCAGGAGACGGAGGAAGCGCAGTTATACGGGAAGGGAGAAACACTGTGCGTCTGAACAGATGGGAAGCCAGAGAGGAAGAGAAGGGAGCGCCGCCTTGGGGGCTGTGGCCCGCAGACGCTCGCCGCCTCAGAGCCTCACGTGGTGCTCTCTTCAGCCTACCATTGGTTCCTTCCAGTCAGACCGTGAATTTGGAGACTGGTAGGCTCAGCGATTCTGCTTATGTTGTAGCTGAGAGACGTTCACGTGGTCGGGTCGTGGCCTGGGCGTGTATGCTGACCAGACCAAACCGGCTGAAACCGAGGCTACTGCTTCGATGAAGTTAGAGGTGGCAATGGAATTAGTAAAAAATTCATGTAATATTCTATTCTTTAGTGCTCTGAACCAACGGCGCTGCACAAAGGATCGCGGATTTGGAACTCCGTCGAATCACGAAATGTTTCAGGCCGCATTTTAATTCAGCCTTCACCTCTCAACGATGTGAGGTATCGCCAGAAACCACACACCTGGTTCGGATTACACCGTAAACTCTAGCTACCCTTTCCCCGATTGGGTAACTGCGGTAGGTTAGCCATACGCAATTCGCCCAAGTGGCGTCCATTCGAAAGAACTTGCAACAGGCCACTGAGGTACTCGAAATAATAATTATTAAACAATTTACACTTGTTGCTGGGTGCGATCTCTTTTTCTGTGGGCTTGTTATTCAGTTGTCAAGATTTTCTTTTTTAATCTGCCGCATTTACCGGTTTCGTCTGAGCTTGCAGTTATCATGAGATCTGTGGTACTCGAGGCCTACAAGAAAGACAGGCCTCAGCGTTGTCGTCATGCCACGTAAGCAAGGTAGTTCCGAGCCTCCGTGATCGCTAGCCGATTGGCCGGCCGCTGGGGCCACCCCACTAAGTCATAGCGGGCAGCCACTGAGCTAGCGATCGCGCCGGCTCGGAATTACCTTGCTTACGTCGCATGACGACCGCGCTGAGGCCAGTCTCTCTCGTTGGCCGCGGCGGAACTGTGGTGACTGCTTGGCTATAGATTCACCACAGTTTTATAGATATGATGATGACTGCAAGCTCAGTCAGAAGGAAGGAAGGAAGCTTGGATGTTAACGTCTCGTCGAGAGCGTGGACATTAGAGACAGAGCTTACGCTCGAAAAGTTTGGGGGAGGATATGAAAGGAAATCGGCCATGCCCTTTGAAAGGAACCATCCCGGCATTTGCCTGGAGTGATTTAGGGAAATCGCGGTAAACCTAAAGCAGGATGGCCGGAGGTGGATTTGAACCACCATCCTTTCGAATGCGAGTCCAGTGTGTTACCACTGCGCCACCTCGCCGGCTGCGGTGGCCGGGGGGACTGAGGCGCTTCAGTCACGGTCTGCACGGCCACTACGGTCGGGGGTTCGAATCCCCCCTCGGGCATGGATATTTGTGCCGTCCTAGTTCGTAAGTAGTTTGTAAGTTTAGGGACTGATGACCCCGTAGTTAAGTCCCATAAGCTATACAAACAATTGAACATTTCCACTGGCGCAGCTGTGTTGTTGTAGAATTTGTCCCACCTGGGGAAGGGTCTGCTAGAGAATACACCGGGAATAATGTCTACAGGAGGTATGTTAACCGGTCCTATATCATTTCCTTTCCTCCTCCATGTTGCCATGGATGACGCACAACAGTTTGCGTTTGTACCGCAATGACCGTGTACGCTAGGGTTGTAGTTACTCCCCACTGCACTGTGTGCAGAGTAGAGACTCTGCAAAGTTCACCAACCTGACGTCTTCTATAGATGTCCCCACGCAGATAATAGCACGCAGGCCAGAGTTCTTGTATGAGGCTGAAATTGCTAAACTGTTGGTAGGAACTGATGAAGTTACTGAATGAAACTGAAATCCTCGGGAATCGGGATGCCAACTGATTTTATTTCAAGTCAGCAGAAAACCAGTGCCGGCCGCGGTGGCCGAGGGGACTGAGGCGCTTCAGTCACGGTCTGCACGGCCACTACGGTCGGGTGTTCGAATCCCCCCTCGGGCATGGATATTTGTGCCGTCCTTAGTCTTAGCTATTTCATAAGTAGTTTGTAAGTTTAGGGACTGATAACCCTGTAGTTAAGTCCCATAAGCTTTACAAACATTTCAACATTTTTGAACTGCGCCACCTCGCTCGGTAAGCTCAGGCGAAACAGGTAAATGTGGTAGATGAAAAAGCGATCTTGGCAAAATAATAACAAGGTTCCACATTATAATTATTATACGTCGAGTGGAGCGGCGGCAGCACGGCAGACAGAGGAAGAGTCCGACAAGCAGCCGAGACCAGCACACAGGCGGCGCCTTGTTGCAGGCCAGACGCCGCTGTGTTTTGCGCTGCCCCTCCCCTCGCAGCTGCAGCTGCGCCACGCTCCCCCGTCGTCACGTCACGTCATGTGACATGACATGACGTATGACGCCGCCGGCTCCCTCTTGCCAACTGCCCCCCCTCTCCCCCCCCCTCCCAAACAACGCAGTGAAGCGATACGCTGCAAGCGCTTTTTACCCGTCACGCGACCCCTGGCCGTGCGCCATTTCTACGTCTTCTTCTTCCCTGCGTTATTTCTCTTGCCTCTTGGGGTCGGCTCTCCTGGGCCTGTTCCGTCAGTCTGAACGTGCACTGTCGGAAAAGAAAGAAAACAGTACACCTGGAATGCGATATCGGTTTCGATCCTATGACGAAAGATACCACATGACTGACAGTGCATGTGCTGATAATGGTTTCAACGTCATCCGCCAGACAGCGTGGTGACATAACTGAGAGGCTGGTGTGGGAGCGGTGAGAAGTTAGTGGGTGAAGTTAAGCAAGCTTAGTCAGTTCAGGATCCATTTGTCTTCTGACATGTATTTTATATTACCATCAGTGGTTGAAGGCCCAACAAGACAATACAGATAAGTGATGGAAGGCAGCAGGCCAAGTTGAGAGAGCGAATTTTTTAAAAGTTGATAAGGCTCGAAAAAAATGTTCAAATGTTTGTATAGCTTATGGGACTTAACTACGGGGTCATCAGTCTCTAAACTTACGAACTACTTACAAACTAGCTAATACTAAGGACGGCACAAATATCCATGCCCGAGGGGGGGATTCGAACCCCCGACTGTAGTGGCCGTGCAGACCGTAACTGGAGCGCCTCAGCCCCCTCGGCCACCGCGGCCGGTAATAAAGCTCGAAATTTAGTAAAAAGAACTCTTTAAAAATACAACAACAATGAACCCAATAATTTAAGCGAAAGTAGAAAGTCTTAGTTGAAAGGAATATTATTTACAAATGTCCCCTGCCATTTAAATGAAACAGCTCAACTTACTTACCAAAATCACAATAAAGTGGGGCTCCAAAATTTAAGTCAAGGTAGCCCTTTAAAAATACAATTACAAAACACTAAAGACGAGCTCAAAAATTGAAATAACGTCTTAGTTTTATTATAGAGGCAGGTAGCAGGAAACTGTGTTGAATGATATCAATAGGCAGAAGACTAATAAAATTTACTAATGGGCCCTTCAGTTTAAATGAAAAGAGCTCAGCTTTTTATCAACATCACACTAAAGGAGGGGAGCTGCCTACCCGTTAATTTAATACACCGACACAGGTAAGAGAGATGAGCTGACTCAAAACAGGAAGGAGAGGAATAAGGTGCCCAATGGTCAACAAGAACTACAGCTCTGACACGAAGGGGCCTACACAAACGAATAAAACGTCAAATTACAACCGCGGGGTAGCGATGCCTCACGGAGGGAAAAATTTCTGCAACGAGAAGATAAAAAAGAGAAACAAAGCTGTACAACTACCGCCCGTGCAGATGCGAGTCAGCACAGGGGCACAAACCAGGTAAATTCCCCAGTTACGTTAACCAAGTTAATGTACAAGGAGTGCTCACTACTCAGAGCAAAGAGGAAAGAATAATTCAATTGAACCCAACTAAAAGTGTACTAATGAGTACATATTAATTAGAAATTTAGACTTTACTATTGAGTTTTACAACACATTTATTTCACGACTGGGTTACCTGTTAATGAAGGTGTTGGTAGTTTCTTGTTCAAATGTTCGTATAGTCTATGGGACTTAACTACGGGGTCATCAGTCCCTAAACTTACAAACTACTTACGAACTAAGACGGCACAAATATCCATGCCCGAGGGGGGATTCGAACCCCCGACCGTAGTGGCCGTGCAGACCGTGACTGTAGCGCCTTAGTCTCCTCGGCCACCGCGGCCGGCGGTAGTTTCTTCCTTGCATCGGGATGCAATACTGTCCTCGTCTCTGCAATAAATTTCGAATACTTTCCAAAACCCCTGGATCATTTCGCAATTCTTGCGTTTCGTCGCTGTATATTGGGGCGTATGAATAAAACGGAGTATCTACTTTATACTCTGGATTCCGGAGAACATACTCAGGTCCGCATGAATAAAGGGAGTCGGAGAATATACTTCAGCCGAGTACGTTCTCGGCGTGAGTAACGGGATGGGAGAAGTTGCTCACAGCAGAGAACATTCTCCAATTTCATATGAATAAAACTACAGAAGTTTCTCAGGACGGGAGAACATTCTCAGATTTCTGGAGTGAGCTCTCAAATGTTCAAATGTTTGTTAAGCTTATGGGACTTAACTACGGGGTCATCAGTCCCTAAACTTACAAACTACTTATGAACTACTTACGAACTAAGACGGCACAAATATCCATGCCCGAGGGAGGATTCGAACCCCCGACCGTAGTGGCCGTGCAGACCGTGACTGAAGCGCCTCAGTCTCCTCGGCCACCGCGGCCAGCGGAGTGAGCTCTATGGGATCCTCCGTGCTGATTAACTTCTATTAAGGTTACGTTTTACTGAGGTTTATAATGAAAATGACAACAATTTTGTTACTTAGAAAGCAAAAACAAGTTCCTTTATATGTAGTCTTTAAGAAATACGAGGGGATATATAAAGTTAATACATTTTGTTGACGACTATCTTCCTTCGGAAAAATCGTGTGACACTTCCAGCATTTTATACAGTGACGAGAGTGATGTAAGAGCTGTTTTCATTACCGACATAAAAATGAAACACAAATAGATTCAGCTGCGTGTTTACTCATTTGTTTGGCGTGTATATTTACAGTTGTAAACAGTCACATAGCAAAATAATATTGTTTTAAAATAGGTTCTATTAGTAAGACCTTATGCTGTAAGTTCCAAATAAAGTGTATCCCAGGACTTCACAGTTTCTATCACAAAATAAATATTGCTGTAAAACCAGGTAGGCCTACTGAATTACTGTTTCTATCCAAACCGTTTGGCCTATTTGATGCGTTTTCTGACTTTGTAATCGTAACTTCTGTGATGTTAGCTGTGGTGTCGCACAAGTCTAAAGTGCGCGCCACGGCACGCCACGCACGGCGCGGCATTCTTACGACGTCAGCCACGAGCGCCCTCTGCTACAACTCCACTCGTGGCCACCACTAAACGACATCGTTCACTTGGGACTGAGATAGGAACCATTTAGCACTTCGGAATCAGATAGGCACCAGTGAAGACTTGGCTATCGGATAGGCACTAGGCAGGCCTCTAGCTCAACTATGTATCAGCATTCTGCAGTACTGAGCTATGTAAAAGTTAAGTATTGTATAAATTCTGTGCAATTTATATCTCGTTCTAATTTACTCTAGTGTTTCTAGTTTCTGCTGTCCCACTGGCTGGTCACCTCCTACCTGCACAAGCGTGCATCCTTTATTCCTGTGTCGGTCTCTTTTCTACTCGGCCACCGACACCTACGACGGAAAAGAGACACAAAAGCGGCGACGAGGTTGGGACACAAAATTAGAAGTAAGTAAACACGACAGGAAAATTAATAATTGATTAATTACATACCTAGCTGCCTGTTTCTTGTTCAAAATCGCATGGCCTAACGCTTCTGAGCAAACTGTTGTGTGTCATATTTAACAACAAGTAAGGCCTATCTCATGTTAGAAAACTCCGACAGCATTCCACGTTGTAACAGATGAATAAGTGATGCATTCTTAAAATATCGTTCGCAAATTGTGCTAACCCTACTTCATTAACAAACGAATTTCTCGCGTGACGAAAATTTTGTATCGCCAGCAGAATACATTTTCGTAAAAAGTGCACATTTAGTCTTTATAATATGCTCCTTCACAACAAACTATTATCTAAACACAGTCCGGTTCTTTCTGAACACGTCGATGCCTACTCCATATTTGTACACTTAATAATTTGCCTGACTGGGCACTATCACAAAATAAATATTGCTGTAATACCAGGAAGGCCTACTGAATTACTGTTTCTATCCAAACCGTTTGGACAGCTGATTTGTGGCGGACATGACACACGGAGAACTTACTCAAGTAGGAGGGGAGATAGCGAGAATGAACTACCTGCTCAGAGCATATGCTGCGAAGTTTTTATTCATACGAAATTGAGAACTTACTCGGAGAACGTTCTTTTGCTCTGAGAATCTTCTGTGGAGCATGTGCTCTTTTTTATTCATACGACCCATTACGTTAGACTATGGTATTAGTTTTAAGCACGACTTGTTAGAAATGTGTGTGGATAGAGAGGCTTGGATTTTGGACTGGATATAGTGGCACACCTGAAGGCCGGTTGTTACAAGTGATGTTTGGTAAGCCCTTTTTAAACGATCAACGAACTTATAATAGATTGCTAACAAGTTGCGTTAATGGCGGCCGTCAGTCGTTTGAACGGCTGCACTAGTATGATCGCGCTAGTATCGAAGCGCGATAATTGTAGCGATAAACAAATAGGACGAGTTCTAAATTCGGTACTAGTGGGTTCACTGCGTATGCGCGAGCTAGCAGCTGTCTGCTGCAGTCGCCGCTTCAGTTAGTCCGCCATTTTCCTTCGTATTTACGTATATTTTGCGTTATGTCGAAATTTATGATCAGAATGTATTACAAAATGTATTTCTAATGACGGCATTCATACCGTCCGTCACCAGACCGTCACCTAACGTCAACGTCACGTTAAGCTTTCTCAAGAAGATTGTTTTGATTGAACGGTCGTCTGCTGAAATCGAAAGTTAACCTATTTTCATCACGCGATTTTCATACTGTAGTCGACAATTACACGGTTTGCACGCAAACTTGTCTTATTAATCTTTAGTTTATTATTATACTTTGGTTTAACGGTAAATTGCAAATGTTTCATGACGACTTAAATATTTATCTCAATTATTGTCCACCGAAAAGCGAGGTCGTACATCTGAAACCGAAAAATGGTTTATGATTTGCAATTTCGTAACAGAAAAGACTGAAGCCAATCGTTTATTTGAATAAGATTGTAATTTGATGATGCAATTGTCATTAAATAGCATTTTAATTGAAAAAGTCAGTCCAAATGAAAGACAAAAATTCAGTTGTGCATGACATTATTAACAATGTCATTGGGCAAATCGTAGTGGATAAAGTAAAGGTCTATTTACGCTCTTATAAATATTGCTTCATGTGTTCATAAGTTTATTTTTTTCGCTTGAAAATAGATGTGAATGTTTTGAAATGTTTCAGTACCCAGAACTTTACCACACTAAGCTGACCAAAAACATCGACTGCAACGTTTTTGTTTGGCCGTTAATAACATTTAGCGTTGTTTCCTCAATTCCAGTATTAAACTATGACTTCCTACATAACAAATCGGCTTTTATAACCTCACTTTGAACATCGGGTTTTACTGTTCTATTACGTTTATCGTCTAAACACGCTGCCACAAGATGTTGCTTGAGTTTGTACTTCAGGGCTAGTACGTTAGGAGCGCTTCAGTAGACTATTATCTATCTTGTTCACCTTCGTTCATCGTTTAAAAAGGGCTGTAGCCCTGAGTTACGTAGTAGCGAGGGAGCGCTTCCGGTGCGCGCGCGCTGCAGGCGGAGTGAGGCCCAGAGCACGTGAGCCGCATCCACGGCAGCTCAGTGAGTCACCAGCCGACGGCTACGGCGCGAGGGGTGCACCAGCGCCAGCCCGCGCCGCCGCCTATCGCCCTGACCCAGCAAAGTACGGACAGACCGCCAGTGGCGGCCTTGCTGGGCCTATTACGCTGCTGCTTACCCGATGACCGCCGCAGCGTTCCCGGCGCTTACAATATTTGTCAACCGATTTTGATACAGCTATTCCAAGGAAAAAAATTTTAATTTTCTCACATCTTATAATGTGATAAATTCGCTCGATAATGACCTTTCTATTCGTTATTCCATATAGATACTGTGCTATATCAAATTGAGTAAACTACTGCGCAAACTTTTGAAGAGTTGGTAGACGAAAAATGACTGTGTAGACTTTGCTTATCGTTGATTTCAGCACATAAAAAGCTGTGTAAGAAATGTCCGTAAGATATAGAAATTTTATTTACGCTTCACAGCAGAACGATATCACATTTCATTCTGGATATATAGGGTGTCATGTTCGACGACAGACGCGGAAACCTTCATTTCGAGCTGAGATGCAGCTCAGCTGTAAACTCATAGTTTACTGCCACAAGAAATCTTTTTAAAAAATAAAGTACTACGAGTAATCTGTATGCACAGTAGTTGAATACCATTGTATCAAAATAAAATGTTCAAATGTTTGTTAAGCTTATGGGACTTAACTGTGTGGTCATCAGTCCCTAATCTTACCAACTACTTATAAACTACCTTATACTACAGGCGGCACAAATATCCATACCCGATAGGGATTCGAACCCCCGACCGTAGTGGCCGTGCAGACCGTGACTGGAGCGCCTCAGTCCCCTCGGCCACTGCGGCCGGCGCAGTCTGTCCATGCGAACTTGCCGGCTCTGCGAAGTAATCGTCATCTGATTTTTAGGTTTGTGGCTCCACGTCGAAAGAAATGAACCTTTCCTCTTCGGACAAAACAACTGAGGTAAGATTATTTTAGTACATATCATGTTCTTAAACCTTACATGAACTACGAAAAATGCAAGGGGATACCCACTGCCGCGGTGCAGTAGCCGAGCGGTCTAAAGCGTCTCGCTGCGGAGCGCGCGGTTGCTCGCCGTGGAGGTTCGAGTCCTCCCTGGGGCATGGGTGTGTGTGTTTGTCCGTAGGTTAGTTTACCTAGGTTTAAGTAGTTTGTCAGCTACGGACTGATGACCACGCAGTTTGGTCCGATAGAATTGCAAACATTTGAATTTTGAATTTGGATAACCACTACACTACTTTTAGAAAAACCAGAGAAATTAAAAGAGCCTATACAATACCAATTATATTTCCATGTCTACTAACATTTTTCTTGCTTCATTTCTTTGTTTCTTGTTATAATACACTAGACACATGTACACGAATGAGAAAATCTTGCTTTAGGAACTGTGTACTAATTTCATATCTATACGAGCACCTGTTACATTTACTCAATCATAAGTCAAAATTTTTGTGTGCTTTCAGCAACTACCTGCAAATAAAACCAACGACGCGTAAATGATTTAACCTCACGACATAGTACAGGAATTTTCTTCACAAATTTATTGAAGTTAAAAAAACATGTACGCATCTGCAGCTTGATCAAATCGACAGTGGAACTTAAATCTATTAATTTTCACTGCGGATTAGAAGTACCATACCAGAGAACCGAGGGTCACTTCTAGGCTCCGAGTTTTCTCTGAAACTTTTCGTCAGACAGACTCCTTCCTGCGTTTCTGAATTCAAATGGAAATACCATAGCGTTTACATTCCTTCTTTGTTGTAAAAAAAGACCGTAAGGCGCATCACTGTGGCATTATTCAAACCCAAACATACGAATATTCACACTAATTTTTACGGCAACGAACAGCATATAGGATCAACATGGCGGGAAAAAAATCATGTGACTCGATTTCAGCCAATCACGGGCTGCTGAAGGCGGCAAGCGGCGCGGAAAAGGACGGCCGTACTTTTCCTACACAGAGATGTAAGTACTCACACACCGGCGCTCCTTACTGGCCAACAGACCGGTCGTACTAGCACAGTCTACAGACTATTCTCCACGACGACACTAGGTTGCGAAACTTGTTGCATGAAATGAATTGCGCGCAACTGGTTTCGTGTATGTCTGTAGACACGGCGCCAATACCATACACTTCAGTGTCGTTGTTTCGTGAGTGCTGCAGTCGCCGTAGAATGAAAGTTTTGGTAACTGTACGAGTTGTGGCGAATCTATTGCTTGTCTGTGTGAAGTCGCTGCATAAGACCAAACATAAAAAGAATAAAAAACGTGTTTGGGTTCGTGACTGGATTAAAAAAAGACGTCAGCTCTGTTACTCAGCTACCTTGCTGAAAGAAATTGTGATTGAAGACCCTAGAAGTTATTTTAATCAACTTAGAATGTTACCAGAGCAGTTAACGTTCCTTTTAAAAAGAGTTAGTAATGCAATAAAGAAACAAGTTACCGTTATGTGTGAAGCATAGTTACCAGAACTGAAATTACAAATTGCATTACGTTTCTTGTCAAGTAGATATTCGTCTCTCAGTACTTGTACAATGTTCCGAAATCCACAATTGCCATACTTCGTTTGTATAGGTATTTCAAATTGGATGTATTTTAGTCTGCAATTCACTAATCATCAACCCATCAGTATTTAATTTCACAAATAATTGTCAGAAGAGCACTAACACGCCGTTAAAATCGCACAAACACCTACTCAACGCATATATGTTCAAAAACCGAATTATTTCTCCCGTTTCCCCATTTATGTTGTATTTTGTTCTGTATTTGTCGTAATCTAATCTAAAAACACGTGCAATCAGTTTCGCCAAAGTTGGAAGGTGCCGAAACTATTTAGTTTCGTCAACGAGTTGCGCGAAGTCCTGCTGCGCATGCGCATTGGCCAGTAGCGCAGTTTCATGAAACGCCGTGTCGTCGTGTAAACTAGCCTTAACACATAGTCACGACACTTGCACCGATTTTTGTCATATTCCACGACAGCAGCGCTCCAAGCTACTGGCAACGTACACTTCTGAATATGGAATCAGACGAGTGTGAATAGTGTCGTTTAAATTGACTTTAACATACGTTTTACAACAGGGGAGGTACGTAGTGCCATAAAAATTGGCAATAACTAGCAAATAACGCCACATTTGTCTCTATTAGGTTTCCTAACAACTACTGGAAGGTATGAAACGTTACTTTCCAAGTCAGTTTAAGATTATAGTGAACTGTACGACTTTTTAACGAAGAATTTAAGTGTCTATTAAAAACAAAAATAGTTAATGAACAACAACACAATTAACCTTCTGCAGAAAGACGTCGGTTGTCTACTCAGAAACGTCATGGTCTCTTCACCACAATTCTAGTCAAAATCATTAAGTGTTGAAAATCAAATGTTTGTAAATCTATCGGACCAAACTGCGTGGTCATCAGTCCGTAGCTTACAAACTACTTAAACCCTAGGTGAACTAACCTACGGACAAACACACACACCCATGCCCCAGGAAGGACTCGAACATCCACGGCGAGCAACCGCGCGGCGCACTCCGCGGCGAGACGCTTTAGACCGCCCGGCTACTCGACCGCGGCAGTAAGTGTTGAACGCACGAAACAAATGGAATGCAATACATACATTATTTAATTTACCAGATCAGCTATGGCTGAAGGAAAATTCTCACAAACATGACAATAAAACATCGAAACCAAAAAACAGTTTCCCAATAAAGCAGAAAATAATTCCACAATTGTTGCTACATCTGAACCACAAACGACAAGAAACTCCCAAGACATTCGTTTTATAAGCAAAAGCAATTACACTCAAAAGTATATACGTTTATAAGACAGATGAGTGAGGTGGAAAAATGTTCGAATCATTAGATTTCACATCGAATGTTCACACGTCAAACAAATAGCCTGTCATATAAGAACGGACCACAACAGAAATTAATGTTTCTCCTCTTTCTTTCAGCGGAGTGGACTGCAAAATACACACATATTCGTAAGTATTTCCTCACAAATAAGTTGTTTATTTCACTGAATCACGGAAATTTGGCTGTTTTTACATTGATTTCACGATTATTTATGTCTTCCGATATGTTACTAATACTTGGAATGCAAAAGTTACAGAAATATTTTATTAATTACACAGAAAACTACAAACAAACAAAATTCTTAGGGCGGCTTGCCCACCGCTAGGAGCGCTAGTGTCGTTGCAACTGTCAGTTGGTAACAACTTTCACAGCAGTGAGTGTCGCGACTGTATATGTTAGACTGTGGTACTAGAGCAAACAGTCTAGGACCAATCACACCAAGAGCTGCATCACCTTGCATTCGAGTGCCGTTTTGTAAAATTCAGGGTGTATAAGCGGGTGAATTGCGCTTTTTCTCATTGCAAGTACCAATATACTTGTCTTGGAGCAATAAAACTTACCAATTCTTATAAAATAAACTGTTTCATACAGAGGCGCAGACATTCCCGGTGTTAAAATGGACTTGTGATTTTTTATCTTTTTTTTTCGTGGCGTGTAGATGTTGGAAACAGCGCGACAATTGACGGGAAGGAAGAGTCGACATTGATGTGTCAGTTTCATACAGGCAGTGAGAATGACGTTTTTAGTTCTGTTTGCTAAATGAAGCTCGCGTATATTTTTTTTCTTTTCTTTTTTACGATGACAAGATGATATAAATTATGGGAAAGTCATTTATTATTTACTTCGTTTCGTAAAAAAACTTTCAGTCTTTTTACGAATATGTTACGATTTTCATGTATGTTGTTAGAAAACATTGCCGGCCGCGGTGGACGAGCGTTCTGCAGCGCGTCAGTCACAGTCTGCACGGCCACTACGGTCGGGGGTTCGAATCCCCCCTCGGGCATGGATATTTGTGCTGTTCTTAGTATTAGCTAGTTCATAAGTAGTTTGTAAGTTTAGAGACTGATGACCCCGTAGTTAAGTCCCATAAGCTGTACAAACATTTGAACATATGAGAAAACATTGTTCTCTTTTGGAAGGCGGCGAACTGGTATGAAGTTGTAATATGAAACTATCAATCCAGTTCGCAAAAAATTTACACACTTTATTTATAATAAGGTGACCGGTTTTGACCTTGTACTAAGATCATTCTCAAAACCTATTTGTCTCACTTTAATGCTGAGACAAATCTGTCTGAGGATGATCTTCGTATAAATCGAAATCGGTCACATTATAAATAATTATACTTTTTATAATCGGACGATATAGAGAAAATTCAGAAAAGTGCAGTTCGTTATGTATTATCGCAATGTAGGAGAGAGAGTGTCACGGAAATGATGCACGAGTTGGGATGGAAATCATTACAAGAAAGGCGCTATTCTTTGCTGCGAGGTCTATTTGCGAAAATTCTTTTGCACCATCTTTTTCTTCCGATGTGAACATATTTTGTTAGCACCCACCTACATAGGGAGACATGATCATCATAATAAAATAAGATAAATCAGATCGAAAACAGAAAGGTTTGTGTGTTCCTTTTTCCCGCGAGCTATTAGATAATGTTCAAATGTTTGTAGAGTCTATGGGTCTCAACTACGGGGTCATCAGTCCCTAAACTTACAAACTACTTATGAACTACTTAACACTAAGGACGGCACAAATATCCATGCCCGAGGGGTGATCCGAACCCCCGACCGTAGTGGCCGTGCAGACCGTGACTGGAGCGCCTCAGTCCCCACGGCCACCGCGGCCGGCGAGCTATTAGAGAATGTAGAATGAGGGGCTGTCTGTACGTCCTGAGTAATATATCAGCAACTGCCACACTCGAAGGATGACGTAAATCTCTAAAACCCACACTGTATTATCGGGCGCATCCTATCATAACGTCGTAAAGTAGTTACAAAGTAACTTCATTGTCTGTCCTCATTAACTATCTGATCTAATTCAGAAGAAATAAATTTTGTAACGAGGAGAGGAGGCCAAGTCGTCATCGCCGAATTCATCCAGATTTATAGTATATGTATGGCGTGGGGAGACATGAAAGTGTCCAAAGTGTGAACTCCAGATGGCAAGGTGTTTAGGAAATAAAAAAGGAATTTTGGTACGGATCTGTCACCATGTGCACCTTATCTATATGTCCCTGTGACTGTGTGATTAGGAAGTGGTGTTTGGCTCACTGTTAAGAGGTCGAATTCGTAGTGAAAAATATTTGCCGCCGGGCGGAGTCGAACCCGCGAGCCTTTCACTGCGAATCCGATCTCTTAGCGCTGAACCAAACACCGCTTCCTGAACACAATATCACAGGGACAATTGAGAAAGTGCATATCGTGATACCTGATAGATCTTTATCAAAATTCCTATTATTTCTTAAATGCTTAACCGTCCAAAGTCCATGCTTGGGACAGTTTCATGTCTCACCACGCTCTACATGTATCATAAATTTGAACATATTCGGCGATGGCGAGTAGGCGTCATCTACCTGCAAGATGTCAAACCACCTACACCTATTCTGTTTATTGCGATCTGATACGTTCTGCGAGACTGCTTCCTGATACGATGTGAGCTTTTGATAAGCAGCAATTTGTAACCTCCTCAAAAGTTTCGGAGTTCCCTGGAATCCAGATGCGTCCGTAGAACACGAACCTTCGACGTGCGCGAGCACACGAACTCGCTTCGTTAATCTCTGCGACGGTATCGGCGTCTTATTTCTGGTCTAGCGACACAGTATCGCAGACTGCATGGCAACGACGCACGCTTCACAGATAGGGCGGCCATATCTCAACGGTTTGTACGGCCTTATCAATAACAAGTTGGCACACATGTTTGTTTTGACAGGCTGTATTCGCCCATCGTTTGCGGTACCCACTTTCTAGAGTCTCTTGATGTGGGAACACACACAGAACAGCGTCATTAATTTCATTTCTTGGGCTACCACCAAACTCGCGTATTCCACGATTCCTCTACACTAATACCGCGAGTTCTACTTTACTTTCGAGGTGAAATTTACGAGCTTTGACAAAGTTCGGTGAGTGCAGTAGCACTATCGCTCGGACAACACAGTCGAATCACAACGCTGCCCCTGCGTAGCGGCCGTTGTTGACAACCTGCCCCCAATGTAGTTCAGTTGAGCACCGTGTGTGATCCGTGTTAGACCTGTTGGACTAGTAGTTATTTAGTGCATTGGTTCTGAATTGAGAACAAGACAATGAACGAGCAAGCTTCAATTTAAAGTTTTCTTTTAAGCCTGGCAAGACACCCAAAGAAATGGTGTATAGAATTTACCACATAATATTTGACAAGAATATCAACTACGTTTTCTCCTTTCTTCAGAATTAACTCAGTGTAAATCTGGGCATGATTTACCACTAGTAACAGCGCTTACATGTTAAAATGTTCAAATGTTTGTAAAGCTTATGGGACTTAACTACGGGGTCATCAGTCCCTAAACTTACAAACTACTTATGAACTACTTACGAACTAGGACGGCACAAATATCCATGCCCGAGGGGGTATTCGAACCCCCGACCGTAGTGGCCGTGCAGACCGTGACTGGAGCGCCTCAGTCCCCTCGGCCACCGCGGCCGGCTCGCTTACACGTTAGTTTAGATTATAAACAGAAGCGTCTGCTCACTCTGCTGCATCAAACTGACGTTCTCAAATATGGCGCCCAGTGTTGCTTAGGCCGGTATTACACTATCAAATTATTGGACAAAGAATTGGACGAAAAAATTGGAAGAAATATTGGTCATATTTTTTTACAAAGAAATTGGATGAAACGCAAAAGGGAGTATTACACTATCATCCAAAATTTTGTCAAATTTGCTTCAAAATGGCGGTGTAATGCTCAGCTGTTGTTTATACTACAGTAGCGTTGTGTCTGCATTTAGAAGAGGGGGAGGGAAAAAAGAAAAGGAAACGCACTTGGATGAAACCGTGGGTGTCAGAGCGAGATAAATAAAATTTGTTACGGGACCGGGAGGATTTTCTTTTTTTATGCCGTCGGCAGAACAGCCAGGCCGTTCACTGCTAATTATTTTGTCGCTCTTCATCCTTCAAAGTTTGCAATAGAGTAACAAAAAGGCTGACTCAAACAGTGTATACGAATAAGATTGTTAAGTTGATAAAGCAAGTTTCATTAAATAACGTTTTGAATGGAAAAGAGGATAATCTAAATTGTTTAAGACGTTATTAACAATGTAAGGGGGAAACATTGCTGATAAAGTAAATAGGCTCTATTTCCTTACAAAAATTGGCTGACGTATTTATATGTACATAGATCCGCTTGCAAACAGATGTCGATGTTTTGAAAGTTGTTTCACTTCCCAGCACTTAGCACACCAAGTTACCAAAACATACATTCTACAGTCTGCTTCGGCCGTAAATAAGATTTAGGGGTATTACTTCTTCAATATAATGACTTTTTTACATCACGGATTGAGACTCAACCTCACTTTCGCAGCAGGGTATTAGGGTATTAGGCTACGCGAATTGATGTGACGGTCAGTATGAATTGGCCTTGTCGCCTTTTATACAACGCCCCTTTTTTTTTTTTAATTTTTTTTGTTGCTAGAAAACACTAAACAAACATTTCACTAATAGCCATGTTTACGAATACGAATGTTATGTCCAAGTAATATCAGATATTTAACCTCCAAATAAAACAGATGTGGCAAGGAAGGTGTATACTACTAGCGCTCCAAGCGGTCACATTTCTCACTACAGGAAACAGAAGACGAGCGATTTCTTTGATCAAATCTAGGCCGAGGCCTTAGATTTGATGAAATATTGGACGACGTTCCCATTACACTACGTCCAATTTTTCTTTGTCAAATTCTTTGACAAATAATTTGATAGTGTAATACCGGCCTTAGTGCTGCCACCCAAAGCGCTGTAGCTTGCCTATAGCCTCTCGATGTTGTTTAAATACCTCTCTGCGCCACATATTTAATACAGTGACGTTACACAACTGCAAAGATGGATAAATTTAAATAGTACAATGGAAAATCAAAAACGTTTCGGTTCGAATGCTTTACAATGAAGAATGTGCGCCAATCGTGTAAAATCGTCGTAAGCGTTGAAGAAATGATCCCGCCGTCTGACCAGGCTGGAGACAGCCATTTTCTCAAACACCGTGTGCTGCACATCCTAGAGCGACAGGAATCTTGGACCTTACGAGGCCCCTCCGCAGCCGGCGTTGCGACAGGAGCGTTTACGCAGTTGCCGCACGCCCGCCGGAAAGACACGAAAGGCACGCTAATCCCTCGCCTACCTGCCGCCGGTTGTAATGTACACCCTCATCGCGGTCGCGCTGCGTTCCAACTACGCTGCAGCCACGCGCTGAAACGGAAACTTCTCGATGTCTGGTTTAATCTGACGAGAAATTTCATATATGAACACACTTTGCTACAGAGTGAAATCTCATTCTGAAAATATTCCCTAGGCTGCGGCTACATCATGTTTTCACAATACCTTTTCTTCCAGTCCTGTTAAGTTTGCGAGAGGACTCCTGTGAAGTTTGGAGGGTGGGAGGCGAGGTACTGCCGGAACTGAAGCTGAGAGGACGAGGCGTGCACGGATAGCTCAGTTGGGACAGCGTTTTCCCGCGAAAGACAAACGTCGTGGGTTCGAATCGCTGCCTGGCACAGAGTTTTAATCAGCGAACAAGTTTCTGTAATGCTACAGTTCTTCGAGACTTCTTATGAAACTTAACACGCAACTGTCCTTTGAGCTGTAGGAAGTTTCAAAACTAGCTAGGCATACTTCTCTGACGTGTTATTAGAAGATGTTGGTAAGCCTGCTATTCGCTCTGTAGTTCTTAAGCCTGTCATCGTATTTTAGTCAAACTCTTGATAAAAGTATGCAACCGTCATGATAAAAAAATTTAATTGATTTAAAACTGCTTACAGATTGCTTTAATAATCTCTTAGTTCTTGTTAATGTATTATTTATTGTAAATACACAATATGTTTCGGGCTTATCTCATCATATTGGAAGTTATGGCAATACATAAGAACAGTATTTTTAAATAACAAATTTCAATGCCTCTATGCTCAATATAGATTATATCGGCCAACAGATGGCGGGCTAAGCCCGAATCATGTTGTATATTTACAATAAATAATCTACTACCAACAAGAGATTCTTCGCGCAACGTATAAGCAATTTTAGAATCAATTTAAAAAAATCCTGTCATCATCCTTAAGCTGCTTTTCATATATTTCAAATGAGCTGTTGTCCACTTTAAGCAGTGTGCAGTAAATATGAAAAGGCTAAGGCAACAGTAACAAGACTTCATCAGAAGACAGCACACAGTTTGCGAACCCCTTGTATAGTGACTTTTGCCAGCCACATCTTGCCCCGGGAGCAGAGCATTCACTTCCTATGCGGTGAGCTAGCACTCGTGGTCGCCTAACCGCCTCCTGAACAGATCTTTTGCACAGTGCAATGGACGCGTATACAAGGTTTTTTTCCGTACGAGTGTGCAAAAATTTAACAAAATGTTCTAATGTTAGTAAACTATGGGACCAAACTGCGGTGATCATCGGTCCCTAGACCTACAAAGCACTTGAACTAACTTAAAAAACACCCCCCCCCCCCCCCCCACACACACACACACCGATGTCCGACGGATGCTCCACTACAATATTTGACGTACGGAGCCTGGAGCCGGATAAGTGAGCTTAAGGAATTAATATGAATACAATGAAATCACTCTCTACTTTATTGCTTACATTAGTCACAATTAAGGTTTTTGCATAATTAGATACTATGTTTTTTCTGAACATTTATGTATTTTTATTCATGTCCACCAATTAAACAGCATTTTTTAAAATTTATATATGTCACTACGTAATAATTTACGCCCCTTTCCGTGAAAAGGATTATACCTCCGGCACTTTTACAGTTACAGAGTTAGTTTTTTTTTTATTTACGGAAATGTACGGATCACATGTTGGTTAACCTGCTAGAGCGCATTTCGATAGTCAAAAGTCTGCAGGCGCGCTTGTAAACAAAATTTCTCTTGGAAAAATATGTCTCGTTGGTTCTTATTGTTTGCAGGAATATTATAAGAATGCCATAGGAAGAATTCTGGAGATCTCGAGGCAATGAAGAAAGCAATGTGGGCCACTTTCTTCCACCGTATATCCACTGACGAGAAGCCAACACATTTTCTATGTCCACACCCCCCGATACGTAGTGCAAATTTAGGAAGGCACAGGCAGCTGGTAATCTCAACACATTCACACACAAGCACTCTATCCCTAAAGCAATTATGGATCAAATCAAACTAATCTACAGAGACCTTGTCCACCCTGATCTACTGAGGAAGTGGTTGCATGGAAAACTCAAAACCTAAATGAGGCCTTCAACAACATCGTGTGGAACCGCATCCCTAAAAATGTGTTGGTTACAGAGCATTGCAACTAGGAGTGTCAGATGCTGTGATAACGTGAAACAATGGAAACACTGCCAGACTAAAAGTTTTAGAATAGTTAGGCATATCACCCGGACAGAATACTGTAACTACTATAAGAGAAGTTGACAGCTTGCGTATTGCCGAGTCAGATTATGCTGCTTCTCTAACGTCTAAAGAGTCAAGAAGCAGGAAAAGGAAACAGGAAAATGAACCCAAAGATAATGAGGACCCTGATTATGGTGCAGGCTGCTTCTAACTTCTTGAGGACATCTGTAAGTTTTTCCTAGAATAAATATGTTGTAAAACTTTGTCTCATTTTCTCAAAACATAAATTCTGAAACATTTGCCCGTTTTCTCAGAGACTATCGGAGAAACTTTAATGAAAATTTCACAGATTGTAAACAACACTGCATTACAGCTGTGGAACCGTAGTCATATTGTTTATTGCACCAATATTCTGCTGTAATAAAAATATTTGACTTTTTTACAAAAACTTTAATGCAAGGCTGGTTCAGTGAGTTGCACAAAGAGCATTTAATTTTCGATGAAAATTTCAGACAAATCTGTTCAGTAGTTTCTGAAAAATAGGGCATGACTTTGCTTAATTTAACATTGTCGATATAGGGCCTCCCATCCCATCGTACTGCAAATAGCCGGCCGCGGTGGCCGAGGAGACTGAGGCGCTCCAATCACGGTCTGCACGGCCACTACGGTCAGGGGTTCGAATCCCCTTTCGGGCATGGATATTTGTGCCGTCTTTAGTATAAGGTAGTTGATAAGTGGTTTGTAAGTTTAGGGACTGAGGACCCCGTAGTTAAGTCCCATAAGCTTAACAAACATTTTGTACTGCAAATACTGCCATTGACACGGTTAACGGATCATTTGCACTGCATCTTACAAAATGTCTTCCAACTGACGGTCATGAAACTCAATGACACTTTCGAACAAAATTCTTCTGTACCCTAATATCCTGGTGTTTCAAATCAACTATCTACAATCCTGGCAACAAATTCCATCTACTGCGGTGTCATACAGAACAGTCTTTGCATATCCCCATAGGATATAATCAAAGGGATTTAGCTCAGGTGAGCTCGCAGCGCATAGATTATGACCTCCCCTTCCAATCCGTAATGACTTCCTAGTAATCAGGCTCGTCATCTGTTTTCTTGTAGGAAATAAAAGAATGTAAACAGCACTACGCTGGAACACAATGTGAGACAAAGCGGTAGGTAAATTTACATTCGTATCTCCTTAAGAAGGCTTATCCAATCCCCAACTTCCATACCATAAACTGATCAGTGGAGCGTTATACGTATTCTGTTAAATTTTTGCCCTCTTTTATAGCCTATCGACGAAAACCGAACAATAGCGAATAGGGGAAAAATGGTGTAGTCGCAAATTTTTGTACAGTTGTAGGGAAGACCGCCATGAGCGACATACTGAAAAGTCCAGACCTCTGGAGTGTGAAGACGAGTGTCACTGGGCATTTAAAGGTACACTTTTTAGGTTTTCCTCAAATAACTTAATAACCGAGATCGCTAGCGAAAAAGAAAAGGGGGTACAAAATTATACTGCATAAAATTTACTACAAAAAAGTGCCTCTTCATAATTTCTTCAGGATCAATATTTTGCGAGATATGGTAGAAGCAAAATTAAATTCTTAACAGCCTAAAAGCATTTCTGTGTCTGCTTCAATTCTCTCCAGTGAGTGCGCGGAAGGTTTTTATATTGTTTGTGGTTACGTAATTGATTTATTTTCAGTTTATTATTTTGACGTTTGTAGCATTGGTGTAAAAGTGGATTGATTTATGTAAGTAATTTAACAAATCATCGGTAAGCTCAATGTTTTGAACAAGAATCTTGCAGAAAAGATTACACAAGAGCACATTCAATTAAAAAACTTCGAAGCACCACCCTTTCAGAGGAACGGCCTTTATCATCTCGTGATTCCCCACATTGCGTTCAGTTGAACTGAAATTTGACTAATATTAATGTAAGTGTTTGTTATGTGCGGAGGCCATAGACGAAAGAAGGAGTCCATTGAGTTGCGTCAGAAAGTTTAAACTTCACCCCTTCATCTACGACAATTCAATTACCACATGTGCTAAGAAAGAGAAAGGTGAGAGGGAGACACCACCCTAAGACGTATGCTATCCATTCAGTGATGGATCTGCATATCATGAGGACTGCTAAAGTTTTTTGTAACGTCTGGACCTACGTCAAGAAAAAGAGAACTTTCGCAATATATTTCTGCAGCAATGGACGACATATTTAATTACACTGAAGTAAATGACCAGAGCCAGTTCTGTGTGGACGACTTGTTGGAAGACCTGTCAGGAAAAACACCCCATATAAAGATACTCAACGAGAGATTCCGAGATAGGATCGAATAGCTTTCAGCACAATTCGAAGAATAAAGACTTGTGTGCTATTGTAGAGCAGGTCGAAAAGTTTTGAATGATTTGTGGTGTTCTTAAAGATGCAAAGTCTAACAGGCAGATTAGGAGAGAATATTGTAGCAGCTGCAATTACTAATTTCGGAAGATATTGAATCAATGGCATAAGACAATTCTGCATTTGCATATTGTGAGGAATTCTGCACGGGAGCTGAAGAATTGGTACCTCGTTCCCTCTGTGCGTTAATGGATCACATTACAGCGGAATAATTGCTAGAGATTGCTTGAATAATCACTAGCTGTTATTAGTAGATTATTTATTTTCAATTCACAACATGTTTCGGGCTTAGTCCATCATCTGGTGATCGATAATATATATATTTAGATTTGATGCATTGAAATTTGTCATTTAAAATATTATCTTAATCACAACTGATGTTTATTCTTATTTGGCAACACATAACAATATTTTAAATGACAAATTTGAATGCAACAAATCTAAATATATATAATATCGATCACCAGATGATGGGCTAAGCCCGAAACATGTTGTGAATTGAAAATAAATAATCTACTAATAACCTCTAGTGATTATTCAAGCAATCTCTAGCAATTTTAGAATCAATAAAAAAATAATCATGAAGGTTGCATACCTCTACCAAGACAGTCAGTCAGTCACATGCTCTCATTGTTGCCATTCGTCTTTATATGGAGTACTCTTCCTGCCACTTGTTCCAATAACTCTTCCACGGAGAACTGGGTGTCGTCATTTACTTCAGTAATTAAATATGCCCTCCAATGCTTCAAAAATATCTTCATATTCCGAACGCCCTCTTTTATTGACGTAGGTCCAAATGTTGTAAACAAACTTCTTGTAGCAGTCTTCATGATATACAGCATGCGCAGGATGCAGATCAATTACTGAATGGATGCGTCTGAGGATTGTTTCTTGTAATATTTCTGGCTTCAAGCCATCATATTAAGTTCGAAGTATTGCTTCAGTGCAGCCGGTTAGGACCACTAGGCGACAGATGGTAGAAGCTGGTGAGAACCACGACAGGTGGTACAATAGTTCGGGTTCTCATGGGAAAGAGCACTGGCAAATCTCCCCGAGCTGGCCGCAGTGGCCGAGGAGACTGAGGCGCTCCAGTCACGGTCTGCACGGCCACTACGGTCGGGGGTTCTAATCCCCCCTCGGGCATGGATATTTGTGCCGTCTTTAGTATAAGGTAGTTGATGAGTAGTTTGTAAGTTTAGGGACTGATGACCCCGTAGTTAAGTCCCGTAAGCTTCACAAACATTTGAACATTTGAAATCTCCCCGAATTCTAGGGAAGTCCCCGAGCGGCAGGCACTGGACGCCGATTGGCTGTAGCACTGGCGGTCACACGCCGAAACGCAATCATATTTTTATTAATATTTAATAAACTAATAATAGATTCAATGTCAAACTCAGTTCATAAAAAGCCCTAAATTCTAAGCTATGCTCTGAGTCGGTAAAACATATTAACAATTACTAAAAACATAAACAAAACAGTTAATATAAGACGGACGATGCACGGAGGCCATGTTTACGCGCCATATTACGAAACGAAGGCAGTCTTGCATCGATCCGCCACAGTTCAGTTCAGAACAGGCACTCCGAAGAGTAACATGTGACTTCAGTACACGCCTTCGGAGGAGTAACATGCATACGTAGGCGGTCATAATACATTGTTTAATCATCTTAGAACAAGACGAAATGACTTTATATTTACTTTCATTTAAAACAATCTGTGTCAAGTGGATGTTGTTATGCAGTTAACTGGTTTTCTGCTGACTTGAAATAAAATCACTTGGCATCCCGATTCCCGATTTCAGTTTTATTCAGTAACTACATCAGTTCCTACCAACAGTTTAGCAATTTCAGCCTCATTCAAGAACTCCGGGCTGCGTTCTATCATCTGCGTGGGGACATCTATAGAAGGCGTCAGGTTGGTGCACTTTTAGAGTCTCTACTCTTCAAACAGTGCTGTGGGGAGTAACTACAACACTCGCGTACACTGTCATTGCGATACAAACGGAAACTGTTGAACGTCATCCATGGCAACATGGAGGAGGGAAGAAAATGATATAGGACCGGTTAACATACCTCCTGTATACATTATTCCCGTTATTGTAAAATGTAAACTTTCACGGCCGGAATGGTCAAAATTACTAAAAAGTTCCGGGCTGTTATGCCGTGGTCTAGTGGATTTATTATTAAAACCCAACATTTCGTCCCCGACTGCGGAGGACATTCTCAAGGGGGATCGTGGCACTTTTGGATGTGCGTTTCACACCCTGGCTCGCTACTGACTGAAGCCAAATTCCTTTTACAAGGGCTCGCGCGCAGAGGTGTGACGTCAGATGTTTTTGGCATGCGCGCGCAATTCGTCGTTGCCGATTGCCTCCGACCGTTAATGTCGTCCCATGGTGGAAGATTGTTACATATATTCTTCAAAACCGGAATCCAGATTTCATTTAATTTCACGCCCTCCTCCATCCTATTGAAATTATTGGGGTGTTTTACAATTTCTATTGCTTCTCTGTACAGTCTTTCGTCGTATCCATTTGTGGCTGCTAAAACCTGAGTCTTATCAAATTGAATAAGGTGGTCCCCTGGTTGAAAAACATGTTCAGCAACAGCTGATCTGTCATTCTCTCCCCTTCTACAGTTCCCCTTGTGCTCATCCAGTCTGTATAGACTGTATAGAGAGAGACTATAGAAATTGTAAAACACCCCAATAATTTCAATAGGATAGAGGAGGGCGTGAAACTAAATATCTGGATTCCGGTTTTGCCGGCCGCGGTGGCCGAGGTGACTGAGGCGCTACAGTCCGGGTCAGCACGGCCACTACGGTCGGGGGTTAGAATCCCCCCTGGGGCATGGATATTTGTGCCGTCCTAGTTCGTAGGTAGTTCATAAGTAGTTTGTAAGATTAGGGACTGATGACCCCGTAGTTAAGTCCCATAAGCTTAACAAACATTTGAACACATTTGATTCCGGTTTTGAAGAAGAAATGTAACAGTCTTCCACCATGGGACGACATTAACGGGCGGAGGCAATCGGCAACGACGAATTGCGCGCGCATGCCAAAAACATCTTACGTCACACTATTGCGCGCGATCCCTTGTAAACGGAATTTGGCTTCAGTCAGTAGCGAGCCAGGGTGTGAATCGGACGTCCAAAAGTGCCACAATCTCTCTTGAGGATGTCCTCCGCAGTCGGGGACGAAACGTTGGGTTTTAATAATAAATCCACTAGACCACGGCATAACAGCCCGGAAATTTTTAGTAATTTTGATTATTCCCGTTGTATTATCTAGCAGATCCTTCCCCAGGTGGGACAAATTCTACAACAACACAGCTACGCCAGTGATTGGTGACACTCTTAGGAAAAGCTCTCATGTTTGAAGCACACAGGAAATATTGAAAACTTGCGATGTTTCGAGGTGTGTCGTTCACACCGGAAGGTGAATAGTTCTATATCCGCCGTCACGTTCAGCGTTACCCATCCATCCGGCTTCAATCCCGAAAGTTTTGCACCGCGCAGACACGGTCTCTGCACTCGGCCGACAAGTAACAGTGAACACGTTGTTTGCGACAGGGCGGCTGGCTTTTGTATCGCCTGCAGAACGACGTCAGCGGCGGACAATGGGTTCACACTCGGCTAAGCGCGGGCCAGAAAACCGCTGCCGCGAGATGTGCCGACTCAGCCCGCTAGGTCAGCGGCTCTGACGATAAACCTGCCAGCGAGCGGAACCGCCGTCTGCAGGACCAGGTGTCCACTACACGTGAAACTCTGCGCAGCCGTCGATTTCCCTCACTTAATATCCACTGCAGACGGGAAGAGAATAGAGGCTTTTGAAATGTGGTGCTACAGAAGAATGCTGAAGATTAGCTGGATAAATGTTCAAATGTTTGTAGAACTTATGGGACTCAACTACGGGGTCATCAGTCCCTAAGCTTACAAACTACTTATCAACTAGCTAAGACTGAGGAGGGCACAAATATCCATACCCGATGGGGGATTCGAACCCCCGACCGTAGTGGCCGTGCAGACCGAGACTGGAGCGCCTCAGTCCCCTCGGCCACCGCGGCCGGCTTAGGTGGATAGATCGCATAACTAATGAAGAGGTACTGAATAGAATTGGCGAGAAAAGGAATTTTTGGCATAAGGTAAAAAAAAAGGTAAAGCACTCAACAATCCGAAGATTGGTTTGAACACCACAGTGCTTTACTAGGCATGGTCCTCTTTGAAGGTGGTATGCCGTTGCCTTCCTCCGACCTTCAAACTGACTTACCCAGCCAGTTATAGGGGCGAACCCGCGACCTTTGGATACCTTGACTAAAAGAAGGGATCGCTTGGCAGGACACATTCTTAGACATCGAGGAATCGTAAATTTAGCATTGGAGGAGGGAAGTGTGTGGGGTAAAAATCGCAGAGGGAGACCAAGAGACGCGTATAGTAAGCAGATTCAAGTAGATGTGGGTTGCCGTTCTTATGAGGAGATGAAAAGGCTTGCTCAGGATACAGTAGGGTGGATACCTGCATCAAACCAGTCTCCGGACTGAAGACCATAACAACATAACCATATCCCTTGAGAAATACTTTGACGATTCTTGATATGTGAACGTTTTCCGTCTCCTAAATTCTGTATTAATATACGAGGAGTGTTTGAAAAGCCCGTACAATAATAAAAACTACTAACGTATTTGGGGAAAACCATTTTTATTTTTCGACATGATCATCTTTCAGAGTTATACACTCCGTCCAACGCTGTTCTAATTTGTTGATCCTTTCCGAATAATAGGAATTGTCGAAGCCTGCAAAATAGCTATTAGTTGAAACTTCCTGGCAGAAACTGTGTGCCGAGACCGGGACTCGAACCTAGGACCTTTGCCTTTCGCGGGCAAGCGCTGTACCGACTGAGCTATCCCGACGCGACTCACGATGCCGCCTCACAACTTTACTTTCGCCAGTACCTCGCCTCCTACTTTCCAAACTTCACAAAAGCTCTCCTGCGAAATTTGGAAAGTAGGAGGCGAGGCACTGGCGGAAGTAAAGTTGTGAGGCGGCATCGTGAGTCGCGTCGGGATAGCTCAGTCGGTAGAGCGCTTGCCCGCGAAAGGCAAAGGTCCCAGGTTCGAGTCTAGGTTCCGGCACACAGTTTTAATCTGCCAGGAAGTTTCATATCAGCGCACATTCCGCTACAGAGTGAAAGTTTCATTCTGAAGACACGAGTTACCACGTATACTTGTATTACGTTTTGATTCCGAATTAGTGTTTCTTCCACATTGCATTTAATGAATAAATTGCACTGTTGTAGACAAATAAATAAAACTGTAACAACGACATATTCGAGGCGTAGCTATTAGTTTCTCCAATCACCACTTCATTAGAATG
Source organism: Locusta migratoria (assembly GCA_026315105.1). Classification (NCBI taxonomy): domain Eukaryota; kingdom Metazoa; phylum Arthropoda; class Insecta; order Orthoptera; family Acrididae; genus Locusta; species Locusta migratoria. The sequence goes on along the minus strand of CM048745.1, from coordinate 259,997,568 downwards.
AAATCTTCGTCCCGCCAGCCATTCTACAAATTGGGCAACAAATAGTAGTCCGAGGGAGCCAAGAATAGGAGGGATGTGAAACGAGTTTGAATCCTATTACCAATAGTTTTGCGACCACAACTGCTGAGGTGTGTGCTGGTGCATTACTGTGATGGAAATGGACTTTGTCGACCAATCGCCGGCATTTTTCTTCCAGCTCGGTTTTCAAACGGTCCAATAACGATAAATGTTATGCATCTGTAATAGTTTTACCCTCTCCCAGATAGTCGATGAGGATTATCCCTTGCGAATCCCAAAAGACCGTCGCCATAACCTTTCCGGCCGAAGGACCGGTCTGCGCCTTTTTTGGTGCAGATTCTCCATTCGTAACCCATTCTTTAGATAATTATATATTTATATATTTTTTACGACATTACAGTATTCAATAAATGAAATAAATCACAATTTGCGATCAGTTCTGGCTTCACTGTACTAGGTTTAGATGGAACACCAGGCTGTGGTATACGAAAGAGACAGCGTGGCGAATGGAGATTTGGGTGTGGCGGGAGACGTGCAGGGAAGAGTCCTCTGCAGTCGGGCTGCTCACTGTGTCATCGGTGGCGGAGTGGTCAACGCGTCTGCCTAGTAAGCAGGCGATCCCGGGTTCGAATCCCTGCCGGACACAAATTTTCATTCGCCACACTTTGGTGTTCCATCTAAACCTAGTACAATGAAGCCAGAACTGATCGCAAATTGTGATTTATTTCATTATTTAGATTGTTCTTTTATCTCAGGGAAATAGTAATGTATCCACGTTTCATCCACAGTGACGAAACGATGCTTAAAAGTCCTACGGATTCTTCCTGAACAGCTGCAAACCTTCCTTCCAACACTTCACACGATTCCGTTTCTGGCCAAGCTTGAGCAATCGCGGACCCATTTGGCGGATAGCTTTCTCATATCCAAATGTTTACGCAAACTATTATGTACCCATTCATTCGAGATGCCCACACCACTAGCAATCTCACGCACCTTAACTCTTCTGTCGTTCATCACCATATCATAGATTTTATGAATGATTTCTGGAGTCGCAACCTCCACAGGGCCTCCAGAAAGTTCAGCGTCACTTGTGCTCATATGGCCACTGAAATAGAAAAATCTAATGTTTGCTACACTTATGGGACTTAACTGCGGTGTCATCAGTCCCCAAACTTACAAACTACTTATGAACAAACTTATATTAAAGACAGCACAAACATCCATACCCGAGGGGGGATTCGAACCCTCGACGAGGAACGGCATATGGCCACTCCGAAAATTTTTAAACCACTTATAAACTGCTTTAATCGAAGATGCAGTCAGAATAACGTTTATCAAGCTTGCCTTTAGTCTCCTGAGGCATTTTGCCTTTCGTAGAGTAATGTTTAGTCTCAACCACACGCAATTCTTTTTCGTCCATTCTTTGACAATCACTAGACTTTCTTGATTCACACGAACGCCAAACACTAAGAAATAGACCAATATGGCTGAAACTTGATATGCGTTCTTTCCAAAGATGCTACTAACTAAACACGATCTCGATATGCGCCGGTGGTGCCATCTCTAGGACTTTGCACGGACTGTTCAAACGCCCTGGTATGTTCTGTGCTAATACATTTTAAAACTAAAAAAAGGGCGGTCCACAGAAGACTAATGCAAATTGATCCGAAAATGATACTGGTGCAGGTACCGATGGAAAATAGAAAACTACAAACTTTGGCGGCGTTTGGATGAATGCGACCACGCAATTGGCAAGGACAGTAAACATGAGAAGCGGATACCGGCAAACAGGTTTTGCGAATTTAATTGCATCTACTCAACTGGACAGTGACTTGCCTCGCGGACACGCACGTGAACAACATACGCAGATGTGAGCGTTTGAGAGAAGCCAGTTGCTGTAACTGATTAATAACTCGACATTTTAATTGGCGCGATCTTAATATGTGACATGCTCGCAGCCCACGAGCAAGGGAGAACTTCGTCAGAAAAACTGGGCGATGGATAAAAGTTTAGAACTAGTACTGAACACAGTTATCTGTGAGCGGACCGATACACCGACTGGAAAGAAGAGAAAGAAAAAGGAAATCAATAAAGAGTGATCGTATTAACTTCCTTAAAATGTCATTTCGCCTATGTGATCAACTGTTTTAAATTCCAATCTTATACTTCAAGGCTACAGGCTTGTAATCACTTGGTACTATGACTTCTCGCCATGCTCAAGAGACAACAATAGGATGTTTGAAATCCTCTTAGAATTTACGTTTATACTTAGCTTTGTAATTACGACAAAGAAAAAGAGTCGTCTGCTGGTTCTTCATTAGACAGGTATAAAATGTTCAAATGTTTGTATAATTTATGGGACTTAACAACGGGGTCATCAGTCCCTAAACTTACAAACTACTTACGTACTAGGACGGCACAAATATCCATGCCCGAGGGGGGATTCGAACCCCGACCGTGGTGCCCGGGCAGACCGTGACTGGAGCGCCTCAGTACCCTCGGCCACCGCGGCCGGCAGACAGGTATAAAAGCTGGGTCTACTTATATGGATTTTTTATTTTCGTGTTAAATGAAATGGTTATTTGTGATGAGGCACTGTTGTCACATTTATATGTTGTCCATGCTTCGTGCCATATAAAACACAGTGGTCATCTCAAGGAGGAGATGGATACGTCGGACGAGGATGAGAAAGCATCCGGTGAGGTCGTTACTTTATCGACGGCGGATGATGACGAGGAGACGTATAATGTGATGCAGATGGAGACTTCCCAGGAATAACATTTCATGTCCGGTTTTTGTCAGTATGTGTCGTTGGAGAACGGAGGTTAAATCCGTCGAAAATCTTACTATGAATCCTGATTATATGATAATAGTCAACAGTGGTCTGAAGGTGGTAACAAGTAAGTGATGGAGTTACAAGATTAACGGCTGAAGGTGTGTGTTGGTTTACTTATAAGTAATAAAGAAAAACAGTGGCGTCAAACAACGAGAAGTAGGTCTCAAAACTCACACGCAGTGACAGTTCTTCGTAGTATTTACTTGCCATAGTCCAGCAATGACGGGTGTCGTCATGGTCAGTATGGTGGTTATTTTATGGTTGGCCGGATGCCCTACCTGCCGAGATCCGATCACGTGTGCGTGAGGAAATACGTGCACCTCTATGTTTGGGTATAGTGTTACGAACTGAAAGAGTGCGCACGTTTTCTAAATGTTTGCGAATTGGGTAATTGAAACTAAACTTGGATACCAGCGTGGTATTCATCTAATGGGATGTAGAAAACCGCCTAAAAGCCACTCCCAGACTAGCCCAATCACTGGCCCTGTTCGTTAATCCACCTGGTAGGGTCCAGAGTGACAATTCTGCGAAATACTTCCGCAGAGCCCGAGTCTCTTTATGGTATAAGCGTCTTCTATTCTGAAATAGCCCGTTTGGAAGTTTACGATGCAACAGGAAAGCAAACAGCTTGGCTGTGATCACAAACTGACCTTTAGCCAAGGCCCAGATTATATTAGAAGTAAGTTTAGGGTTTAACGTCCCGTCGACAGCGACATCATTAGAGACGGAGCTCATGCACGAATTTTTGGATAAGATTATTCTATTGTCTATATCTAATAGTCAAAATAATTCAATTTCAAGTTCTTTTCTCTGGTATTACACATCAAATTCTACATTAATGAAGTCTGAATATTCACAGCTTCTACATCATTGTAGTCCAATTGTTTTAATTGTAATTATGTCATCAACTCGGCCGTGCCCTTTCATAGGAACCATCCCGGCATTGCCTGGAATATATCTGGATGGCCGGAGGTGGATTTGAACCACCGTCCTCCCGCATGCACGACCAGTGTGTTACCACTGCGCCACATCGCTCGGTGGTTACGCTGGAATGTGACCGATTTCGAGTCGGTGAAGCCAAACAATGTGAAAGTTCCCGTCAAGCGCCTTGGCCTCCGCAGAAACGTCAACACATTCCACCTGCCACATGTATCACTTCTCCGCGCTACTGTCACAAACTTTCCCGAACATGGTATGCAACTGGCCCCTACAACGCTGATACTACTTCTGCGCAAAGGGTCGCGTCTACATTTCTTGAGACGGAGACATTTCAAGAAAAACATTTCTCCGATCCAGTTAAAATTAATGACAGATTAGTGCTGTTAATGAAGATAGAGCGGTTTTCAGTCCGCCTCCGTATTTCAGTGGTAGCGTCGCTGACTACCACGCAGGAGGCCCGGGTTCGATTCCCGATTCCTAATCATAATCACCTCATCATCATTGGCACGTAAGTCGCCCACGCGGCGTCAAATAAAAAGACTTACACTAAGGTGCCCGAACAATCCCGCAAAGGATCTCCCGGCCGAGAAAACCATACGTTCATTTCATTTCAGAGCGGTTTTCAGTTCCTACATGAAACGAACCGCCTACTATTTGTTGCCACAACTTCGTAACTTCGATAGCAAACTATGGAATACGTCAAGAGCTGTGTGCTAGCGCAGCGATGGTGTTAATGGATTCGTATGGGTGTGGCTTGAAGCTCTGCTTGGCCATCCCCTTTTATACAATACAAGCTTTCACCAACTGACGTATCTATTGCTGCTTGAGTCTTACTGGTTGTAATATCGTGGTTCCAAACCCCGCTGGGTGAACGGAGACATTTTCCTGCACCACGACTGTAGAACCAGGAAGATGTACCACCAGCAGCATCCGTCTTCAACAAGTCCACGAGCATTTTTCTGTCCACGTCCCCGTCCGGTGGACTCAGTCTATCTCTTATGGCGACGCTGTTACGCTCCACCCAGCCTTCCTTTTGTGACGAGAGCAACCTTCGCATTGATGTATGCCTTCTCTCTCTCTCTCTCTCTCTCTCTCTCTCTCTCTCTCTCTCTGGCCTCCACGATTCATTTGGCCTCGTGAGGCAACCTAAGAAGCTGCCTGAATAAAGAAACAGAGACACGTGCATGCCTGAACCTATTGTACCCAAAACAGCTTGGCAATGCAAACTAGAAGGTCTACGACGGCAGGAAGGTCCTTGGGAAACGTGGCTGGAGCAGGTTGACAGTTCAAAGTCCTGAAACTGCACTGTTGATGTTAATTAACATGACATTACTGGTTCATGGTGTTGTCAGTGACAAGTACATCACTATCAGAGGCTTCTTGTAAAACCAGTACCTGCCCTTTGTAGTAACAAGGAACAGTTTAATATGATAAAAAATTTTGTTTTTATTCTGCTTGTTCACAAAACAGTGATTGTAGTTGGGAATTATTGATATGATGATTGCTCTATCAGACATGTCCGAAAGAATTGACACCTTTGGTTAACAGTAATTTATGAATGTCGTTAATGTCAAGCAATGACATCTGTTCCTTCGAACATGTCCAAAAGAACCAACACCATATAAATAATTGTATACATGCCTCCAACAGGCAATTAATTTATCTGCGGGTGCGCAAACACTACCGATTCCTTGCTGGAATACAGTTATAGATAGCTGCAAGCCAGAGGAACTAATCGGCTAGGAGCGCTACGATCGTAGCGTGCTGTGAGTTGAGTATTTGGGATAGCCTAATGGGTTAAGGCCACCACTGACGCGAAGCGGGATATCTGGATTAAAATCGGGGTTCAGGACAAATTTTCAACTTTGCCATTTAATATATTTCAATGCCCTGAAACGATCGAGACATTCAATATTTCGAATTCATAGTATTTTTTTGGGAATCACATGTTATCGTTTCATTTCCTCTGTCTAGTTGTTCTGAACATCTTATTTCTTATGCTTTGAAATCCTTCTAAATTTACTCTTAATAAGGTTTCTTTCCGATTATCTGACGCTTCACTCGAGTTCTTTTCGATGTCTTTTCTAGAAATAAGGAAATACTTTTTGCCTTAACCTGTTCTCATTCATTCGGTTAAAACTATAAACTCTGTCCTACAGGCTTCGAGCGGCCCAACAGGTAACCGGTACCGACCGGCCGCCGAGTCATCCTCCGTCCGAAGGCATCGACCGGATGCGGCAGGAAGGGTGACGTGGTCAGCGGCCGGCACATCTGGCCTTTGAGTCAGATTTCTGACCGGATCTGCTACTTCAAGTAGCTCCTCGATTGATATCAAGGGCTGGGTGCACCCTACTCGTCAACAGTGCTTGACAGACTGACGGTGACCGAACCCAGTGCTAACCAAGCCCGACAGTGCTTCACATCGGTGATCTCGCGGGAACCGGTGCATCCAGTGTGGCACGGTAGATGGCACTTACATTCGGTACAGTTTTCTTTTAATAAACATAAATCTTAGCTTAACTATTACTATACCTACCCCATATTTTTGTAGATCCTCTCATTATTTCTCATTTTCCATCGATCTGTAGTGTCATCCATTATTATTTAGATAATCCGGCTTCCGGGTTCGTTTAATCCGACCAGGTTATAACACACACACACACACACACACACACACACACACACACACACACAGAGAGAGAGAGAGAGAGAGAGAGAGAGAGAGAGAGAGAGAGAGAGAGAGAGAGAGAGAATGCACTGCCTCGAACGTGTAATTCAGCGCCTGACAGTTGGCACTGCACTGTAAAACTGTAAAATGGTTACCATCGCGACACTTTGTTTCGAAAATCGACTTTTTGTAAGTCCCCTCTATCAAAGATAAGAGATACAATGGCCTGATCAACGTTTCCTAGAAACGTCAAGCACTTCTCCATCCTCTTATCGCGAATGTGCGACTTACTGTTTATTATTATCGTCACGTAAACGACCTCTATTCGTGAAAGATCGTAAACACATCAAACGACATTAAGATGTACGTCTTATCAAGATAATCAGTCTCTCTTTTCCTCCATATATACCAGACGAGTTCAAGAAACTTTTTCAATGAAGCCAGATTCGTAAAAAACAAATTTAATTTAACCACACACCTCAGCAGCACTAGAAACTTCAATCGTATTTAAGTGTTACTGTTGCGGCAAACCCACTGCTTCGTCTAGTTTCATCTCTGCAGCAGTTTGCCAGCTGTATCTGACAGCCTAAAGTCATTCACAAGTTCACAGAGGAACTGAGTGAACTAAGATCTCAACCCATCTGATCCAGTGACCAGCAACTCTCTAGCTCTACTTTCAGCAACTAAATAGCATAGTATATGAACGTTTGCACAGCCTGTCGATCCTTTTAGGTATTCAACATCGGAATCATATTATGAGACATTAGTCAGCTTACGATGTTGAATACTTAAAATATATGAGGCATTAGTCATTCTTCAAACATACATAACAGTATTCTGATCATCTTGTGATGGTGCAGCTCTTGTGTCTTTCGTGCTTGCAGTATTAGATTTGTGGTCAATTCCGCCTTATGCAAGACACTTTTTTGTTTTGTTTTAATACCCAAATTAGTTTCGCCACTTATTGTGCTATCTTCCGTGGGTCTCTGGTGTTTATTTTATTGTGTCATTAGCAGGACTTGCATGTGCATTAATTGTGGAATGACAAGTTTTGACAGCCTGTCGTATCTGAGCTGTGGTGTTGCTGCTTGTTTGTTTGTGGCGTGTTGTTATGTTTTATGGTCTTCAGTGCGATTTTTACTGTGAAATAACACTGTTTACATCGTCATTTTTCTTGTTGTGTTATTTCACAGTAAAAATAACACTGTTTACAACGTCATTTTTCTTGTTATTTCACAGTAAAAATCGCACTGAAGACTATAAAACTTAACACACCACAAACAAACAAGCAGCAACACCACAGCTCAGATATGACAGGCTGTCAAAACTTGTCATTCCACAATTAATGCACATGCAAATCCTGCGAATGACACAATAAAATAAACACCAGAAACCCACAGAAGATAGCACAATAAGTGGCGAAACTAATTTGGGTATTAAAACAAAAAAAAGTGTCTTGCATAAGGCGGAATCGATCACAAATCTAACAGGATCTGTTTGTTTTCAGCACAAAGTAAGTTTGTCACCATGTTTTAGGTCTGCGATATCTGGGGAGATTTAAAATTAGTTTTCGTTCCATCTATCCAAGGGACTTCCACAACTGATGAACTGTTCTGTCACTGAGTTTGTAGTTTACGATTTCTTGTGATGGGCACTTGGTTGGCGTAGTGCAGCTGCAGTTATTCCAAGTTTGTTGCAGCCCACGCACATACACGATCATACCAGGGTCGTCTCAGCAGCAGTTGAGCTGCTGACATTCTACAGAAAACCTGCCGCACTACAATAGCAACTATAGAGCATGTCAAGGTTTTCTATAGGAGAAAGCCAATACGGTTTTCTTCCAGTGCCGTCTTTGTAACTGTTACAGGATTTGCACTTATTTCCCGATACTTGCATTTATCAGAAATTGCATACACCGGTTCCCGTCTGAGTTCAGCGCGGCTAGCACTTGGATCGATCACCGTCCGGTTCTCTCGAATGCTGTTGGCAAGCGAAATGCACTCAGCCTTAGTGAGGCCAACCGAGGACTGTGCTGAGCACACCATCGGACTGAGGATGACCCGGCGGCCGGTCGGTACACCTGCACCTTCCGAGGCCTTTCGGACCAATAGTATGAAACCAAGATAGCTAAACTAGATGTAAAATTTTCTTATTCAGTTTCAAGGCATAAGAAAAGAAGATTAGGGTTTAACGTCCCGCCGGCAGCGAGATCAGCAGAGACGGAGTTATTCAGTTTGGGTACTTACCACAGTGCATGTCATTACTTTAAAAATTCATCTTGAAACAGTCTAGCAAGCAATTATCACCACTCAGGGTTTCCTGCTCTAGCCATGTCTCTGAAGATGATCTCGTAACACCGACCGCTCCACGCTTCGAACCCTCCCTGGTGCATTGGATGTTTGTGCCGTCTTTAGTATAAGCTAGGTCATAAGTAGTTTGTAAGTTCAGAGACTGATGACCCCGCATTTAAGTCCCTTAAGCTGTAAAACCATTTGAACATTTTTGAACTATTTCACAAGATGTTTTGCAATTATTAAGCGAGTGTTCGAATTGCAAAGAAAGTATCCATTCAGTTTTAAACACTTTTAGATCTTCATGAAACTTGCTGTATCTCAAAACTAGACTAGACTAGAAATATCTCCGCGACCTCTTCATTTGGCGTTGTGTCTGTTCTTTCTGACATATTCGAAAGAACAAAGTGTTTGTAAATCTATGGGACTTATCTACTCCGTTTTTCAGTCCTTGGGCTTACAAACTACTTAAACTAACCTTCGGTCAAACACACATGCATTCATGCTCGAGGGAGGACTCGAACCTCCGACGATGAGCAACCGTGCGCTCCACAGCAAAGGCTCCTTACAGCGATCGGCCACTCCGCCGCTATATGTGAAAAACGTCCTTATGTGGTAGTCCAAAAGGTCATTGGTGAATGCTCTAGGTTTTCCCAGACAAATGTTTATTGTACAGTAACCGTTACAGCATGATCTCCCCTTCGTGTAACCATTTTGTTATACTCCCGTACTGCGCATGAAGGTTACGAACTGGACAAATCTGGAAGCAGCTCTTGAGGTTGTGATGGTCGCCAGCCAACGCCCGCTCCACGTGTGGGGCTTATCTGGACAGATAACACCTGCCCAAGGACAAACACAGCACCGGGATTACCAGGGAACATCAGGCCACGCAATAGAGGACAAGCTATTTCGATTTGAGAGTTTGATTCCAAAGCGTGTAACTGCTATAGCGAAAAGTTATTTAAATACTTTCGATGTTGACTGGTTTACACAGTCACCCCGTTTACATGGGCTTCCAAATCCGGATTTCGTAAACCGATTTCCCAATTCCGCTTTTGGTTGGTCATGTAAACACTCCAAAATCGATTCTGGAAATCCGCTTCTCTAAAGCGGTTTTCTAGTTCCACAATCGATTTTCGCGCCCATGTAAACGCAACCGTTTTTGAAGCGTTCTTGGCTTGTCAGTTTTGTGTCCCAGCCTCGTCGCCGCTTTTGTGTCTCGTTTCCGTCGTAGGTGTCGGTGGCCGAGTAGACAGATCGACACAGGAATAAAGGACGCACGCTTGCGCAGGTACGAAGGTGAGCAGCCAGTGGGACAGCAGAAACTAGAAACACTAGAGTAAATTAGAACGAGATATATATATTGCACAGAATTTATACAATACTTAACTTTTACATAGCTCAGTACTGCAGAATGCTGATACATAGTTAAGCTAGAGGCCTGCCTAGTGCCTATCCGATAGCCAAGTCTTCACTGGTGCCTATCTGGTTCCGAAATGTTAACTGGTTCCTATCTCAGTCCCAAGTGAACGATGTCGTTCAGTGGTGGCCACGAGCGGAGTTGTAGCAGAGGGCGCTCGTGGCTGACGTCGAAAGAACGCCGCGCCGTGCGTGAATGGCGGCGCGCGGCGAAAGTACGTGGCGCGCAATTTAGACATGTGCGACACCAGTCAGACTGTGTTTTCTTGTTACGAATTTTCGGCACATATGGAAAGAGTGATATTTTCTAATGTGCAATAAAAGTATAATTATTAGAGTGTACATAAATCTGTGTATTTAAATAAAGAAAAAAAGCGATTGTGCAGACTAAATAAGGAATTGAATCAGCTGTTTTCCAGCCGCCATGTTAAGTGAGCTAGGAAATCCGATTCAGGCTATGCCATGTAAACGCGACAGCGAAAAACGATTTACGAAAATCGGTTTTCGTTTTCCGGAAGATGTGTTGCATGTAAACGTAGTGAGTAATACGACGTCGTCTCACCCAGACAAAGGGGAGCCACGACGTTTGGGAACAAGGATTTCCTTCATACTTTGAACACCTTTAGTAGACCAATAAAACAACGTGATGTGAAAGTAGTAAGTTGCACTACTATAACAACTCCGAGAAAATGGCACGAGACGTTTTACGGCTGCACGGGAATGGTCTTGTGATCTAAAGCTTTTTCTATAAGAGACGTGCAACACGCACAAGGAAGTCGTAGTCAGCTGCAGCGCCCCTTGCGATAGACCGTCGAACTACAAAGAAGCGTTCAAACAGTACGCATTTGCTGAGTCGTCTGCTTCGTTTGTTGTGAACTTACAGCAAATTAATAGCCGCGTTAGCATCACTTTTCGAAACTGTGTGATATATTGTGATGATTAAAAGATTTGTGTTTTAGACTGCCACTGTGAAACTGAATTTAATTGTTTTCTTGCAGTTCATGCGTTACTAAGTCGCTCACATATGTTAACGTCCTAATTATAAAATGCGATTACTTACTTCCAGCCCCTGTGGTTTGACGCGCCTATGTATATGATGAACAAGCTCAGGTGTCTATACATAGACCTTTGATTAAGCTTCAAATAGTGCTCACCAAAAACAAAGATTTTATCTTTAACTACAGCATGTTTCAGGAAAAACAACAAATATTTTAGAAGATGGTAATAAAGACGATTTGCAGTTAAAATGTCATATAACGTGTGTCCAGTTTTTATTACGTACAGACACACAGCTCTTGGTATGTACAACAAACTGATTTGGATATTTAGACTGATTCTTTTGTCGGTTCTTGATAGATCACCATATTGAATTATTTAAATAATCGGTTTTCGACGTAGTTTAAAGTCTGAATATGTCCTAGTAATCAGAAATCCGGGTAACTACGTGGAAATGAACGTGTAGAACATACACAAAATTCTACTTTGAAGTCAGTGTGATATACTACCAAGAACCGACGGATAAATCGGTGAAAACGTCTTTATTTACATTTGCTCTACGTTTGTTTGGATTTCATATTAACAGCTATTAAAACACAGGTTATATTAAACTTTTAAGGGAATTCCTCTATAGCATCACCTCCTAAAATACTTACGACTGAGTCGAAACACTACGTTCCTCTGAGCAGGAGAAAAGTACATATTCTCAAACAAATTTCCGACTTGGCTTCGTTTGTCAGCTGGGTTCCCCATTCGGTCGTCTGCGCATGCGCGAAGCACTTCCATACGCGTGAGAAAAGGAGCCATCCTATTCCGTCTACTAGCATCTTGTGCAAGTGGACGCGACTACACTGTACGCGGACGGCGTGACCGGTGCATCATGGGTAATCTCGTAAGCTCTCACTTGCCGTGTAGAAAGGGCTTAAGTGTTAAGAAGTATCGGGACACCACAGACTCAAATCTGGCAACAACTGGGACTCTTTGGGATATCCAGAATCACACACTAAAATAGTGAGTGAGGTAAATATAGGAAAGGTTGGGGAAATGTCAGCCGACTATATTATAACGCCATACTGCTTCAACAAGCCTTTCAATATAACAATTGGTAGCAGGGAGCAGTGAGAGAAAATAGACACCGTACGGGGGAAATTGTCTGGTTCACTGACGGGTCAAAATCAGACCAAGGTGTTGGGGCTGGGGTATACGGGGAGCGGCAAGACTGGAGGGCGTCATCTCTCTAGGGAAACTGGCCTGAGTATTCCAGGCCGAAATCACTGTCATCAGGGCGTGTGTGGAGGAGAATTTGCGTAGGTGCTACAAAGATCGTAGCATCTATATCTATTCAGACAGCCAGGCAGCCCTGAGATCACAGGGAGCCCTGAGATCACAGGCAGCTCCTGCAACAAGGTCTAAAATTGTTGCAGTATGTCACAGGGTTCTGGTGGAGCTAGGGGAAAGCAATGGAGTAAACCTATTGTGGGTCCCTGGCCACTCGGGGATCAGTGGCAACGAAAATGCCGACAGAGACTCCATTTATTGGACCGGAACCTGTCCTGACAATCACCAAGGCAATGATCAAATTGGAGCTACGTAACTGGCTCAGAAGACAGCACGTAGAATATTGGACCAAAGTCCATCAACAAAAACATGGCAAGGTAATGATGCCAAAGCCATGTTTTAAAAGAAGCTCTGCAATCCTGGGTCTGAACAGGAGAGAGATTAGACTCATGCTTGGATTGCTGACAGGCCATGGGAATTTCAAAAAACATCTACGTACAATGGGAATAACAGAAGAGGACCCTAAATGTAGGATTTGTGATGACGGTGATGAAACTGCATCACATCTAATCTTCGAATGCATTGCATTGGAGAATAAAAGGCACAGAATATTTGGGACAACCAGACCCGAAGAAATTGTGTCTAATAAAGAATTGGTAATGGGACTCCTTGCACTGTTCAAGGGCATTGGTTGCCTTTACTAGATGTACAGGGAGCGATACCGCACAATAAACTTAGTTTCGGTGCGGGCAGGAGTTTGTGACACTTGCGGGGAGTGACACTTGCGGGGAGACCCGGACGCTGCAGGTAGTGAACAGGGCGTTCCAGAATAGGGATACATCACCTCTACTCCACGCCCTCCAGCCGCTACTGTGCCGTATTCAGGCAAAGGCCCACCGAGCGAGATGGAGCAGCAGTAACGGGACTGGCAAGTAGTGTTTCGTTATTTAGTTCTGAATTAATGGAGTTCATCGAGACCACCAAAGGAAAGCCACTACTGATATATTACGGATATCAGTATATTGTAGCGTACTCAAACAAACAGGAAGTGACCCAGTGGCGCTGTGTAAACGGAAAAAAAGGACAAGTGCAAAGGAAGACTATCTACAAAAAATAACGACGTTTTAGGGGAAGGTAGTCATGTCTGCATTCCGGATGTAGCAGCAAACAAAGTAAGGAAACATTTAGCCTGTGCAAAGATGCCTCAGTTTCAACACCACAGCAGCCTTTTTCTTGAATGTTCTGAATATAAATCTTCACACAGACTTCTTGAGGAGGAGAGTGACACGGATATCTGATTGTAAACCACTGCCTATTACCTTAGACCTTTTTGACTATACTGAACAGGAGTTCCGCGTATTCCGTAATTTATATTTATACAGTTAACAGGCAATATAATTTATAACCAACTATTGGCTGCCAATTTCGCTTCATTTTTCCTGGAAGCCTTGCAACTTGTTTCTCCCTGTTGGTTCATGCTAAGTTCGGAGGGAAAATGGTTATATATGACGGTGATAGAAAATAGAATTTATCTTTAGCATTTTTCGGTGTGTGACATTCCCTTACACATTTCGTATTTCATACATTTCTTAGATGTATTTGTAATTCGATTACAGCCAAATCGTTTTGGGGTCTACGAATAAACGCTTCAAGTATGTAAAATACTCATTGACTCATTATTAACGTTTTTTAATAGGTTTAAGGTTGCGTCTCCTATTAAAAAGCATAGTAGCTATCTTTAAAGAGATGGAAGTTGCGTGATAGTGGGGTTAACTACATAGCGGTCAATTACATCAACGTATCTGTGCAGGATGCCTAATATATTTATTGCTTGCCGTAGGTGTCTTGATATGCTTAGTGTTCAAAATAATATGCTTTTAGGAGGTATCACTGTGGAAAGTCATCGTCTTGTAGTAGCAGAGAATGTCTTAATAACTCTCCAAACTTTATCACTATTAAAATACCTTTTTGTTTTAAGGAGGAACACTCAACGAATTAATATGTAGTTAGAACAAGTTACTATATTGCTCTTCAGCTTGCAAAGGGTTGTGCAATTTCACTGAGTTTCGTGTTATGTTGACAGTGTGGAAACTTGACAACAGCAGTGTTAGACTTCTTGGTGTGCCTGTACCCAGGAAAAGCCATTAGCCGCCCCCAAGGGCCCCGGGTTACCCGCAAGTGTCACTACCCGGCGAGTGTCACTACCCGGCAAGTGTTCCAACCCCGCGGGCAGTGGCGGGTTGGACCAAGACTGTTTTGGCTTCCCTGGAAAAATCAATCAATCGGGACACCACCAAAATAAAGTTTTTCATACTAGATCCCTTTTGCCGCGACCCTCTGCGAGGCACTTGAGTGCGCAGTGCAGAGCAGTCTCGTAGCCGTATTACCTGCGGACAGACACGGGCAGCGGCCTGCAATACTAATTAGTGGGGCACGCTTAGCGACGCGCGCCACGGGCGGCGGGCTGGCTGGCGTTTATGCATGCAGGCGCGGGTCTTCCGGCGCGGACCATGCCTCACAATGACGGCCAGGCCAGTCTCGAGGTCGCGCGCCGGATACTGCTGGCCGAAGTCTCGCCGACACCGGCTGCGGGGACTTCAGCCAACAGCACATGAAGCCATCAGGCCGAGACCAATACCGCCATACGTGTCTGGTGGCTGCAGCCCACTTACGGAAAACGGTACACAAATTATGTCTTGTTATTTTATATATATACATGTGGCGTCTGTTCTGAAAGAACAGACGTCATTTCTGATCCTGCAGTTGTTATTATTTTAATATTCACAGAATATGACATCAACTGCGATTGGGCAAAGCTGAAAATGTGTACCCCGCCGGGATTCGAACCCGGGTCTCCTGCTTTCTAGGCAGTTGCGCTGACCCCTGCACCACTAGGGACACAGTGATCACCGCACCTGCAAGGACTACCTAAGCACGTCTCCCGTCAGATACAAATTCCCAGCTTCGCCCTGCCCACAGTACTCAAACTCGTAGCTATGAAACTAATTCCCGTAAGAGAAAGGGCTTCAGACTTGCCCACCCCTCCCCACTAACGATAGGATCATTGCCCGTGCTTAGGTAGTTCTTGCAGGTGGGGGTGATCACTGTGTCCCCAGTGGTATAGGTGTCAGCGCTACTGCCTAGAAAGCAGGAGACCCGGGTTCGAATCTCGGCTGGGTACACACTTTCAGCTTTGCCCAATCGTAGTTGATGTCATATATTCTGTGAATATTAAATAATAATAACTGTAGGATCAGAAGTGACGTCTGTTCTTTCGGTACAGTCCCCACATATATATATAACATGCCGGTGACGGGCAATGATCCTATCGTTAGTGGGGAGGGGTGGGCAAGTTTGAAGCCCTTACTCTTACGGGAATTAGTTTAATAACTACCAGTTTGAGTACTGTGGGCAGGGCGAAGCTGGGAATTTGTATCTGACGGGAGGCGTGCTTAGGTAGTCCTTGCAGGTGCGGTGATCACTGTGTCCCCAGTGGTGTAGGAGTCAGCGCAACTGCCTAGAAAGCAGGAGACCCGGGTTCGAAACCCGGCTGGGTACACATTTTCAGCTTTGCCCAATCGCAGTTGATGTCATATATTCTGTGAATATTGCTTATTATTTTGGTGTGGTGTCTGTTCTTTCGGACATGTCCGAAAGAACAGACACCACACCCCAAAATAATAAGTATTTAGACGCGACGACGGCGTCAGCTTCGATTACATCACCGCAGATGCGGTCATACGTTCGACCTCGCACGCGAATCCGTAATGGCGAGTGTAAGAGGGCATGGACGATAGGGGCGCTACAGCCATAGCGTGCGACATGTGGGAATTTGAGACGGCCAGGAGGCGAGCACGGGTGGCCAAGTGGTTAAGGCGACCGCTGGCCCGAAGCGGGAGACCCGGGTTCGATTCCCGGTCCGGCTCACATTTTCACTTGTCGCCATTGTTTCATTTCAATGCCCTAAAGCAGCCACTGTGAAACCTTTCCTTCCCAATCCTTCTTCCTTCCTTCCTCTCCTTTATCATTAATTTGCAAACAAATTATGACATAGTGTCAGGCCTCCTTTTACTCAGAGAAGAGCAAAAACTTGACATGGCGTGGACTCAGTAAGTATAGGGAAGTCAAAAAATGTTCAAACGTTTGCAATTCTATGGGACTTCTTTATCAGTCTTTAGGCTTACAGAAACTACTGATACTAAGCTAAACCAATCTAAGGGCAATCATGCCTGTGGAAAGACGAATCCCCGACGGCGATAAACTGCGCGCTCCGGAACAAGGCGCCTAGAGCGCTCGGCCACTCCACCGCGGCTCATATTTCGAAACGCGTCAATAAACATATAGCAGCATCACCACCTGTGACCTACATATTTTTAACCACAGCGTCCTAATATTCCGGGTGATCAAAAAGTCAGTATAAATTTGAAAACTTAATAAATCACGAAATAGCGTAAATAGAGAGGTAAAAATTGACACGCAGTGTATAACTAGCGCGTTATTTTCTTGTTGACAGAGTCCAGTTTGTAGCTGCCGAAGCCACAAAGCTTCCTGAGCTGTTGCCGCCATCGCCATATATTCTGCCTTCGCCGTAAAAAGCGCTACGGTCAGCTTTTTGTACGAATTCCAAGCATTACTGCGTTTCTGGAATAGAAACATGTATCCATTACAGGATCTTCTATACGTAGGATCACTGGTCCAATCTGCGAAACAGTATCCAGTTAGTTCTGTGACGTCTTCTTTCGTGAAACATAAGATATCTGAGTACTCGTTTCATACCAAGCCGGTATTTAGTCAGTGGATTGTACAGTAATGACTTTTTTTACAGCAAATGCGATATCCGGTCTTGTAACTTGTCCAAGATGCAGCAAATATCCGATAGCTTGTCTATACGGTATGTTGTCCTTCTTTCAATAATAATTTTATCAAATTTTACATTCAGTTCAATGGGAGCTCGAACAGGTTTGCAATCTGTCATTCCGAATAGATCCAATACTTCAATGATGTACTTCTCTTCATCTAGTTTAATCAAGCCTGTTTCACGATTTCTAGTTATGTTTTTTCCCCTACATTGTTTCACTTAAAATCCAACATCATCCATTAGGCCGGCCGCGGTGTAGTTTGTAAGTTTAGGGACTGATGACCACGTAGTTAAGTCCCATAGACTATACAAAACATTTGAATTTCATCCATTAGTTTAGGATTCATGGAACACGTCGTATGATGGGGAATTTGTCAAATTTCATTATTTACGTCCTCACATCTACTGAACTATGTCTCGTGTGTGGTTCTTTTGTTTGACAGTAGGGAATGTGTTTACCAAGTATGGCTGTAATTGGTCGAAGGAGATGTGGAACATCCAAACATCAATTTTTCTTTTTTATAATATGTACTGGAAGAAAAATTCGACTTAACTGCCTCGCATTTGCTGGTGGTTTGGCATTGTTAGCAAAGAATATTGATGAAACAAAAGTTCAGATAGGACAAGCTGTAGATAGGAAAATTTATGGGTAAATGCACACACAATATTTATATTCCTGAAATCTACGAAAAACAATCTTTCGACTTATGTAACTTTCATTGGCCTTCTTGTACGAATAAATTAGTAATCTGTACCACAATTTTCGTGTTAGCATATTTATATAATGATGTATTATACCAAGTTGGATTTTCGAGACTATCAAGACTATTTTGCGCGCGCACACGCGCACGCGCACGCGCACGCGCGCACGCGCACGCGCACACGCACACACACTCAAAAGAGAGAGGAAACGGCTGTTGCGAGTACAGAGACCCGCCCTTTGATTCACTACTGGTTTAACAGCACCAAACAAAAATAAGAAATAAAGTCGCAACGCGTCAGAAATTAGTGTTTATTCCCGCGCTGTTATTTTCTTACACATCAGCCCCACCGCTGACAAACCAGGATATTTATGGCGCCAACATGTAAACGGAAATGGCCACTCGAGACGCAGTACAGGAATAACCGTGCAGGGGCGCTGCAGTAGCCTCGCTCGCCTGGAGTGGTTGCGTACCGCGTGACTGGGACTTGAGACGTGGCCGGTGCATTGAGTTGGCCCCGGCCCCCGCCGCTGCCAGAAATGGCACAGGTGGGCCCTGCGCCTGCGCCTGCGGCCTTGTTCGGCTCATTAGCACACACACAATGCCGCAGCTGGCGCACGTAGCGCGCTCTCTGTTCACATGTGTAGGCGCCGCCGCCGCCGCGCTAATACCAACCAGGGGCACACTTTTTCCCTGCCAGTAGCAGCGCGGTCGCCAGCCAGCAGGCTAGGCGGTCAGGATGATAATGAGGCAACTGTGGCAAAATGTAGGAAATTTGTATAATGGCAAGAAAAGTTATGAATAATTAATTTTACAACTCAGTAAAATATGAAGAACTTACTGAACCCCCGCTGCTTCGCATGTTTAGGTTGGTTGGTCTGCACCAGTTGTTTCTTTTTAATCCTGATCAAGAGTCCTTATCTTATGTTGCGTAGTTATAGCTCGAAATTTGAGTTAACAGCAACATATATTTGAAAATTAATTTTTGCATCCCGTATTTCACCCCTTATTAGTCTAATTTTCAAAAATACCGAAACACATGTCTTTTAAATTCGAACCCAGAATCCAAATCCGAAAATTTGTAATTTTAACTTCAAAATTGCCTAAATAGCAACATATTTTCGAAAAACACCCCTCTTCAATTTATCCCCGTTGATGGTTGAATTTCCAAAAATACCGAAACACGTATTTTTTAACGTCTAACCATCTATACAAATATCAATTTTTGCTGCTCTAGCTTCAAAATTTGTATCAATAGCAACGTGTTTTCAAAAAGAATTTTTGATCCTCTATTTAACCCTCTTAGTTGTTGAATTTCCGAAAATACTAAAAGTCATGGATTTTTAATCCTGGCCAAGATTCCATATCCGAAGTTTCGTAGTTGTAGCTTAAAATTTGAGTTAATAGCAACATATTTTTGAAAATCAATTTTTTGCGTCACCTATTTCACCCCCTTATTTGTCTAATTTCAAAAAATGCCGAAACACGTGTCTTTTAAATTCGAACCCTGAATTAAAATCCGAAATTTTGTAGTTCTACCTTCAAAATTGCCTAAATAGCTACGTATTTTCAAAAAAACGATTCATCCCCTATTTCACCCCCTTACGGACGGAATATCGAAAAATCGCTTCTTAAATCACGCCTACAGAGTAAGATCACAAATTTCACGTTTCTATCTTCAGTGGTTTAGGCTGGGCGATGATGAGTGAGTGAGTGAGTCAGTCAGTCAGTCAGTCAGTCAGTCAATCAATCGGGACACATCCTTT
The DNA here is from genome assembly GCA_026315105.1 of Locusta migratoria. NCBI lineage: Eukaryota > Metazoa > Arthropoda > Insecta > Orthoptera > Acrididae > Locusta > Locusta migratoria. Next base: position 259,977,798 of record CM048745.1, on the reverse strand, counting down.
TATATATATAGAGATTTAGTTAAAACAATCTCCTCGGATTTGTTGTGTTCATTCTTTCGACAGTTCATGAATATCATTGAACTGCTACAGGGTGGTAGTGAGAGAGAGTTGCTTCCTCTTGCGACATCCTTGCATCGAAAGAAATATCGATAATCGAATATCGTCATGGAAATAATGGATACCAACGTGAAGGTAAAGCAGTCAACAATCCCAAGATCGGTTTGAACAGTGCTTTACGCGGCATGGTCCTGTTTGGCCGTTGCCTTCCTCCGACCTTCGAACTGACTTTTGTCCAGCCAGTTATAGGGGGACCTACAGTTTAACGTGGGTCCCGAACAACGGTGGTACTCGGTATTTTTCACATGATCAATACTGCCAGAGGTAAAAGAAGTGGAAAGTGACAGAAAAAAAAATCCCCAGAACTTGGGGCGGGGATCGAACCCGCGACCTTTTGAATTGTAGTCTGGCACTCTACCACTGTGCAACCGAGGCGCACGGACACAAAAAAAAGTAATCAAAATTAGAATTTCGTTATACCGTCAGCAAAAAGAAAAGATAAAGACCAGTGTAACACATGGAAGTTTGGGTCTGGCCCGGGAGCGTGCACGGGTGGCCGAGTAGCTAAGGTGACCACTCGCGAAAAGTTGGAGCCCCGAGTTCGAGTCCCGGTCCGGCACAAATTTTCATGTGTTGCAGATCGTTTGTCCATCTTCAGAAGAGCAGCAGATGTCGGAAAATTTCGCGATTTGCGATATAAATTTTAACATACAATCTGGCCCAAATAGTCCTGTGATAATCTAGTGCAGTGTTTTTCAACTTATAGATGGCAACCCCTAGGGGGTCCGCCAAATCTTGCTCGGAATGTCGCCGTCATAGGAGGAAGTACTTGCACCATAAAAATAACTACGGGTTCTGTAATATAAACACGTATGCTTAAGTGAAATTTACTTAATGTTAAAATTACGGAGCCCATTGTGTAACATTCATTACGAGTTGAGTAGACAATAGAGTGTTTTATAACACAGTTTGTTAATGATGAATCAACAGAAAATCTGAATACGGTACTGTTTTCAGAAACCAGTGGGTAAAAAGAACATGATACAATAAGCTATCCTGAAAAATTCTAAACAAACAGCTGTACTTCTTTACAAATTGTTAATGAGGATAATTCGCTTCTGAATCTTGCTTAAATGCGAAACACTCTTACAACAAAATTTATTAAGTATATAAAAGGGATAATGTATTGCACTTACGAAAATATACATAAAAAAACTTCGTCCAACAATTGAAAAGAAAGCTGAAGCAAATGAAAGAAGATTTATTTCCTTTGAGATAACATAGTTTTGTTACGGTTCGTGAGAAAGGGGGGGGGGGGGGGTTGACAGAATATTTTTATTCGGAAGAAGGTCGCCAGACATTTTTTATTTTGAACGGGGTCGCATTTTCGAGAAGGTTGAAAAACACCTGGTGCAGTGTATTTCAACCATTTCGAAACTGCGACCCCCTTGCAAGTAAAAATAATCAGGCGGTCCCCTTCCAAGAATAAATATTCTAGAGAACGCCCCTATCCCCATCATTATTAGGTAAAGCAGTCAACAATCCGAAGATTGGTTTGAACACCACAGTGCTTTACTAGGCATGGTCCTGTTTGAAGGTGGTATGCTGTTGCCTTCCTCCGACCTTCGAACTGACTTACCCAGCCAGTTATAGGGGGACCTACAGCTTAACGTGGGCACGGTGCTACTCAGTATTTTTCACATCAGGAACATTACCAGACGTGAAATAAGTGCAAAGTGACAGATAAAAATCCTAGGATCTGGCAGGGATCGAACCCGCGACCTTTGGGTTCATAATCTGGCACTCTACCACCGTGCTACGGAGCCGCAAAACTGTTATAGGCGATTTAGAAGCCACAAATTTAATTTTCTTGCCACTGAAACAACTTCCTTTAAGATTGGTGGATGTTTTTTGTGTGTTTTTCGGAATGGATGGCATTATTCCTATTTCTACATCAACGACAGAAATTTAAATTTTGCATAACGAGTGTTTCGCATTTCAGGCAAGACTTAGAAGCGATTTATACTCATTAAAAAAGGTCCCACTCTCTAAACACTTTAAATAGAAGTAGATTCTTTTCCCGTATTTCTTAATATTTATTTATTTCATATTGTTAATTTACCTATCGATACGTTCCTGTAAATAGTTTTCAGGCTTTGCCCTTATTTATCGTTAATACACTGCAGTATTAACCAATGTACCTTCGATTCGGTTCAGAAATAATTATAAACAAGGAATTTCATACTTGTTACATAAAATAAATTTAACTTAGGCCTGTGTATCTGTATTTCAGAACCCTTTGTATTCAGACATACACTGGTCGTAATTCCAAATAATGTATTCACCAACAGCCGTAAAGTTTTATTATTATTATTATTATTATTATTATTATTCAATGGCCGGTTTTGGTATTACACTAATACCATCTTCAGGGTCTATACAAATAAAATTACAAATCAGTGTTGTATCTATAAAAATCATGCTATACATATGTCATATCTATACAGCAGTGTGTCCACATGTTTGTATGTACGTGTTTTGATCCAATCTTTATGCAATTTTATACACGTAAGCTTCAATCCATGAGGACGGTCGCCGTAAGTGTAAGAATCACGTGCCGGCTGCGGTTGCCGATGGGACTGAGGCGCGCCAGTCACGGTCTGCACGGCCACTACGGTCGGGGGTTCGAATCCCCCCTCGGGCATGGATATTTGTGCTGTCCTTAGTGTTATTTAGTTCATAAGTAGTTTGTAAGTTTAGGGACTGATGACCCCGTAGTTAAGTCCCATAAGCTATACAAACATTTAATTTTAAAAAACTGACAACGCGTGGAATGTTTCATATAGTTGAATTCGAAAACAACGGAAACAAAATATTTGTCTCAGCGGGATTCGAAGCACCGACTGTATGTCTTTTGAAGCTACAACGCTACCACCTGAGCTACACCAAGTGATTCTGCAAATGTTTTAATTATTGGTACTTAAGTGTACTTGAAACACTTTATTTCCTCGAGAATTTTTGAGTTGCGTCGAATGGCTTTGGTTAATTGTTATTTCAGTTCTGAAGTTCACATACCATAAATATAAAGAAATTCTAAAATCCGATACCTATGTGGTTTCCTTGTAAGTTGCCATCATATCTTGGGTGAAGATAGTTCTCATGTTACCCATTGGCCGTGGATTAAAATGGGTGCGGGGGTGTGCTGGGACTGAGCTTAGGTCTGAAGAAACAGGTCAAAATAACGATTTTATAAAGCTATCTTGGATAACACAATTTTTAAAAAACAATATAGATTGCCTCCAGCCGCAAAAATTTCATAAATATATTTACGGAATATGATGAATGGAGGAATAAACAAATCTCAGCGGCAAAGATTAAAGAACAGACTAAAGTATGAAGTGATAAAGAAAGGCAGCAACAGGACGTAGTAGCAGTCGATTGGTGGTCGTGTGTAATAATTTTGCACGCATCCGCACGGCCAGACATTCCTCGCCGCATAATCGTCCGTTGCCAAAACCGTGAATATGAAAGCACGCGCCGTAAAGGACTGCTCCCCCAGACGCGAATTTTATTGGCGTGCCATCCTCGTGAATGGGCAGCCATTAGCTACAGCCGCACATTCCGCAGAAGTTAACCCGGCCAAGACGCTCGACCGTGGGAGAGGGTGTTCGCTGGTGGGGGGCAGAGAGGGGAGGGGGCAAAAACGGGAGGGGAGGCAAAAACGAGAAGTGAAGCAGCAGTTCTGCCGCGCAGGGCGAGGCGCTGCAAAGATCATGCTGTGCAAAGATATCTCTCTACAGATGCAACCACAGAAATCGCTAGACGCCAACGTTCTGTTATCGAACGCTTTCATTCTGCAGTCGGGTGAAACGAAAAAGTTACGCCATTCGGTTAATTGCCCGTAACAATGGAAGAAAAATGGAAAATGGAACATTTTAAGTGCACATGAAAGATGTGTTTGTAAGGTCACCATTAGGCCAGCGAAATCTTGAATTCAAAGTTTTTGTACCAAAGGTTAGGAATTTCAATTTAGTAAGCATTAAAAAAGTGTAGAATTTTTGCTAACAGCGAATACTTTCTCCAGGGTACACTACTTATCTATGACAGTAACATACAACATCTATTAATTTATTTTTACGCCTTCTGTCATATATAAACACTAGGCAAGAAACTGCCATCATGTTCATTACTTTGAAGTATGAAGAGGATTATTTGTTTAATGTGGCAGAAAGGCTATGTAGCTAAATTTAACTATATACAGAGATTGTACGTCTTAAGTGTGTTGTATCTTTTAATAATTTTATCGATGTCTTAATTTACAGTTTCGTGAAAATTTGTTTTGCTTGTGTATAGAAACATTCCTTCACTTAATACTTTATCACTGCTTATCCATAGACAGAGTAGACTATGTGCTTATCCAGAGATTCTTAACTGCGAAGATAAACTGAAGTTGCTGAGATAGTACGGTATGTACCATCTCAGCAACTGAAACAAGTTCATCTTAACACTGAAGAGCCTTTGGACTCTTCACATCTGAATGTGAAAGTGTTAAGTGAAGATCTATTTGTGTGTGCCAGAAAAAGAAATTTCCACAAAATATGTAAGTAACGATATTAATGAAATGATTTGAACGGACAACTCATTTAAGGTATAATGAAATAACCTTTCTGTAAAATTTAGATACGTAAACTCATTGGCATATAAGATTAGATTAGAATTCAGGTGACTATAAGGCAATTTATGATACTATAAAACGTGTAAAAATATGTTCCGCTGTATGAAACAAACTACATACAATGCGTGAAATAGTGCAAGTGCCCATTATCAGTGGGTCAGTAAAATACATTTTGATACATTTCGCTCCTGTCTAAAAATTGTTGAAAACATTGACATATTGCCTCTGTAAAATTTCTTACGAGAAGAATTTAAATGTGCGAATGAAACCAAGACTAATACCAAATGTTCAAAGGTTTGTAGAACTTATGGGACTTAACTACGGGGTCATCAGTCCCTAAGCTTACAAACTACTTATGAACCGTGACTGGAGCGCCTCAATCCCCTCGGCGACTAATACCAGTACCTGTCATAAGCTTCATACAGGTGTCCTGAGTTATCAACGAGTTAAAAGTTTCTTTTTTTTTTTTTTTTTTTTTTTTTTTTTTTTTTTTTTTTTTTTTTTAATGCCCAGGTCAGGAGAAACAGCTCAGACTCAGGTCATGTTTGAAGAACGAAAAATGTGTAGACTTTTTTTGGGAAGAAAGACGACAGTAAATGAAAATTATAATTTGATTTGTTAGTATGACTTAAAACATGCATGTGATGTATAAAATGTATTGTAGTTCCAACAAAACCTTGAACAATTTCACGAAGTCACGGCACGGGATCTATATTTTAGAACACTGCAGTATGGTTCCTACGAAAATATGCAGCAGGTCCATTATAGCCATTTCATGGAGAGTGAACACATTTCACGACTGAATAACTGCGGTAACATGTCTTGTGGCTCGCAACAATTTTTCTCCCATCACTGACTTATTTTTTTCTCGTTAAGCCAACCTTACACATTTTAGAATTATACCACATTTTTTTGCTATATTATATCAACATCTTCGCCATTCAGTTTTCTTCCATAAGATATACATACTTTGTTACATTGTTGTCATTAATCGCATTAGTATCGCAAACAGAAAAGTGCGCCTGTATAATAATCTAGGTGAGAACATAGTAATGTACGCAGGAGACTAGTAAAAAACTGGAATAGATAACAAAAAGATAGTATTTTGCATATCCTACGTTTCACTTCGAAAATAGAGTGGAAGAGTTCATTAAAAGTAACGAATGAGTCCAACAGATCGCTTCAGTTATCAGAACGGTGCTGGAAAACCGTGTTTGTATCTGTCGGTAATATTTTCTCAGGATACCTCGGAAAAATCATTGAAGTACTTACGTGTCTGCTACCTTTAATGTACACTGCTGATTATCATAGGGGCTGTACTCACCTGGAACACAAAAATACAAATAACACATATACTCCCAGACACCAAGGATACTAACAAAAATATAAAGCAGCACACTTGGAAAAATATTATGCGGAAATGCCATACCTGGATGGACCGCCGAGGTATTCAGACATTCCTCAATTTTATTTAATTTCACAAGATCGCTTTCGGCGTCTATACGAGAACTGAAATATTCAAACATCTCGACTACTGCAGGGCACTGAAAAACTCAGTGGAGTAGTTGAAAATTTGGCTGAGCCAGATTATCAACTTATGGCATTCAGTAAGTAGAGCGGATTTTCATTCAGTTAACAAAATTTAGTCACAGGATATACACTCATTTCACCAACGTGAAGGTAAAGCAGTCAACAATCCCAAGATCGGTTTGAACAGAGCTTTACTCGGCATGGTCCTGTTCGGCCGTTGCCTTCCTCCGACCCTCGAACTGACTTGCCCAGCCAGATACAGGGGGACCTACAGTGTAACGTGGGTTCCGAACAACGGTGCTACTCGGTATTTTTCACATGAGCAATACTGCCAGAGGTGAAAGAAGTGGAAAATGAAAGAAAAAAATCCCAGGACTTGGGGCGGGGATCGAACCCGCGACCTTTGGATTTGTAGTCTGGCACTACCACTACAATTTCGGACGATGTTATACTTGCCTCCGGTTTTGAACATGTATTTTTTCCAACATATCGAGGGTAATATAAAGTAGCCTTAATTAAAATTGTATGCTTTGGGTACGTTTTTGAAATTTGATCCAATCTCTTTAAACATTTCTGTAATCGAATCTTCAGAGTCAGGGGATCGATAAAAACAACCAGCGATTAATTTATTCTGCTTGCAGGTATAACGTCTACCCATAGCTCACAAGAACAATCTACTTCGATTTCGCTACAGGATACACCGTCTGTGACAGCAATAAATACGCTATCACCTATTTTATTCACTCTAGCTTTGCTGTACACCATTCGGCTCTTTGTAAAAGATTCAGCTGAGCTCATCTCCGGTTTTAGCCAGCTTTTGGTACTTACGATTTGAGACACAGTATTTTCTATTAGCGCTTGGGGCTCTGGTACTTTCCCCCCCACACAGCTACGACAATTTACAACTGTTAGATAGTTCTTAGATATTTGTACGTCCTGTATTTGACCTGCACCCTTTGAGATTGAAACCCCTTCTGTGTGTACCGAAAAAAAAGAATAAAAAAAAAAATAAAAAATAAAAAAAAAACGCCCAGTGCAACACAACTTCCGCTACCAGTGACTTTAGTAACCGATAAATGACAGCATTATCCGCGCGCGAACAGTCTAAGAGAGCTACTCTATAGTCTTCACAGTCGTTTATAAAAATAAGCAACAGTAGAGTCCCTACAACACTTCCCTGGGAAACGTCATATCACTTCTGCTCTACGTGACTTACCGTCAAATACAACGTACTGTGCCCTTTCTAACAGGATATTACGAATCCAATCGCACGACTGTGGCGATATTCCATAAGCACACAAGTGAATTAGAAGTCGCTTGTGAGGTACAGTATCAAACGCCTTCCAGAAATCTAGAAATTAGGAATCTATTCGACATCCCTTGTCTACAGCACTCATTCAAAATGTTCAAATGTTTGTAAATCTATCGGACCAAACTGCGTGGTCATCAGTCCGTAGCTTACAAACTACTTAAACCTAGGTAAACTAACCTACGGACACACACACACACACACACACACACACACACACACACACACACACACACACCCATGCCCCAGGGAGGACTCGAACCTCCACGGCGAGCAACCACGCGCTCCGCAGCGAGACGCTTTAGACCGTTCGGCTGCTCCACCGCGGCACAGCACTCATTACATCATGTGAGTGAATACGTGTCTACTATGGGTCAATACGTCACGGTCTAACAATTGCCAATTGACCCCTAATAACGAGAAGTGTGAGGTCATCCATAAAACCACTAAGAGAAATCGCCGGCCGTGCTGGCCAAGCGGTCTGCGTCGCGTCAGTCGCGGTCTGCACGACCACTACGGTCGGGGGTTCGATCCCCTCTCGGGCATGGTTATTTGTGCCGTCCTTAGTATTAGGTAGTTCACAAGTAGATTGCCCGGCCGCGGTGGCCGAGGGGACTGAGGCGCTCCAGTCACGGTCTACCTGGCCACTACGGTCGGGGGTTCGAATCCCCCCCTCGGGCATGGATATTTGTGCCGTCCTTAGTATTAGCTAGTTCATAAGTAGTTTGTAAGTTTAGGGACTGATGACCCGTAATTAAGTCCCATAAGCTCTACAAACATTTGAACATTTTGAACTTAAGAGAGGCGAGCGGGAAGTCAGCATTGCCGTACAGAAGGGTGACACTTTGGGTAAAAGCCTTCAACGAAGGTCGGCAAGCTCTGGCAGACATGCATCGGGCAGGTCGTCCTAGCGTCTCTGAAGAAACAGTGCATACTGTTGCCGCGTAAGTTGACAATGATCGACGCCAGACGCTTCGGGAGCTCGCCCACGAAACTGGATTAGCGAATCCTGAAGGAACACTTGGACATGCGAAAAATTGAATCGCAATTGGTTCCGCATGAAATGAGTTAACGACGCTGCTCAGACGTACTTGGAGGGCTATGGGCGCGAAGGAAGGGTTTTCTTACCCCGTATCGTAGCACTGGTTGAGACACGGGCCAGATCGTACGTGCCAAAACTGAAAAGCTACTCCAACGAATGGCGTCATTATGGGTCACGGCGGAAGTTGAATGTTTGTACGGTGAAAGTTATGGTGATTCTCGTGTACGACTGTGATGGTGTTATCCTAAGGCATTACGTTCCTCCACGGCAGGCCATCATTGCACAGTCTTACTGTTCGTTTTTGGAGCATCACTTGCGACCAGCTTTGCGAAAGAAGCGGGCTCAATCCACCATCATTTTGCACGACAATGCGCGGGCGCATGCAGCGCAACCTGTGGCTGCTCTGTTCAGTCCATGGGATTGGGAAGTACGGTACCATCCGCCATACTCCCCGGGACTTTGATTTAATTACGAACGCTTTTGTGAATAAGCCACTATTTAAGTTCCGACCCTGTTTTAATCGCCATATGTGGGAGAGAGTATCACGGAAATGATGCATCAGTTGGGGGTGGAAATCATTAAAAGAAAGGCGTTATTCGTTGCGGCGAGATCTGTTTGCGAAATTTCTTTCGGGTACTTTCTCTTCGAATGTGATTTTGTTAGCACCCAGCTACATGCAGATACATGATCATCATAATAAGAGGAATCAGATCGAGAACAGAATGATTTAGGTGTTCCTTTTTCCCCGCGAGCTGGTAGAGAATAAATAACTGGCTGGAAACCCGGCGTTGCCCGAGTATATGTTTATTTCTTTATTCCTGCCAATTTCCAGGTATATAGTTATTTGTATAAGGGCTGTATGTCTGTAAAAACTCTTGGGAATAAAATTAGTAGTAAAGAAGTAATATATTAAAACTTGGTGCGTGATGGGGCGGTTTTCCATGAACGTTACTGTTTATGTGCTAATATCTCATGAACTATGATTGGTACTGTTACACAATTTAAAAGGTGCACTGAACCATATTGTCTGTAAAATTTCCTGCGGCTACAATTTGTAGTGTACAAATTATAAAGTCATACCGAATGCCGTAGTTTTACTCCATAAACAGCGGAAAAGTAGTAAGCGAGAAACCTTTTTCCTTTCATCATTTTGCTATGGTTGTCAGCGACAAAAAATTTAATGAAGGTTTGATACTATATTTAAAGTTTTGTTTCAAGTCGCTGAGTACTCTCATTCTCATACAGCGTATATATGTAAAGTCTCGTCGCATTATGTGGCAGTTTTTGCGTTTCCTATTGTTTATGACGTCATATCTTCTGAACCATGTGTTGTATGTGAGTCTTAACCCTGCAGCCAGCAATTGTTACTTCACGGTAAGCAATTGTGTGGTTGAAATCGATCCAGTGGTTTAGGAGAAAATGAACAGTATTGTCGCTAAATGCAGCAGTTTTTCCCGCATCTCATTGTTTAACACGTCATATCTCGTTAACTACTATTTGGCCGCGATAACTTGACGATTTTGCTGGTGCTGCCACAAGCAGCGAATATCGGCACTAGTTGAAAGTTATTCTTTTATTTAAAGTGCTGCCAACGTTACAATGGTCCTTGACGCGAAAGATTACTGTAAACATTGTTAGAGTAACGGTTGCAGCACTGCAGCAAGCTGCTTTCCCCTCGCCCTTCACTCCCCGCAGCAGCCGTAATGGAGCTCCCAGCAGCCACCGCGCAAATCGTCAAGTTATCGTGGCCAAACAGTATGTGTTGTACGTGATTCTTACACTTAACGGCGACCGTCGACATGGATTGAAGCTTACGTGTACAAAATTTCGTAAAGATTGGAACACAACTACAGATTTGTTTGCAGGACGTACACAAACACTCTGCTTTATACATTAGAAGATAGTAAAAAGAAAATTTGCACACTTTCCAAACCCTACTTCATGACCCGACAATGAAAACGCAGCTTGAATATACATACGTAGCATAGCACCATTCCCTCAGAGCTACTAAAGTCTCTGGTAGAGCCAGCTACGACAAAACTATTTCACTTGGCGTGTAAGATGTATGAGACAGGCGAAATACTCTCAGACTTTAAGAAAAATGTAATAATCCCTATCCCAAAGAAATCAGGCGCAGACAGGTGTGAAAATCACAGAACCATCAGTTTGATAAATGATGGTTGCAAAATTTTAACACTAATTATCTAGAGAAGATTGGAAAAGCTGGTAGAAGCTGACCTCGGGGAAGATCAGTTTGGATTCAGGAGGAACGTAGGAACCCGGGAGGCAATAATCACTTTACGACTTATCTTAGAAGATAGATTAAGGAAAGGCAAACCTACATTTTTAGCTTTTGTAGATTTGGAGAAAGTTTTTGACAATGTTGACGGGTATACACTCTTTCAAATTCTGAAGTCAGAATTAGTTCGGAAGGGATTAAGGCATGGTTTTAGTCTTTCTCCGATGTTATTCAATTTGTACATGGAGCAGGCGGTGAAGGAAAGCAAAGAAAAATTTGGAATAGGGAGTAAAGTTCAGGGTGAAGAAATAAAAACATTGCGTTTTGCCGACGACACAGTAATTCTGTCAGAGACAGCAAATGACCTGGAAGAGCAGTAGAATGGAATGGACAGTGTGTTGAAGAGAGCGTATAAAATGAACATTAACAACAGCAAAACAAAAATAATGGAATGCAGTCTTAGAAAATCGGGTCATGTTGAAGGAATTAAGTTAGGTAACTAAAGAATGAAGGTGGTAGATGAGTTTCGTTACTTGGGTAGTAAAATAACAAATGACGGTCGCAGTACAGAGGATATAAAATGCAGAATGGCAATGGGAGAAAAGCATTTTTGAGAGAGAGAAATTTGCTAACATCGAATATTAATTTAAGTGTAAGGAAGTCTTTTCTGAAGGTATTTGTGTGGAGTGTTGCCTTGTACGGGAGTGAAATATGGACGATAAACAGTGCGGACAGGAAGAGAATAGAGGCTTTTGAAATGTGGTGTTACAGAAGAATGCTGAAGATTAGGTGGGTGGATCACGTAACTAATGAGGAGGCACTGAATAGAATTGGTGAGAAAAGGAATTTTTGGCATACCTTGACTAAAAGAAGCGATCGCTTGGTAGGACACATTCTTAGACATGGAGGAATCGTAAATTTAGCATTGGAGGGAAGAGTGTGGGGTAAAAATCGCAGAGGGAGGCGAAGAGACGCATATAGTAATCAGGTTCAAATTGATGTGGGTTGCCGTTCTTATGATGAGATGAAAAGGTTTGCACAGAATAGAGTAGGGTGGAGAGCTGCATAAAACCAGTCTCCGGACTGAAGACTATAACAACAGCAATAAGATGGGAAGCCTGCTTGGGTTGGGCACAGTTTCATTAGGCTGAGCTGGGAGTGAAGCAGCCTGCCCGTTGTGTTGACAACGTGCGGCAGCTTGTCCAGGCAAGCACGGACAGGTTGAAAGCGGAATGTGTACAAGCCTGGTGCAGAAAGTTTGACAGGAGCATTGTTGTCGGGTGGTCCTGGCGCGTGCTGTGTGGAGGCGTGAGGAAGGCGCGACCTGCAGCGGCTGCAGCCTCGGCCTTCATCAGCGCGGGCGGCGCATTCCTCGGCCAACCCGTCTACCTGATGGCCCGCCACGCCCGCCTGCCCTGCCCCCACACAAAGCCGCCACCGCCTCCGCCTCCGCTCACCTTGCCGCCCACTGCGCTGACCCCGGTCACACGCGGCCCTATCACCTGCAATCGTCGCGGCTCGCTACTACACCCACTTGCAAACAGTAAGTCTCTCGCCGGCCGCGGTGGCCGAGGGGACTAAGGCGCTCCAGTCACAGCCACTACGGTTGGGGGTTCGAATCCCTCCTCGGGCATGGATATTTGTGCCGTCCTAGTTCGTAAGTAGTTTGTAAGTTTAGAGACTGATGACCCCGTAGTTAAGACCCATAGACTATACAAACATTTGAACATTTTAGTAAGTCACTCAATGATTGTGTCCCATTATTCTCGACTACCATCACGCAGTAACGCTTAACCCACCGTTAAAAAAGTGAATCACGTGCAACACATCAAAAGACCGTGGCACACTGCCTGACCAGCTGGGGAAGTGTGGCAGTTCAGACCAATGCAGCAAATGTTGCTGCCATACTCACCGGACTGATCTGTATGACAACCGTTAGCACTGACATGATGCATGATACCCATTACTAACATAACCCAACCTTGCACGAGCTGTCGGACTTAGCAAGAAACCGCTAATGCCCTTGCAACCTACCCCAATGTCGCAGAGCTTTTTTCCCCTTGGCACTTTTACCCTCTGCCCTACAAACCTTTACCCTTCGTTTACCTTTCCACCAGTTGTATCTCCTGATGCACCGTATTAATGGGTTATCGCGCCCACATGTACGGACAACATCGCGGATCCCACATCCCGTGATCCACCTTAGGCGAAACTAACCAAATACGGAAGTGACAGGAGAACTTTTGAGTTGGTCACCAGGTCGGTGTGGGCGTGGAGGGGCCCCATCTCCTTCCAAAAATCAAGGCTGTGGTGCAGAACCTACAATTATAATGCCTCGTTTATATTTGCTACTACTGAAAACGCTGCGTTGCTCGGGTATTTATTTATTCAGTTCATCTCTCTCTAACCATATTGTTTTCTACCCTCGTCATCTCCCACGCCCCATCCCTCTGTCCGTCTCCTCCTCTACCCTCTCTTTGTCCGTCTCCTCCTCCACCTACTCCTCTCCCTCCTGTATACCAAACATACATACATGTCCCTACATGTCCCAAGTTTCATGGTGACTGGTCAAACCGTGTCAAAGTGGGAAGGTACCATCCGCCATGCTAAAGTCACTGGATTGCAAATTTAAAAGTTACTATGAAAAATATCATCTTTTGGGAATTGTTTGAAAATTGTTTGTGCAACAATAAGTGAAAATGTGACCCAGGAGGCGACGCAATAGATGGTATTTCCTTACCTTCGCAAAACCCGTTGAAGTTGATGGTGGACAGTTTGAACATCTTTTGTGAGGATGTAAGCGCACTGTATGCTACAGCTTTGACTGTCCTAGCGTTATGGATTGTCGGACGCGCGACGGGAATCGAGTTTTAAACACTAACAGTTGGAATGTGTAGCTGAGAGAGGGCGCATAAAGTCAATACAGCATTGGCGTGAGCGGAATTATTATTGAAGCTGGTGCAAGTAATCTTACGGTGAATCATATTGATCAGACACACTCATCTATCATTTCTCTTGAGTCAGTGAAAATGTGTATATTTGTTAAAGTATTCGCTAACGTGTGTCGTGTCGTCGAGAGAAACAATCGACCCTGCCGCGACGGTAACGTATTTATATATGGACTAGATCTAAACCAAGACTATCTGGGTAACGTGTTATTTTGATATCACAAAATACGATCTTTCATCGCAACCGTGATATCAAGATTATCGGGAAATCGCGTGGCGAACTGTCAACAATTCCCATCGCAAGTGAACATCATATTGGATCAGCATACAGTGTAATACATGCATAATACCTCAAGATCCTATTCATTCTGGAGCTGGACAGTAAATAATTCGTGTTGTGTACTACTTATTTGTAACAGTGTGACAATTTTCAACCTAACCGTTAATATATGTTTTGCTACATTGCGGCCAAATCTTATTGTATGACATTTAATATAGTGATTAAAGTTCAATTAACTTGTATTAATGATAACAATCCCTTATCGATGATATTGCATCACGATGAAGTGCATAGTTTGGAAGTGGAATGTATTAACGGCTCTGGGGAATAATTGTGGGTAGGCACACGGTCAATCTAACTAAATATCCACCCATAATCAGCTAACAACATGACAAACATTTTACATCTCTCTATATATCGACATATATTCTCCGAAAGCGTTACAACTTACACAGTTAAACAAACCATAACGTAACAGTATCTTAATTTACTGTCACCTGCACTTTTCTCATTCCTAGCTGTTTTTATTGGTTTCCCAGAAACGGTTAAGAAAAGGGTCGGATTTATTAGAAGCTTTTTGTTCAGAATCACCAGTAGTGTTGTTGCTGTTGTCTTCAATCCGAAGACTTGACTGGTGCAGCTCTCCAGGCTCCCTGTCCAGTGCAAGCCCCTTCATCTGAGGATACGTATGGCAACCCATAATCTTTTGAATCTGTTTTCTGTATTGGTCCCTTAATCTCCCTCTACGATTTTTACCCACACATTTCCTTCTAATGCTAAATTGACGATTCCTTGATGTCTCAAAATGTGTCCCACCAATCTATCCCTCCTCTTGGTCAGGATATGCCAGAAACTCCTTTTCTAGCCAATTCTGTTGAGCACATCCTCCTTAGTTACGTGATCTAACCATCTAATCTTCACCATTCCTCTGTCGCACCTCATTTCCAAAAGCTTCTATCACCTTTTTGTCTGAACTCATTGTCCACGTTTCACTCCCATACAATGCTACACTACAGACAAATGCTTTCAGAAAGAACTTCGTAACATTTAAACTAATATTGGATGGAGTTGCGAAAACCCTCTCGACGCGGCAGAATAGCCGTGCTCACTAAGGCGCCCTGCTGCGGTGAGCGTGGCCGTTCGTCGTCGAGAGTTCGAGTCCTCTCTCGGGCATGGGTGTGTTTGTGTTGTCGTTAGCATAACTTACTTTGTTTGTGTAAGTAATTGATAAGTCGAAATAGTTGGAGATATCACAAAAAATATTGAAACAATTTCCATGGTTTATACTGTACATTTCGAAATCACACCTTTAAATATTTTTACAAATTTCAAAATACTTCCCTAATCTCACAATTTTTGAAAGTGTAAAAATTTTCTGTGTCTGCATTAAAGCGAACAACAAGAAAAGAGGGGCAAATTCGTCAAGGCTTTTCTGAGTTTTAGCAGAGACTAACACACAGCAATTCGTTCATATATTTATAGGATGAGTCAGGAGGAAAGGTACTTGCTTTGCGGGATTATACGACTGCAATGAACTTTTTCAGATAGCAGGTAGCAGGGGTAAAATATAGGCAGCGAAGAGTTATATTTAACTTGAACAAAAACCAGATAGTAATTATTGGAGTCAAAGGTCATGAAAGGGTTGCAGTGGTTGGGAAGGGAGTAAGACACGGTTGTAGGCTTTCCCCAGTGTTGTTCAATCTGTACATCGAGGAAGCAGTGAAGGAATGGAAGGAGAAATTTGGAGAGGGAATTTAAGTTCAAGGAGAAGAAATGAAACCTTTGCGGTTTGTCGATGACATAGTAATTTTGTCAAGGTGCAAATGAACTGGAAGAGCAAATGGACGGAACTGACATTGTCTTGGAAAGGAAGATATAAGATGAACATTGACTAGAGTAAGACAAAACTAATGGAATGAAGTATCAGAAAATCTGTCGATACTGAAGGAATTAGAGTAGGTAATAAGACAATAAAAGTAGTAGATGAGTTTTGTTACTTGGGTAGCAAAAAAACTTCTGATGGCCGAAGATATAAAATGCAGGATGGCTATGGGAAAAAATCCGTTTCTTAAGAAGCGAATATGGGACCGTATAAAAGATATTTGTCTAATAATATAGTGAGGACAGTTTACAACTCACCGCAAAGACGTGGCGACGTGGTGCGACAGGCACATACAAAAGACACACGCATATAACACATTGTGTTGTGTGTCTTTTGTATGTGCCTGTCGCAGCTCGTCGCCACGTCTTTGCGGTGAGTTGTAAACTGTCCTCACTATATTATTAATTCCAACCTGGACTTTCCATTATTACAGAAATTTGTCTAATATTTTTAGCTAGACTACAACATAATCGAAGTGCATCAGAATCGGGGACTGAGACTTGGGTAGCTGCCATGCGATTCCAGTTACAGTACGGAAGCAGATATCGATAAATTTATCGAGTTTCGAATGATCAAATTTCGGTAAAATGGATAGCTTCGACGCTTGGTTGGCCGTAAGGTGTTGAAATCGCTGTAGGCACCGATGACCTGCCAGGACAGTGGGCTAGCAAAGTAAAGATAGCGGTGTTTGTGGTGCAGGCCGCCGCCTGTCCGGAGACGCGCATTCCACGGCGGGGGGCCGCAGCCGCCGACAAAGGGGAGGGAGAATGCCGCGCTGGCAAGCTCAGGGCCCATTGATAACGCGTCGCTGCTCCTCAGACCCTCACCTGGAACGACTACCGTGGCCATCTGCGCGCGCCCAGCCCTCTACCAAAGCTCCGTACTTACTTCCGACCCGCTACGTCTCAATGGACTAGCCGAGATCGCTACTGCCGAGGCACCACTCACCCAAATCTCCGCCACTTGACACTATTACACGCCACGCACCTGGCGCACCATCAAAAGACGATTTCGTAAACATCTTCACACTGACGTCTTCCCATGGTCCTTATGTCAGCTAACGTAAGGACGACCCTTTTGAACGGAGAACTTTACAACTTCCTGACAGGTTAAAACTGTGTGCCGGATCGGAGCAAGCTTTTACAGACTTTATCTCGCCTCCTACTTTCCGAACTTCATTGATGTTCTCCTGCGGACCTTGTAGGACTAGCACTCCTGGAACAAACGGTATGGCGGAGACATGGCTTAGCCACAGCATAGGGTATGTTTTCAGAATTTCCTTCTATATTTTCTCGCTCTGATCTTGCATATATCACTCGCAAAACCACGTCCTACAAGGTCCCTTATACAATACTAGCTGAAAACCCGACGTTTCCCGGGTATTTATTTATTTATTTATTCATTCAAGCCTTGTGTTAGTACTTCTCGTATCCCTTCTCTCTCTCTGTCCATCTCTTTTTTTCTAATATATCTATCTCAGAATATGTAACAAATAAGGCTGTCTAGCACAATGTACAAAATTTCAGGAACAGTATCCGAACAAAGATAGAAATTAAAATAGAAATGATATGTAACATTCATAAATTCATTTAATACAAGCTACGATGGGCGACGCCGCTCCCTTTCGGGGGTTCGAATCCCCCCTCGGGAATGGATGTTTGTGCCGCCTTTAGTGTAAGGTAGTTCATAAGTAGTTTCTATGTTTAGGGATTTATTACTCCGCAGTTAAGTCCCTTATACTTAAACATTTGAACATTTCTTTAATTCAAAACCTTACTATAAATAACAGCCCGGGTAGTAGACTTTCGCCTTGAGCACCATCAACGCCATAACGAAGACATATGCGCTACTCGTACATACGTTCGCTTGAATCTACGACGAAATTCGTCCTGTAGTTGCGTTTTCAAAAAGCTCTGTGGTTATGTTGTACTTGCTGATCAAAGTGTCGTTCAATGATATAATATTGTAGCGCCTTTCAGTGGTATATTTAGATATTGCTTGCGGAATGTGCTACGATCAGAATAAAATGTTCAAATGTTTGTAAGGCTTAAGGGACTTAACTGCGGGGTCATTAGTCCCTAAACTTACAAACTACTTATGAACTACCTTAAACTAAAGACGACAAAAACCTCTATGCCCTCGTGGGGATTCGAACCCCCGATGAACAGAATAATAAAGACTTACCAAAATGTCAAAACATAATGCAGTACCTATTTACGGATGTCACGTTTATGAAGTAACAACTCCAGAATTATGTGTCCTACAAAACCTTTACCAGGTTCGTATAGTAAAATATTAGGAAACTTCCTGCGAAATGGAGTTGGTAGTAATGACGTAAATTGCAAGCTCATGCTTATTAGGGCGAATTTCCATGTATTTCATTATCTTTGACGTCAAAGCACCTGAACTATATGTCCTAATACGATATTAATTCGAAGGTACATCCAGTGGTGTATATGTAAAATGTCTGCAAATAACGTCGCAAAGAGTTGATGAAAGACGTAACAAAGCAAAACGTCATCCGTGACGAGACGGTTTTTCATTAACATAATTGTTTATGACCTCATGTCTTATGAACAGTGTGTCAAACTATGATAAATTTTCGGGTACATTCAGTGTTATGTGTGTATACTTTCTGTAACATTTCTCGCGAATACTATTAATAGTGTACGAGTAATGAATTGTGACGTCATGCGAAATGTATTTTACTGCATGAACGCCGAAAAAGTAGTAGGTGACAAACTTTATTCCTTTCATCATTTTGCTGGGGTTGTCAGCGAGAAAAAGTTTCCCAAAGGTTTGAAATTATGATTAAAGTTTGTTGAAAGTCAAAATGTTCAAATGTTTGAATAGTCTATGGGACTTAACTACGGGGTCATCAGTCCATAAACTTACAAACTACTTATGAACTACTTACGAACTAGGACGGCACAAATATCCATGCCCGATTGGGGATTCGAACCCCGTAGTGGCCGTGCAGACCGTGACTGAAGCGCCTCAGTCCCCGCGGCCACCGCGGCCGGCTGTTTGAAGTCGCTAAGTGCTTTCGTTCTCAAATAGTGGACTTATAAAATCGCACCATCACGTGCCGCAAGACGAAGTTTTCATCGTTTATGATGTTATATCTCCTGAACTATCGGCCCTATCACAAAATCCTTTCTTAGCTGACGTCTTCTACCTATAAACTACATTCCTGCCACATTTCAGCTTCATAGGTGAAGTAGTTTTAGAGCTTTCGTATTTAGTCAGTGAGTGAGTGAATGAGTGTCCTTTCGCTTTTTATATAGATAGAGATTCCGCGGTAAGCCGTTAATTATCATTGAGGATAGCACTACCGGTTTTATGTCCTTTAGAGACATCTTGGGGTGAATAACTACAGCCGCGCGGTCTAAAGCGTCTCGCTGCGGAGCGCGCGGTTGCTTGCCGTGGAGGTTCGAGTCCTCCCTGGGGCGTGTGTGTGTGTGTGTGTGTGTGTGTGTGTGTGTGTGTGTGTGTGTTTGTCCATAGGTTAGTTTACCTAGGTTTAAGTAGTTTGTAAGCTGCGGACTGATGACCACGCAGTTTGGTCCGATAGATTTACAAACATTTGAACATTTTTGAATAACTAGAGGCATAGGGAAAATGTGCGGCGTCACGCGTGCCTCGCTGCCCCATGTGCTGTGCCGTGCAGTCGTGGCACTGGCCAGAGAATTGAGGCAGCAGGCGACAGAGGGTGGCTGGAGTGCCGCATCGCTGGGCGCCAACGGCTGCTGGCGACCGGCCAGCCAGCACTGGCCTAGGCAGTAGGCGACTGCTGCTGCTGCTGACGCGCTGGTCGATCTACACTGCGGCTCGCCCACTCAGCTCAGCAGCTAGTGCCGTCTATTACCGAGTCGTCACGCTCCACGCCAAATACTGTCCAGTTGTCACTATTATGTGCTAACGAAGAATTTAAAATTTCAAATTGTTTCTACTAGTCAGTTTCTACGAATGCAACTCATACGACAAAGGTCACTTACCTATTCTGAAAATATGAACACTATTTACAAAACATTCCAGACTTTTAATTAACCCTACTCCTGCAACGGAACAGTAAAACAAGACACGAGTTGAAACTTCCTGGCAGATTAAAATTGTGTGCTGGAGCCTGGACTCGAACCTGGGACCTTTGCCTTTCGCGGGCAAGCTCTCTACCGACTGAGCTATCCCAACACGGCTCACAATGCCGCCTCATAACTTTATTTCCGCCAGTACCTCCCCTCCTACTTTCCAAACTTCAAAGAAGCTCTCCTGCGAATCTTGCAAGACTAGCACTCCTGGAAAGTAGGAGGCGACATACTGGCCGAAGTAAAGTTGTGAGGTTGCATAGTGAGTCGTGTCGGGATAGCTCAGTCGGTAGAGAGCTTGCCCGCGAAAGGCAAAGGTCCCAGGTTCGAGTCCCGGTTCCGGCACACAATTTTAATCTGCCAGGAAGTTTCATATCAGTGCACACTCCGCTGCAGACAAAGTTTCATTCTAAAGACACGACTTGTATAACACGTATACTTGTATTATGTTTTGATTACGAATTTGTGTTTATCCCACATTGCATTTAATGAATAAATTACACTGTTGTAGACAAATAAATAAAATTGTAACGATAGATCAGAGGCGTATGATAAAAGCATGGATTTCCGAAAGCGTACATATCCAGTCTGTTAGCTCAAATAGAAATCAGTAAAAAATGTAACTCATCTGCGGATATTTGTATTTTGATATCGCAAAAATAATTTTAAGGTTATGTTACGTATCTGCAATATACAGGGTGTTACAAAACGGTACGGCCAAACTTGCAGGAAACATTCCTCACACACAAAGAAAGAAAATATCTTATGTGGACGCTTAATTTTTATGTTAGAGCTCGTTTTAGTATTTATATTTAAATGTAACTTGAAATAATTTACACAATCAACATGTGTGGGCTGACGAGAATCCGCACGCAATTGTGCATTCACGTCAACACAGATTTTCTGTGAACGTTTCGGCAGGAATTGTTGGTGATGTCTTGATTGGGCCTCATGTTCTTCCACCTACGCTCACTGGATCACGTTATCATATGGGATACTCTACCTGTGCTGCTAGAACATGCGCCTTTACAAGTACGACACAACATGTGGTTCATGCACGATGGAGCTCCTGCACATTTCAGTCGACGTGTTCGTACGCTTCTCAAAAGCAGATTCGGTGACCGATGGATTGGTAGAGGCGGACCAATTCCATGGCCTCCACGCTCTCCTCTTGACTTTCATTTATTGGGGCATTTGAAATCTCTTGTCTACGCAACCCCGGTACCAAACGTAGAGCTCTTCGTGCTCGTATTGTGGACGGTTGTGATATAATACGCCATTCTGAGGGCTGCATCAGCGCATCAGGGATTCCATGCGACGGAGGGTGGATGCATGTATCCTCGCTAACGGAGGACATTTGGAACATTTCCTGTAACAAAGTGTTTGAAGTCACGCTGGTACGTTCTGTTGCTGTGTGTTTCCATTCCATGGGTTGAAGAGAAGTAATAAAATGAGCTGTAACATGGAAATTAAGCGTTTTCGGACATGTCCACGTAACATTTTTTTTCTTTCTGTATGAGGAATGTTTCCTTAAAGTTTGGCCGTACCTTTTTGTAACACTCTGTACATATATCTCATCTAATCGCTACTGACATGGATGGGGCGAGAAATATGACGATACAATTTTCCAAAAGCTGCTCTCCATCCTAGTTTTTCATATATGTAGTGCTTCTGTTATTTTGTTCGATAAATAGGTCTTTATCACGTGAATATATTTCTGTATTTTAAGGCATTGGAATCCTGCCATTTTCATACAGATCCTCACTAAACTTGTTGTTAGCCGTGTAACTAGCAGAATTCTACTTGTTAACGGCCAGTTTGAGGTCTTAGCGTCAGGTTAACTGATAACGAAACATTGAGGGAAAACAACAATTCTACGCTAACGACAAGTTAAAATCTTAACTGGATCGTAACGAGACATTGACAAATCGGCTCTTAGCAGACACTTTTCTAATATTCCATTGTACATACCTGGAAAATTACACTACTTTAAGACACATAAGGATTGAAGTATATGAAAACGAAACAACGAGATGCATCAAGTTGTAACACCTCCAATTTTATGTGACAAATTAATTGCTACGTTTTCTCCCAGCAGCTGTAAACGACGCCATGATTCCATGGCCGCTGCGAACGCTTCTTTAGGAGTCTGCTTTGACCACTGGAAAGTCGCTGATACAGATGGAGCTGACTGGAGTTTTGTTTCAAGACTGAAAAACGGCATCCAAATCTCACCTATTGTCACAATCGATGAAAAGCAAGTCCCATTCATGGCGTCAACAGTGCCAGACTACACGCCATGCGCGCAGCCTTGTGGTCCTCGGTATTTGCGGCACACACCTGGAGCACACTTTTCGCACTTTGAGGTCCTCGTGCAGGACTGTGTGGACAGATGCCGCGGAAACGAGGCGATGTGTCCCACACTCGTTCGGCAGTCCTCCAAAACAGGTTCCTCCACTCGGTCGACGCTGCCGAAGACCGGCTGCTGCGAGGCCGAGATTGTGTTTTGTCACACGATATTCTGCCCTCTCTGAACAGTCGCACTCACAGACGCACACTGGACACACGCATCAAAATCGTCACCACATGTGTCACTCTGCTGCCGATGGATTTCCGTGACTGCCACTCCACACAAATGGAGAAAACAAATTATTACACGCTGTAGTTGTACTAACAACGTCGTTTAGTCCCTTCCAAAAAACCAACAACAGCAACTAACAACGTCGCCATTTTAAGTATCACTGACAAAGCCCTTTCTATACGAGACGTGCAACACGCACAAGGAAGTAGTTGTAAAGCTGTGTATAGGGAAAGTATGGCCAGCCTGCCAGCGGCAGCCATGCTGGGCCTATTCCGCTTGTGCTCACGCACCGACCACTACAACGTTCCCAGCGCTTAACAATACTTATCAACCGATTTTGAGAAAACTATTCAATGAAAAACTTTAATTTTTTCACGTGTTATACTGTGATATATTAGCTCGATAATGGTCTGATTTTCTATTCATTATTACTTATAGTTTCCGTACTACATCAAATTAAATAAACTACTGAGCAAAATTTAGATGACTTTGCAGAGGAAAAGTTGCATTGCGTAGACTTTGCGTACGGTTGATTTTAGCACATACAATGCTGCGGACGAAATATAGGTAAGATATCGAAGTTTTATTTAACGTTGAGAGCAGAACGATAACTCATTTCATTCTCGAGATACAGGGTGTTATATCCGAACTTCGCGTCCATGCGGAACTGGCTGCGCTACGAAATCCTTATCGACCGATTTTAAGAAAACTGTTTCGTCTGTGGCTCCAGATGTAGAGAGTTTACATATAAATTTAGATTGACCTGTATTGTAGCGAAATATTCCAATAGACCGCGAGCATGTCGTCATCGGAGCATAGTGTAAATTAAGAAAACAAATGAGATTATGGATAAGTCTTTGATAAGTATTTTCTTCCGTATTATGTACTTATATCTAAAATGAAATACGAAAAATGCAAGGGGATACCCACTACATGACTTTTAACAATAACAGAAATTAAATGTGCCTTTACAACGCCAATTACATTTGAATGTCTAATATTTGTCTTGTTTCAATTCTTTGTTTCCTGTAATGATACACTTAACACATGAATATGAATGAGAAAAGCTTGCTTCAGGAACTGTATATTAATTTCATATCTAAACGAGAATCTAGTTCACTCACTAATATGTCCAGAACTTGTGGGTTTTCAGCAAAGATTTGCAGATAAAACCAACAACGCGTGAATAATTTAACCTCAAGACATTATGCAGGAATTTTCTTCACAAATTCAAGTTAAAAATATATAGGTATCTGCTGCGTGATCCATTCGTCAGTGAATCATTAATCTATTAATTTACATTACGAATTAAAATCATCACAGTGCGAGAACCGAAGTTCGCTTCTGAACTTGTTTTCTCTGACGTCTTTCATCAGTCAGACTGTTCACCTTCCTGCATTTCTGATATTTAATGGAAGACTATAATGTTTGCCTCTCTTCTTCGCTTCTTAAGAATACCCAAAAGTACAACACTGTGGCATTATTCAAATCCAAACATGCAAATATTAACACGGTTTCTCATGGCAGGCAAGCAACGTATAGGACCAAGATGGCGGAAAGAACCACGTGACTCGATTTCAGCCAATTAGTGATGGGAACAATCGAATGAAAACAATCGATTCATTCGGTTGTTGGAAAAAAATCGATCATTCGGTTGTAGTTTCTCGTATCGGTTGAATTATTCATTCGTTCTTCTGAGTGAAACCAGTCGGTGGGATCAACCGAATGAAATAACCGATTCAGTCGGTTGGACTATTCATTCGTTCTTATGAGTGAAACCAGTCGGTGGGACCAACCGAATGAAACAACCGATTCAGTCGGTTGGACTTTTCATTCGTTCTTATGAGTTAAACCAGTCGGTGGTATCAACCAAATGAAAAAATCGACGCAGTCGGTTGGACCACTCATTCCTTTTCTTTTGAGTTAAATCAGTCGATGGGGCCAACCGAATGAAAAAATTTACACATTACGTTGGCCTTTTCATTATTTCTTTTGAGTGAAACCAGTCAGTGGGAGCAACCGAATGAAAGAGTCAGTCGGTCGTAGTTTTACTTTATTTTTTTACGAATGAAAGTAGTCTGTGGGAACAACCGAATGAAAACATGCGACACTTTTGCAGTTTTGTACATTGACTAAATTATCATTCTTTCTTTTAAAGTGGAAAGAGGCAGTACGTTTTTCGCGGGGAGCGGGGACTCGAGAGGGGGTGCTGCCTCGCTTGCGTTTTCACTGCTGACAGCGCCAGCAGGCGCGCGCCAAACTCCACACAACAGTGTCTGGCGGCGTCGCAGGGCGTGCCATCCCCGATTGTTGTCGGTTACTTACTGTCTCAATAAAGAAGCGTCGAAATTACAGGGTGTTCCAAAATGATCGCTACAAGTTTAATCTCGCATACTGTATCTCCGAAGTGGGAACAGGTAGAAACGTGCGGTTTGCGGCTTATTGTTCATACATATCTAAGGTACTAGTAGGACAGAGTTAAGTATTTTAACTTTGAGCATATTTGCTAGATCCAAATTCGAAGATCACTAAAACATTAGATATTGTAAAAAAAAGTTTATTAAAGTATTTTGTATAAAAATGTTTCTTATAAAAATATTTTTGTTAATTCCATCTAATTTGAAGGAGTATGAGAAGACATACAACATTTATCAGTGCTGTAAATTTCCTTCAGCGCGTCTGTATTCGTCAACGGTGTATGAAAACATTTATCTCAAGTTTCATAATTATTCACTCTTGTCACAGATATTTCTGTGGTTATCGGTGAAACGGTGTGCAGGTTTATTTCATCCCTCGCCATGTACCATACAAAATTTTAGATGCCACTTGTTTTGAAACTCAAGTGTGCTAAATTTCATCAGGATCGGAATAAACTCTATATTGGCGTCGAATTCTGGAATACCTTCTCTCATGCATCGAACTAAAGTAGATGTAGACGGTGACCATTCTCTTTCTTTGAAGGTGAAGAGTGAATTAGATGATTAAAATTCGAATACAAACGGAATTTGTTGAAGTTAGTAGGTAAAGTACCCTCCGCCATGCACCTACGACATTTATTGTACACAGTTACCTTCGCCTTGTTTTAAAGGTCTAGTGTGCAAAATTTCATCAAGATCGCAGCCAAATTGTGGTTTTTGTCGAAGTTAGTATAAAGTACCCTCCGCCATGCACCGAATTAAATTTGATGCAGGGAGTGACGTTTCTCTTGCTTTGAAGGTCAAGTGTGCAAAATTTCATCAAGATTGGAACAAAACTGCAGATTTGCATGCAATAGAAACAGACACACGGACACACTGCTATATTCTTAAAATTTGTCTTTAAGAATGTTTCATGCTGAATCACGGTTCATTTATACCCGAAAAGGCTGAAGGAGTATGCAAATAAAGTCACAAAAAGTCGATGAATTAATAAAAACATCCATATAACTGCAGAAACCGACAAAGACTTTTTCCAGTCGGTTGTATCGCATCAAGTGAAACCACTCAATGCCGAGAACATTCATATAAAGGACAGAGACTTGTTTCATTCGGTGCTCCCGCATCGACTGAAACCACTCAAACCAACTGAATGAGTGAAAACATTCATATAGCGGCTGCAACCGACAGAGACTGGTTTCATTCGATTGTTTCGCATCGACTGAAACCACTCAAACCCCACCAGTGAGTGAAAACATTCATACAGCCACAGAGACTATTTTCATTCGGTTGTTTCATTCGACTGAAAAAACCGACTGAACGAAAAAACAACCGATTGACCAATCGGTTGTTAAAAACAGTCGGTTGTCCCATCACTACAGCCAATCACGAGCTGCAGACGGCGGCAAGCGGCGCGGAAAAGGATGACCATACTTTCCCTATACAGAGCTTTAAGTAGTTGTCCGCTGCAGCGCCCCTTGCGATAGACCGTCGAACTACAAAGAAGCGTTCAAACGGTACGCTTTTGATGAGTCGTCTGCTTCACGCGTCTACTTCGTTTGTTGTCAACTGAATCGCCACGTTAACATCACTTTTCGAAACTGTATGATATATTCTGAGGATTAAAACATTTGTGTTTTAGACTGCCACTGTGAAACTGTATTTAATTGTTTTCGTGCAGTTCAGGCGTAACTACGTTGCTCACATGTGTTAACGTCCTCATTATAAAATGCGATTACATACTTCCAGCCCCTGCGGTTTGAGGCGCCTATGTATATGATGAACAAGCTCAGGTGTCTATACTTAGACCTTTCACTTTGATGAATCTTCAAGTAATACTCACCAAAAACAAATATTTCATCTGTTAACTACAGCATGTTTCACGTAAAATAGCAAATATTTTGGTAATAAAGACGATTTACAGTTAAAATTTCATATAACGTGTGTCCAGTTTTTATTGGGTACAGAGATACAGCACTTGGTATGTACAACAAACTGATTTGGATATTTAGACTTGATTCTTTCGTCGATTCATGGTAGATCACCATATTGACTTTTATTTAAATAACTGGTTTTCGACTTAGTTTTAAGTCTGAATATGTCCTAGTAAGCCGAAAACCGGGTAACTAAGTGAAAATGAAGATATACCAAATTCTACTTTTAAGTAAGTGTGATGTTGTACTACCAAGAACCTACGGATAAATCAGTGAAAATTTCTTGATTTACATTTGCTCTACGTTTGTTTGGGTTTCATATAAACAACTACATCTATGTATTCAATAAAAATTGCACGCAGTTTATATTAAATTTTTAATGCAATTCCTCTATAGCATCACCTCCTAAAATACGACTGAGTCGAAAAACTACGTTCCTGTGAGCAGGAGACAAGTACACATTCTCAAACAAATTCCCGACGTGGCTTCGTTTGTCACCTGGGTTCCCCATTCGGTCGTCTGCGCATGCACGAAGCACTTCCATACGCGTGAGAATAGGATCCATCCTATTCTGTCTACTAGCGATCGTATGCGTGCATCTTGTGCAAGTGGACGCGTCTACACTGTACGCGGACGGCGTGACCGGTGCATCACGGGTAATCTCGTAATCTCTCACTTACCGTGTAGAAAGGGCTTTAGAGTTCTATGTGGCGCACATTGTTGCCATCTCTATCACACGGTCACAATGGGTGCGCGCGTATTTTAAAACAAAATGTTTCTTTTGGCAGCCAGTCCTGAAGGGGAAAAATCGGGAGTGTTATGAATTTAATGCACCTCGTACAAGCTTAAATTCTCAACAGATGTAAGAGATATGAACGCAGGTGTAGCGCAGAAGGCAATCGAAGAAAGAGATGGACTAACGCAGAGCTTTCCAAACTGGGTGTCGTGTATTAGTATCAAGGGTGTCGCGAGACTAACAAATTTAGACTCTAAACCAAAAAACTTTTCATAAAATAACACAAAATATCCTTCTCTACGTACTACCCTGAAGACTCGCCTGCAGCTATTCATCCTCCTCTCCATACAGTGCACCACAGATCACGTATTAAAGGAATGATCGGTGCACATTAATTGCGTACTCAGCCGCTAGTCGGCAGCTCTGCTTTAGCAGCAGTAGATACTTTTTTTGAATGATTAATGCTGCAGCAGTCACGGTTTATAAATATTTTTATTCGCACGACGCGTTTCGGCAGCATGCTGCCATCATCGGGTGCATTCTTACAGTCACTGGTTACATTCTTGATGTATTGTGTTTTGTGTTGTGGATGCCAGTGAGGTTATGTTTGTACAGTTTTAACCTGTTAGGGAGATATAGCTATTTTTACAATTATGTTTCATCATAATGGTTTTTTGGATTATTGTAATGTTGTATTTACTCACAGTTTTGCTAATCTTGATAAACTTGTTGTCTGGCACACACAACACAAGCACATAGTCACATACACACTTACAACACATGTGGACATTTTGTTTTTGAAGGTTACTGTACAAAGATCCTTAAAAGCTAAGATAAACTACTTATATCAGTAAATTAGTGAATATGCATGAGTTTAAACAGAAGTTGCTACATTTTGAAGAATTGATCAATCAGTGTTACATTATTAATTTTATATTTTAATTTTATTAATTTTATATTTTAATGAAAAATGCATTCAATACTGGAGAAATTTTTGAAGAAATTAATATTGTTGCTTTCCAGTTTATCATTAAGTAGAAGTTCACCATGTATTTTCTCATGGATGAAGATTTCTAGTTCTTCATAGAGGTCCATTATGTGTCCCTTGTCCATTTTATGCAGTATATGAAGATCACTCTTGATATTCTGGAATGGATGTCCTGTGTTCTTTATATGGGTAGCTACTGCTGATTTATTGAAGTTATTGGTGTTCCATTCCAGAATATCAAGAGTGATCTTCATATACTGCATAAAATGGACAAGGGACACATAATGGACCTCTATGAAGAACTAGAAATCTTCATCCATGAGAAAATACATGGTGAACTTCTACTTAATGATAAACTGGAAAGCAACAATATTAATTTCTTCAAAAATTTCTCCAGTATTGAATGCATTTTTCATTAAAATATAAAATTAATAAAATTAAAATATAAAATTAATAATGTAACACTGATTGATCAATTCTTCAAAATGTAGCAACTTCTGTTTAAACTCATGCATATTCACTAATTTACTGATATAAGTAGTTTATCTTAGCTTTTAAGGATCTTTGTACAGTAACCTTCAAAAACAAAATGTCCACATGTGTTGTAAGTGTGTATGTGACTATGTGCTTGTGTTGTGTGTGCCAGACAACAAGTTTATCAAGATTAGCAAAACTGTGAGTAAATACAACATTACAATAATCCAAAAAACCATTATGATGAAACATAATTGTAAAAATAGCTATATCTCCCTAACAGGTTAAAACTGTACAAACATAACCTCACTGGCATCCACAACACAAAACACAATACATCAAGAATGTAACCAGTGACTGTAAGAATGCACCCGATGATGGCAGCATGCTGCCGAAACGCGTCGTGCGAATAAAAATATTTATAAACCGTGACTGCTGCAGCATTAATCATTCAAAAAAAGATTATAATACAGTCGCAGACCTCAAAAAATCCAAATAACATGGATAAATTTAAGCAGTAGATACTCTTGAGTTCGTACAAGCAGCTGTCAGTTGCCATATTCCAGCAAACTGCGCATGCGCAGAGCTGCTGCTGATACTCAATAATAGCTCTTCCCATGCGCAGTTTGTTGAAACTGGCAGCTGCTTGAACGAACCTTCACTGTAATCTGCTTTCCTTCTCAAAAAGCTGCACCTGAGCGATTTTAGTGGATTTATCAAAGCCATGTCACTCTCAGTAGCGTTTCTTACAATTAAATGTCAATCAATGACACAGTGGCTGTAAAAGCTGTCACATATGATAAAAGCAGTCACAATTGTCCACTGACTAAAGCTATTCAGCAGCGATGTTTAGTATGGAGTATGGCCGGGTGATTAACGGAGAGTAGTATTTTAAATGCAGAGATCGTGGTTCGTACCCTGGTATGCGTTATTTTTTTTTTTTTCTCTCTCAGTTTCCTGTATGTAACATTCTGGGACCAGAAATGACATTCATATTCTTACTTGTCACAAATATTTATCCATTTTTTTCCGAATATGTCGGGACTTCCAAGGTCGTGGTGAAGCAAGAACTTAACAGTAGAACTTAAATAATAATTCATCACTTGTCAGAAATACATCCTCTTTATTTCTGAAAATAATGTGATAATATTGAACTGAAAGGGAACAGCCACTTTGCTGTCTAAATCAGAAATCCGAGCAGCTAATTTGCCGTTTTCAATCGATCCAGCAAAACCGTATCTGGCCCTGACATGTACACACGACAGCGAAAAACGGTTTCCGAAATTCAGTTTTCGTGTTTCGGAAGTTGGATCGCATGTAGAAGCAAGTATTACAGTGTGAGTTAGGCTTTGTTGTCTGCGGTGTTACTCTGTTGTAGATCTCCGTAGTTCCCAATGTTTCCTTTTCTTGTGATGAGTGTACTTAATTGCTGCAGTCAGGATCAACATTAAACATGTCAATGTGTACGAAGATTTCAGTTTCGTTTACAAACTACATTTAAGGGATACTTTATCTGCCCCCCTCCCCGCTAGAACCATCTAAATTCTACCATATGTATTTATATTGATGAAAGGGTGTCGCGCAAAACTGTAAGCTTTAAAAGGGTGAAAGGTGTCGCCGTGAGGGAAAGTTTGGAAAGCACTGGACTACCGTAAGGGTGGAATACATACGCACCCGGCGGGTACTAAAGGAACTCGAGGAATAAAGTAGTCCAAAAACACGCACACAAGTCGCTGCAGTTCCAGATGCGGGCCTGGTAACTCTGAATGAGGCATCACAGCGTCCTCGTGTGTAGCAGCCAGGACAATCACACGCCCTGCTGGTTCACGGTGTGCACCCCCCCCCCCCCTCCTCCTCCACCCCTTTCCCGCGCACCAACCTTCCTCCCACTGACCCAGAAGTCGAGCGCTGTAATCGATTGTCGAAGCTAGCAGCAAACACGCACTAATTCCCGCTATAAATAAAAGCCGCCGAACCAACAGTGGTGTGTTCCGGCAGACCGATTCGCCTAATGCTGCGTCTCAACGCTCAATTACCCCCGCGCCGCTACTCCCCCTGATGTATCGCCTTCCGATGCGATCTCGCGCCCCAGTACATAGCTTATCGGGGAAGTTGCGGTTGATCACACTAGACCTCATATACAAGTTTAACAACAACAAAAACACTAATCGCTGTAGTTCTCTTGTAATAACTTGATTTGCCAGATCGCGATGTATTACAGCAGAAAATTTCAACTGTCATTTTCAAATCATTATGTACTGTGTAGTAATGTCAGACGGTAGACTGAAATTAATCTTGTTCCCCAATCCCGGAATCAATGAAATTAAGAATAGTTACTATAATCAGGCTTGATTCCATGGTGGAATTTGTGCTCCACGACTGTATTTGACTTGTGGAAATATGTCGGGCCCGGTGGTCTTGGGGTAAAGTGCTCGACTGGAAACCCGAAGGGTCGCGGGTTCGAAACCAGGTCGGACCTCTGATTTTTTCAGTCTGCACTCTAAC
Organism: Locusta migratoria; assembly: GCA_026315105.1. Taxonomy (NCBI): domain Eukaryota; kingdom Metazoa; phylum Arthropoda; class Insecta; order Orthoptera; family Acrididae; genus Locusta; species Locusta migratoria. The sequence continues at coordinate 259,946,119 of CM048745.1, read as the reverse complement.
CCATCCTTCACCTCTCAACGATGTGAGGAGTCGCCAGAAACGACACGTGGTTCGGATTCCACGTTAAGCTGTAGGTCCCCTTTCCCCGGTTGGATAACTGGGGTAGGCTAGGGACACGCAAGTCGCCGAAGTGGCGTCCAATTGAAAGACTTGCACCAGACCAATGAGACACACAACATCATTATTATTGAGGAAATATATTTATTTATTCGAAAATCTAGATTTCGGCCACTGTGTGGTCTTTACAATGATTAAGAACAATTAAGATACTTAAAAACCTCCATGTTGGAGGTTGCGTTCGTACTGACCTACGCAACCTCCAACATGGAGGTCGAGATGTTTTAAGTATTTTAATTGTTTTTAAGCATTGATAATGACCACACAGTGGTCGAAATCTAGATTTGCGAATAAATAAATATATTTTTACGACTGACTGCTGAAAAACTTTCCACAAGTTACTATATTGTATACTGACTTCTTGTTCGAAGGAAAATACATGTATTGCTATCATAATTATTATAGTAGCGATAGCGTAAACCAACGTCGCATTTCGCGGCACTCCAGCAGAACAATCTATAAAGGCAAAGAAGTCAACAATCCGAATATTGGTTTGAACACCACAGTGCTTTACTGGGAATGGTCCTGTTTGGCAGGCCGCGGTGGCCGAGGGGACTGAGGCGCTTCAGTCACGGTCTGCACGGCCACTACGGTCGGGGGTTCGAATCCCCCCTCGAGCATGGATATTTGTGCCATCCTAGTTCGTAAGTAGTTCATAAGTAGTTTGTAAGATTAGGGATGATGACCCCGTAGTTAAGTCCCATAAGCTTTACAATCATTTGAACATTTTTTTTTTTTTTTTTTTTTTTTTTCCCCCTCCTGTTTGGAGGTGGTATGCCGTTGCCTTCGCCCGACCTTTGAACTGACTTACCCAGCCAGTTATTGGGGAACCTACGGTTCAAATGTTTGTAAAGCTTATGGGACTCAACTGCGGGGTCATCAGTCCCTAAACTTACAAACTACTTATGAACTAGCTAACACTAAGGACGGAACAAATATCTATGCCCGAGGGGGGATTCGAACCCCCGACCGTAGTGGCCGTGCAGACCGTGACACTGGAGTGCCTCAGTCCCCTCGGCCACCGCGGCCGGCCCCCTTTTATTACATACATGCAAATAAACGGTTTTGTACGCTTCTACAGAAAACCTTATTTAAAACCCGGGCAAAGCCGCGTAGTTGCAGCTAGTGTATATGGACATTTGGGGTACACATTTCCATCCGGAGGGCATGGGGTGGCGACAGGAAGGGCATTCGGCCACCCTGAAACTGTTAAGACACGTCAAATCCGATTAAAGCCGACCCTGCTTGCGCGGGAATATAGCTCAAGAGAATGGTTTTGTTTTAAGTAAGAGCTCTATAACGGTACGATAATTATTATTCTTTTATTGGTATATGTGTATTCTTTTCGGGCAAATGCGACGTACCATAGTAGTGTGCTGTAAGTTGAGAATTTGGAAGGTCGAACAGGGTTTAGTACTGAAACTTCCTGGCAGATTAAAATTGTGTGCCGGTACCGGGACTCGAACCTGGGACCTTTGACTTTCGCCGGCAAGCGCTATACCGAATAAGCTATCCAAACACGACTCACGGTCAGTCCTCATAACCTTACTTTCGGCAGGGCCTTGCCTCCTACTTTCCAAACTTCACAGAAGCTCTCCTACGAAACATGCAAGACTAGCACTCCTGGAAGAAAGGATATGGTGGAGAAATGGCTTAGTCACAGCCTAAGGGATGTTTCCAGATTGAAACTTTCACTCTGCAGCGGAAAGTAGGAGGCGAGGTACTGGCGGAAGTGAAGTTGTGGCGACCACCGTGAACCTGGCACCCGATGTAAAGAAATTGTTTTTTACTTTTTGCACTACAATCCACTACAAACGAAGCTCTTTAAGATAGTATAATCTTAAAGAGCTTCGTTTGTAGTGGATTGTAATGCAAAAATTTTTATTTGTAGTTTTTCGGAAAAAAAGTTATGGGTTACTCAAAAAATAGCCAGCACCCCACTTTCAAGAAATTTAATTCTAATGGATGATATGTGTAGGAGACAGTTTTTAGTGAACGAATTTTCGTTTGTAGTAACTTGTATATCCCACAAAACTTGTTCAAAATTGAAGGCGCGAGGCCCATACTGCTGTGCACTGCACCCACTGGCAGCACACCACATTCAAGAAATTTAATTCTAACGGATATGTGTAAGAAATAGTATGTAGAGGTTTTATGGGATATACGAGTTACTACAAACGAAAATTCGTTATCTACAAAACTCTACATCCTACACATATCATCCATTAGAATTTTATGTCGTAAAAGTGGGGTGTTGGCTATTTTTTGAGTGATTTTTTTTCGAAAAACTATAAACAAAAATTTTGGTACTACAATCCACTACAAACGAAGCTCTTTAAGATTGTATAAAGTAAAAAGGTGCGCCTCGGTTGCACAGTGGTAGAGTGCCAGACTACAAATCCAAAGGTCGCGGGTTGGATCCCCGCCAGGTCCTAGGATTTTTATCTGTCACTTTCCACTTCTTTCACCTCTGGCAGTATTCAAATGTGTTCAAATGTTTGTTAAGCTTATGGGACTTAACTACGGGGTCATCAGTCCCTAAACTTTACAAACTACTTATGAACTACTTACGAACTAGGACGGCACAAATATCCATGCCTGAGGGGGGATTCGAACCCCCGACCGTAGTGGTCGTGCTGGCCGTGACTGGAGCGACTCAGTCACCTCGGCCACCGCGGCCGGCTCTGGCAGTATTGCTCATGTGAAAAATACCGAGTAGCACCGTGGTTCGGAACCCACGTTGAACTGTAGGTCCCCCTATAACTGGGTGGGTAAGTCAGTTCGAAGGTCGGAGGAAGGCAACGGCATACCACCTCCAAACAGGACCATGTCTAGTAAAGCACTGTGGTGTTCAAACAAATATTCGGATTGTTGACTAATTTTTTTCTAAAGCGATTTCGTTAAGTGGGGTGCCAGGTTCACGGAGGTGTTGTGGAGCGGCATCGTGAGTCGTGTCGGGATAGCTCAGTCGGTAGAGCACTTGCTCGCGAAAGGCAAACGTCCCAGTTCGAGTCCCGGTTCCGGCACACAATTTTAATCTGCCAGGAAGTTTCATATCAGCGCACACTCCGCTGCAGAGTGAAAGTTTCATTCTGGGGGGCGTGGTACTGTTTAGGTCTGACAGTGTGCCTGCACAAATTAATGTAGTCTGCTGAAACTGGTAATTTGGAAGCAGTTGGGTAAACAACAGCCCTTGCTGTACTGGGTAATTTAGCGTTTTCTGCTCTTGATGCCAAATTCGCACTTCTACCCACAGTGAGCGCGGTGGCCGGCAGCTAGGCCGGGCGCCCCGCCGCGCCGCGTGACTCACTGGGTGGCGATGCAGTGGCGGCGGCGGCGGCGGCCGTCCATTCAGGCCTCTCCTTTCCTTTGTGGCGCGCGCCTGCCGCGGAATGCGCCGCCTCCGCCTCCACCTGCCCGCTTTCTGCCGGCTCAGACCTGCGCCTGCGCCCACGCCGCACCGGAAATCCCTGTTTGTCTTCTTTTGCACCGGCAGGACGCAGCTCGCTCCTCACCTTCGCCTGTGTCCACGGAAACCAGCCAGCTCTTCCCACCTACACGTTGCCTCTACCCTGAGCAATACCTGGCTAATACGGCAACTGACACCGGTTCCCGGCGAAGTGCAGCATCTCGACGTTGCATGGATTCAATAAGTCATTGGAATTTAAGATCAGCGGCGATTGTTCTATCCGACAAGTCCGAAACAATTGGCGTCTCTATGTGATGCGGGATCGGGTGACGTACCATACACAATACACAAATGTTCCAATGTTTGTATAGCTTATGGGACTAAACTACGGGGTCATCAGTCCCTAAACTTACAAACTACTTATTAACTACCTTATACTAAAGACGACATAAACATCCATGCCCGAGGGGGGTTCGAATCCCTGACGGAGAACGGCCTCGCGCATCAGAGCATAGAGCCTCAATCCGCTTGGCCACTCCGCCGCGGCCACACAATATACATATCGTTGTAGGAATGCGGAAGGTAGTACTCACATTAAGATAGGCTAAGGCAAGGCAAACCTATGTTTTTAGTATTTCTAGACTTGGAGAAAGTTTTTGGCAATGTCGACTGTAATAAACTCTTTCAAATTCTGAAGGTAACAGGGGTAAAATATAGAGAGCAAAACGTTATATTCAACTTATACAAAAACCAGATAGCGATTTTTACAGTAGAAGGGCATGAAAGGGACGCAGATGTTCGGAAGGGAGTAAGGCAGGGTTGCAGCCTTTCCTCAATGTTGTTCAATCTGTACATTGAGCAGGCAGTGAAGGAATGGTAGGAGAAATTTGGACCTCCGTGAACCTGGCACCCCACTTAATGAAATCGCTTTTTCCTTTGTACAATCATAAAGAGCTTCGTTTGTAGTGGATTGTAGTACAAATATTTTTGTTTGTAGTTTTTCGAAAAAAAAAATTATGAGTCACTCAAAAAAACAGCCAGCACCCCACTTTTACGAAATAAAATTCTAATGGATGATATGTGTAGGGAATCGTTTGTAGTGGTTTGTAGTGAACGAATTTTCGTTTGTAGTAGCTTGTATATCCCACAAAACGTGTTCAAAATGGAAGCCGCGAGGCCCATACTGCTGTGCACTGCACCCACTGGCAGCACCCCACTTTCAAGAAATTTAATTTTAATGGATGATTTGTGCAGGAAACAGTGTGTAGGGGTTTGTAGTGAACGAATTTTCGTTTGTAGTAGCTTGTATATCCCACAAAACGTGTTCAAAATGGAAGCCGCGAGGCCCATACTGCTGTGCACTGCACCCACTGGCAGCACCCCACTTTCAAGAAATTTAATTCTAATGGATGATATGTGTAGGAAATAGTGTGTAGAGGTTTGTAGTGAACGAATTTTCGTTTGTAGTAGCTTGTATATCCCACAAAACGTGTTCAAAATGGAAGCCGCGAGGCCCATACTGCTGTGCACTGCACCCACTGGCAGCACCCCACTTTCAAGAAATTTAATTTTAATGGATGATATGTGCAGGAAACAGTGTGTAGGGGTTTGTAGTGAACGAATTTTCGTTTGTAGTAGCTTGTATATCCCACAAAACGTGTTCAAAATGGAAGCCGCGAGGCCCATACTGCTGTGCACTGCACCCACTGGCAGCACCCCACTTTCAAGAAATTTAATTTTAATGGATGATATGTGTAGGAAACAGTGTGTAGGGGTTTGTAGTGAACGAATTTTCGTTTGTAGTAGCTTGTATATCCCACAAAACGTGTTCAAAATGGAAGCCGCGAGGCCCATACTGCTGTGCACTGCACCAATTGGCAGCACCCCACTTTCAAGAAATTTAATTCTAATGGATGATATGTGTAGGAAATAGTGTGTAGAGGTTTGTAGTGAACGAATTTTCGTTTGTAGTAGCTTGTATATCCCACAAAACGTGTTCAAAAAGGAAGCCGCGAGGCCCATACTGCTGTGCACTGCACCCACTGGCAGCACCCCACTTTCAAGAAATTTAATTCTAATGGATGATATGTGTAGGAAATAGTGTGTAGAGGTTTGTAGTGAACGAATTTTCGTTTGAGGTAGCTTGTATATCCCACAAAACGTGTTGAAAATGGAAGCCGCGAGGCCCATACTGCTGTGCACTGCACCCACTGGCAGCACCCCACTTTCAAGAAATTTAATTCTAATGGTTGATATGTGTAGGAAGTAGTGTGTAGAGGTTTGTAGTGAACGAATTTTCGTTTGTAGTAGCTTGTATATCCCACAAAACGTGTTCAAAATGGAAGCCGCGAGGCCCATACTGCTGTGCACTGCACCAATTGGCAGCACCCCACTTTCAAGAAATTTAATTCTAATGGATGATATGTGTAGGAAATAGTGTGTAGAGGTTTGTAGTGAACGAATTTTCGTTTGTAGTAGCTTGTATATCCCACAAAACGTGTTCAGAATGGAAGCCGCGAGGCCCATACTGCTGTGCACTGCACCCACTGGCAGCACCCCACTTTCAAGAAATTTAATTTTAATGGATGATATGTGCAGGAAACAGTGTGTAGGGGTTTGTAGTGAACGAATTTTCGTTTGTAGTAGCTTGTATATCCCACAAAACGTGTTCAAAATGGAAGCCGCGAGGCCCATACTGCTGTGCACTGCACCCAAAGGCAGCACCCCACTTTCAAGAAATTTAATTTTAATGGATGATATGTGTAGGAAACAGTGTGTAGGGGTTTGTAGTGAACGAATTTTCGTTTGTAGTAGCTTGTATATCCCACAAAACGTGTTCAAAATGGAAGCCGCGAGGCCCATACTGCTGTGCACTGCACCAATTGGCAGCACCCCACTTTCAAGAAATTTAATTCTAATGGATGATATGTGTAGGAAATAGTGTGTAGAGGTTTGTAGTGAACGAATTTTCGTTTGTAGTAGCTTGTATATCCCACAAAACGTGTTCAAAAAGGAAGCCGCGAGGCCCATACTGCTGTGCACTGCACCCACTGGCAGCACCCCACTTTCAAGAAATTTAATTCTAATGGATGATATGTGTAGGAAATAGTGTGTAGAGGTTTGTAGTGAACGAATTTTCGTTTGTAGTAGCTTGTATATCCCACAAAACGTGTTCAAAATGGAAGCCGCGAGGCCCATACTGCTGTGCACTGCACCCACTGGCAGCACCCCACTTTCAAGAAATTTAATTCTAATCGATGATATGTGTAGGAAATAGTGTGTAGAGGTTTGTAGTGAACGAATTTTCGTTTGTAGTAGCTTGTATATCCCACAAAACGTGTTCAAAATGGAAGCCGCGAGGCCCATACTGCTGTGCACTGCACCAACTGGCAGCACCCCACTTTCAAGAAATTTAATTCCAATTGATGATATGTGTAGGAAATAGTGTGTAGAGGTTTGTAGTGAACGAATTTTCGTTTGTAGTAGCTTGTATATCCCACAAAACGTGTTCTAAATGGAAGGTGCGAGGCCCATACTACTGTGTACTGCACCAACTGGCAGCACCCCACTTTCAAGAAATTTAATTCTAACGGATGATATGTTTTGGAAATAATACGTAGAGGTTTGTAACGAACGAATTTTCATTTGTAGTGACTTGTAGAACCCAAAGAACTGCATTAAGCAAGAGAAGAATGGGTGGCTCTGAGAGATAAAAGCCGCAGATAATTGTTTCGGTAGTAGAACAAGGCCTTAATCTCTGTATATCTACAGGAGATACTAAACGCAACTGGTGAAAGAAGAAAATGTAAAAATGTAGCAAATTGTTGCACGTAAGAAGGAGTATAGTCGGCGGAGAAAAGAGGTTGACAAGAACTGCATATTGGTTAAGCTGGAGTCGCTAGATGACAAATACAACTTCGCAGAAGAATGTATAAGTAAGTGAAAGTTAGATATCGCCTAGAGGAACATAAGAGACATTTCGAGACAAGAAGAGGAGCTGCATTAATATCAAGACCTCAGATAGAAAACCAGTACTAATCAGAGAGTGGAAATCTGAAATGCGGCAGGAATATGTAGAGGACCTATACAAAGGAAGTAAACTTGAAAGTATAATTCTAGAAACGGAAGATGAAGTAGAGGAAGATAGGAGTTATGATGCTGAAAGAATAATTTGACAAAGTACTGAGAGATCTAAATCGATAAACGGCTTCTGAGTTGATGATAATCCGTCTCAACTGCTGATATCGTTAGGAGAGCCAGTAACGTAGAAATTGTTCCACTTGGTATGCAAGATGTATGAGACCGCGGAAATGTCCTCATCCTGCGAGAAGAATATCGTAATTCCAATACCAAAGAAAGTAAGTTCAGCCAATTACAGATCTGTCCGGTTAACAAGTCATTGCTGCAAAATACTAACACGAATTATTTGCAGACGAATGGAAATTGGTTGAATCCGACCTTGGGGAAGATCTGTTTGGATTTAGGAGAAATTTAGGAACACCGGAGGCAATACTTACATTATGACTTACCTTAGAAGGTAGGTTAAGTGAAGGCAAACCTACGTTTATAGCGTTTGTAAATCTGTAGAATGCTTTTGACGACGTTAACTGGACTACACTCTTTCAGATTCTTAAGGTAACAGGGGCAAAATACAGGGAGCGAAATCCAGACAGCAGTCAAAGTTTAAGTACATGAAAGGAATGTAGTTGTTGGGGAGGGAGTAAGATTTGTAGCCCTTCCCCAATGTACATAGAGGAAGCTGTTTAGGAATGCAAGGTGAAATTTGGAGAAGAAATTAAAATTCAGGGACAAGACATAAAAACTTTACGGTTGCCGATGACACTAATTCTGTCAGAGACAGCAAAGAACGTGAAAGAGCAGTTGAACGGAATGGACACTTTTGAAAGAAGGGTATAAGATGAAAATTAAGAAGAGTAAAACAGGGATAATGGAATTGTAGTGTTAGAAAAACAGACGATGCTGAAAGAATTACATTAGGTAATGAGACAATAGAGTAGTAGATGAGTTTTCTTATTTGGGTAGCAAAATAATGTCTGATGGCCAAAGTAAGGAAAATATAAAATTCAAAATGGCTGTGGGAAGAAAAGAGTTTCTGATGAAGACAGTTTTTTGACATCCAGTAGTAATATAAGTGTCACTAAATTTCTAAAAGCATTTGTCTGGAGTGTAGCATTGTATGAGAGTGATACTTGGAGGACAAGGAGCTCAGACAAAAAGTTGATAGAACCTTTCGAAATGTGGTGCTACAGGCGAATGATGAAGATTAGATGGGTATATCATGTAAGTAATATGGTGCATAAGAGCATTGGGAAGAAAAGAAGTTTCTGGCATGTCGTAAGAGAAGGGATGGGTTGGTGGGTTACATTCTGAGACATCTACAAATCTTAAACATTAGTATTAGAAGGACGTATGGGGTATAAATCAGAGGGATACCGAAGGACGAATACAGTAAGCAGATTGAAAAGGTTGTAGGTTGCCGTTCGTATTCTCAGATGAAGAGGCTTTCGACAGTGTAACGTGGAGAGCTGCATCAAGCCAATCCGTGAACTAAAGACCACAGCAGCAACAACAATGAGAACTTGAGGTATATTTGGTCATTCTTACAGGAACGCAATAACTAGGCCTGAAGCCTTTGTGGGAGGTGCTGGTCTGACTGCAACGCATCTGCCAAGTGATCCCAGACATGTCTATTCCTGTTCAAGTGAGGTGAAAAGCCGGCCACTCCATTCGTTCAATTCCCTCAGCTTCAAAGATGTTGTCCACCAGTGCAACTCTGTGGAGATGAGCATTATCGTCCACCACACCAGAAGGAACCCATCTCCTATGGCATCAGTATAAGGCAGAAAATAGATCGATGGATCTTGTCTCTGTGCGTTTGAACAGTCAAAGCGCCATTCTGAACGACAGAGGTCCGTATGTCAGCCAATATTGACTCCTGCCCACACCATTCGTCGACCAACATTTGGTGATGTTTCGTATATAAAAGCAAGATTGTTGCGAGTTCCACGTTCTCTTCAGATGAGGGAACGACGATTGTCCGGCGGAACACATCTTGACTCATATGTGAAATGAACACTGCTCCATGTTTACGGCTCCAATCCCGATGTTCCTCCGCCCAGTTTCTGCCGGGTTCCTGGTTTGAATGGGACACGCACCATAGGCCTCTGTGTGAGGGTGCATTGCAACTGAGTTGCATTCAGCCTCCTGTCTCGACGGGCTGTTTGTTAACTGGAGATAATGGTCCTCTCTAGCTGATGTTACCCGTGGACGACCTTGGCCTTGCCTTTTTTTAGTGGGTCTTGTCTGAAATCGCATCCAGGTCATGGAAACTACACTTTGGAACATTGCAATAGTTGCAGCTGTGGCTGTTTCGCTTCGTAATTTAGCGACAAAATTGCTACTTTGGTCACCCTGGACGTATGCACGTAGTCGAAACTTACAATGTTTGCGTCACCAAATACTTTTCGCCTGTTGCCGGTACATAAAAGAAAGCCCATCCTTGGCACGCTTTCACGCACTGCATATGTTTCTTAACGTTTCAAATATTTCCTTTTTGAATACTTTGAAATTATTCATAAAAGTAGACTTCTGAACTTCTTGAAGAAGGAAAGACGTGATTCCGGCACTTTAAAAATAGAATAAGAAATGGGATCCAGAAATTCCTTGTTGCAAACAGGTCTTTAAATAATCCCGCCAGATGGCTTTCAAAATCCCGCGGTTTTACAATAAAAAACTCTAAATTATTAATTCAGTTTTTGTAATAATAGTAATATGAAAAAGAGTAATTTTCTAGTTGATGCGGGTACAAAGCTGACTGTGCAGCTGCTCGTCTGAATTCGTCAGTAGTGACGTCACTAACAAAACTACCGCGTACAGTAATGCACAGAAATGAGTATTTTTGATAGTGCAAGCTTTGGAAAATGGCAAATTATATACTGTTTTGCCTTACTGTGCCATTTAACCGAAGTTACGTCCTGAGACCTGAAAATCCTGTCATAGCGATACAGATTTCCGAAAGCTTGCCATAGCGAAAATACTTCCCAGTCGCCGGGTGTACTACTGGTGAACGAAGATACTAAGGCAAGAACAGTTTTTATTTAAAACTGTTTTCTCCAGTACCTCGCGCTGGAGTCTTTAATTTGCATTTCGCTTAGCCACTTATTCCGAAAATGTTGCTAATATTGAGGTGCCATATCTTAAAATGTTATAAATAAAGAGCACAATGATATTGTAAATACCGTATCGCACTACATATTGTAATATTTAACACTGTCGCGTAACACGTCTTTCTGAGAAGTAAAATAAATGCTAATTTCTAATAAAACACAGTCTTGGTTGCAACGATTTATTTTTAAACGCTTTTCGCCTTTTCAGGACAGCACCAGAATCTGGAAATCTTGTTTGGGGATACTTTACAGTCTTATCATGTACAGCGATAGTACGAAAACAGATTATTACTGACGTTGTAATAATGCTTTACATTGCGCCAAAGCCTAGCAATGACAGAATTTGGTTATGGTCATCCGTGATATTCAAATGTTTCACTACGTTGCTCATCAGTCCCTACACTTAAAAACCATTATACTGACTTAAAGTAACTTATGCTAAAAACAACAACAATCACGCATGGCCGAGGGAGGACTAAGCTCCGACGACGGGCAGCCGTGAAAATCCGATATAAACAGCAAAATAGAAGACAGCTTAATCACGTGAAATATTAGTCCAAGACAGCTGCAAGTGTTCAATTTTTACGGTCTGAATAAAAACCTACCAAGATTACGTTTTATTATTGTCCGATTGCTGGAATCGGCCAGTACTATATTTACGAAAATACATTAAGGATGAAACATGACGTCATTTTAAGAAACATTAATTGAACGTGGAGGAACAAAGTATACGATCTATTACACTCATCAACAATTCTGTGTGTTCACAAGATACTGATACTCAACATATGAACAAAATTCCGAATCGTAGAATGTTCACTCCAATAGATAAGATTTTAACTAAATATTTCCAAACTACTACTGAGGGGTTACGTTGCGCTGTGCGAGGCTGTTCCCCGTCGGGGGTTCGAATCCCCCCTTGGGCATGGATGCTTCTGCTCTCATTAGTATCAGTTAGTTCATAAGTAGCTTCGAAGTTTAGGGACTGATGACCCTACAGTTAAGTCCAATACGCTTAGCAAACATTTGAACATTTATATTCCAAACAAGGAAACATTGGCGCTCGAAGCCTACACACTATTTCCTGCACATATCATCGATTAGAATTAAATTTCTTGAAAGTGGGGTGCTGCCAGTGGGTGCAGTGCACAGCAGTATGGGCCTCGCACCTTCCATTTTGAACACGTTTTGTGGGATATACAAGCTACTACAAACGAAAATTCGTTCACTACAAACCTCTACACACTGTTTCCTACACATATCATCCATTAGAATTAAATTTCTTGAAAGTGGGGTGCTGCCAGTGGGTGCAGTGCACAGCAGTATGGGCCTCGCACCTTCCATTTTGAACACGTTTTGTGGGATATACAAGCTACTACAAACGAAAATTCGTTCACTACAAACCTCTACACACTATTTCCTACACATATCATCGATTAGAATTAAATTTCTTGAAAGTGGGGTGCTGCCAGTGGGTGCAGTGCACAGCAGTATGGGCCTCGCACCTTCCATTTTCAACACGTTTTGTGGGATATACAAGCTACTACAAACGAAAATTCGTTCACTACAAACCTCTACACACTATTTCCTACACATATCATCCATTAGAATTAAATTTCTTGAAAGTGGGGTGCTGCCAGTGGGTGCAGTGCACAGCAGTATGGGCCTCGCGGCTTCCATTTTGAACACGTTTTGTGGGATATACAAGCTACTACAAACGAAAATTCGTTCACTACAAACCTCTACACACTATTTCCTACACATATCATCGATTAGAATTAAATTTCTTGAAAGTGGGGTGCTGCCAGTGGGTGCAGTGCACAGCAGTATGGGCCTCGCACCTTCCATTTTGAACACGTTTTGTGGGATATACAAGCTACTACAAACGAAAATTCGTTCACTACAAACCTCTACACACTATTTCCTACACATATCATCCATTAGAATTAAATTTCTTGAAAGTGGGGTGCTGCCAGTGGGTGCAGTGCACAGCAGTATGGGCCTCGCGGCTTCCATTTTGAACACGTTTTGTGGGATATACAAGCTACTACAAACGAAAATTCGTTCACTACAAACCTCTACACACTATTTCCTACACATATCATCGATTAGAATTAAATTTCTTGAAAGTGGGGTGCTGCCAGTGGGTGCAGTGCACAGCAGTATGGGCCTCGCACCTTCCATTTTCAACACGTTTTGTGGGATATACAAGCTACTACAAACGAAAATTCGTTCACTACAAACCTCTACACACTATTTCCTACACATATCATCCATTAGAATTAAATTTCTTGAAAGTGGGGTGCTGCCAGTGGGTGCAGTGCACAGCAGTATGGGCCTCGCGGCTTCCATTTTGAACACGTTTTGTGGGATATACAAGCTACTACAAACGAAAATTCGTTCACTACAAACCTCTACACACTATTTCCTACACATATCATCGATTAGAATTAAATTTCTTGAAAGTGGGGTGCTGCCAGTGGGTGCAGTGCACAGCAGTATGGGCCTCGCACCTTCCATTTTGAACACGTTTTGTGGGATATACAAGCTACTACAAACGAAAATTCGTTCACTACAAACCTCTACACACTATTTCCTACACATATCATCGATTAGAATTAAATTTCTTGAAAGTGGGGTGCTGCCAGTGGGTGCAGTGCACAGCAGTATGGGCCTCGCGGCTTCCATTTTGAACACGTTTTGTGGGATATACAAGCTACTACAAACGAAAATTCGTTCACTACAAACCTCTACACACTATTTCCTACACATATCATCCATTAGAATTAAATTTCTTGAAAGTGGGGTGCTGCCAGTGGGTGCAGTGCACAGCAGTATGGGCCTCGCGGCTTCCATTTTGAACACGTTTTGTGGGATATACAAGCTACTACAAACGAAAATTCGTTCACTACAAACCTCTACACACTATTTCCTACACATATCATCGATTAGAATTAAATTTCTTGAAAGTGGGGTGCTGCCAGTGGGTGCAGTGCACAGCAGTATGGGCCTCGCACCTTCCATTTTGAACACGTTTTGTGGGATATACAAGCTACTACAAACGAAAATTCGTTCACTACAAACCTCTACACACTATTTCCTACACATATCATCGATTAGAATTAAATTTCTTGAAAGTGGGGTGCTGCCAGTGGGTGCAGTGCACAGCAGTATGGGCCTCGAACCTTCCATTTTCAACACGTTTTGTGGGATATACAAGCTACTACAAACGAAAATTCGTTCACTACAAACCTCTACACACTATTTCCTACACATATCATCCATTAGAATTAAATTTCTTGAAAGTGGGGTGCTGCCAGTGGGTGCAGTGCACAGCAGTATGGGCCTCGCGGCTTCCATTTTGAACACGTTTTGTGGGATATACAAGCTACTACAAACGAAAATTCGTTCACTACAAACCTCTACACACTATTTCCTACACATATCATCGATTAGAATTAAATTTCTTGAAAGTGGGGTGCTGCCAGTGGGTGCAGTGCACAGCAGTATGGGCCTCGCACCTTCCATTTTGAACACGTTTTGTGGGATATACAAGCTACTACAAACGAAAATTCGTTCACTACAAACCTCTACACACTATTTCCTACACATATCATCCATTAGAATTAAATTTCTTGAAAGTGGGGTGCTGCCAGTGGGTGCAGTGCACAGCAGTATGGGCCTCGCGGCTTCCATTTTGAACACGTTTTGTGGGATATACAAGCTACTACAAACGAAAATTCGTTCACTACAAACCTCTACACACTATTTCCTACACATATCATCCATTAGAATTAAATTTCTTGAAAGTGGGGTGCTGCCAGTTGGTGCAGTGCACAGCAGTATGGGCCTCGCGGCTTCCATTTTGAACACGTTTTGTGGGATATACAAGCTACTACAAACGAAAATTCGTTCACTACAAACCTCTACACACTATTTCCTACACATATCATCCATTAGAATTAAATTTCTTGAAAGTGGGGTGCTGCCAGTGGGTGCAGTGCACAGCAGTATGGGCCTCGCGGCTTCCATTTTGAACACGTTTTGTGGGATATACAAGCTACTACAAACGAAAATTCGTTCACTACAAACCTCTACACACTATTTCCTACACATATCATCAATTGGAATTAAATTTCTTGAAAGTGGGGTGCTGCCAGTGGGTGCAGTGCACAGCAGTATGGGCCTCGCGGCTTCCATTTTGAACACGTTTTGTGGGATATACAAGCTACTACAAACGAAAATTCGTTCACTACAAACCTCTACACACTATTTCCTACACATATCATCCATTAGAATTAAATTTCTTGAAAGTGGGGTGCTGCCAGTTGGTGCAGTGCACAGCAGTATGGGCCTCGCGGTTTCCATTTTGAACACGTTTTGTGGGATATACAAGCTACTACAAACGAAAATTCGTTCACTACAAACCTCTACACACTATTTCCTACACATATCATCCATTAGAATTAAATTTCTTGAAAGTGGGGTGCTGCCAGTTGGTGCAGTGCACAGCAGTATGGGCCTCGCGGCTTCCATTTTGAACACGTTTTGTGGGATATACAAGCTACTACAAACGAAAATTCGTTCACTACAAACCTCTACACACTATTTCCTACACATATCATCCATTAGAATTAAATTTCTTGAAAGTGGGGTGCTGCCAGTTGGTGCAGTGCACAGCAGTATGGGCCTCGCGGCTTCCATTTTGAACACGTTTTGTGGGATATACAAGCTACTACAAACGAAAATTCGTTCACTACAAACCTCTACACACTATTTCCTACACATATCATCAATTGGAATTAAATTTCTTGAAAGTGGGTTGCTGCCAGTGGGTGCAGTGCACAGCAGTATGGGCCTCGCGGCTTCCATTTTGAACACGTTTTGTGGGATATACAAGCTACTACAAACGAAAATTCGTTCACTACAAACCTCTACACACTATTTCCTACACATATCATCCATTAGAATTAAATTTCTTGAAAGTGGGGTGCTGCCAGTGGGTGCAGTGCACAGCAGTATGGGCCTCGCGGCTTCCATTTTGAACACGTTTTGTGGGATATACAAGCTACTACAAACGAAAATTCGTTCACTACAAACCTCTACACACTATTTCCTACACATATCATCAATTGGAATTAAATTTCTTGAAAGTGGGGTGCTGCCAGTGGGTGCAGTGCACAGCAGTATGGGCCTCGCGGCTTCCATTTTGAACACGTTTTGTGGGATATACAAGCTACTACAAACGAAAATTCGTTCACTACAAACCTCTACACACTATTTCCTACACATATCATCCATTAGAATTAAATTTCTTGAAAGTGGGGTGCTGCCAGTTGGTGCAGTGCACAGCAGTATGGGCCTCGCGGCTTCCATTTTGAACACGTTTTGTGGGATATACAAGCTACTACAAACGAAAATTCGTTCACTACAAACCTCTACACACTATTTCCTACACATATCATCCATTAGAATTAAATTTCTTGAAAGTGGGGTGCTGCCAGTTGGTGCAGTGCACAGCAGTATGGGCCTCGCGGCTTCCATTTTGAACACGTTTTGTGGGATATACAAGCTACTACAAACGAAAATTCGTTCACTACAAACCTCTACACACTATTTCCTACACATATCATCAATTGGAATTAAATTTCTTGAAAGTGGGGTGCTGCCAGTGGGTGCAGTGCACAGCAGTATGGGCCTCGCGGCTTCCATTTTGAACACGTTTTGTGGGATATACAAGCTACTACAAACGAAAATTCGTTCACTACAAACCTCTACACACTATTTCCTACACATATCATCAATTGGAATTAAATTTCTTGAAAGTGGGGTGCTGCCAGTGGGTGCAGTGCACAGCAGTATGGGCCTCGCACCTTCCATTTTGAACACGTTTTGTGGGATATACAAGCTACTACAAACGAAAATTCGTTCACTACAAACCTCTACACACTATTTCCTACACATATCATCGATTAGAATTAAATTTCTTGAAAGTGGGGTGCTGCCAGTTGGTGCAGTGCACAGCAGTATGGGCCTCGTGGCTTCCATTTTGAACACGTTTTGTGGGATATACAAGCTACTACAAACGAAAATTCGTTCACTACAAACCTCTACACACTATTTCCTACACATATCATCCATTAGAATTAAATTTCTTGAAAGTGGGGTGCTGCCAGTGGGTGCAGTGCACAGCAGTATGGGCCTCGCGGCTTCCATTTTGAACACGTTTTGTGGGATATACAAGCTACTACAAACGAAAATTCGTTCACTACAAACCTCTACACACTATTTCCAACACATATCATCCATTAGAATTAAATTTCTTGAAAGTGGGGTGCTGCCAGTGGGTGCAGTGCACAGCAGTATGGGCCTCGCGGCTTCCATTTTGAACACGTTTTGTGGGATATACAAGTTACTACAAACGAAAATTCGTTCACTACAAACCACTACAAACGATTCCCTACACATATCATCCATTAGAATTTTATTTCGTAAAAGTGGGGTGCTGGCTGTTTTTTGAGTGACTCATAATTTTTTTCTCGAAAAACTACAAACAAAAATTTTTGTACTACAATCCACTACAAACGAAGCTCTTTAAGATTGTATAAAGTAAAAAGCGATTTCTTTAAGTCGGGTGCCAGGTTCACGGAGGTGAAATTTGGAGAGGGCATTAAAGTTCAGGGAGAAGAAATAAAAACATTGCGGTGTAGTGTCAGAAAATCAGACGATGCTGAAGGAATTAGATTAGGTAATGAGACAATGAAGCACTAGATGGGTTTTGTTATTTGGGTAGCAAGATAACTTCAGATGGCCGAAGTAAAGAAGATATAAGATGCAGAATCGCTATGGGAAGAAAAGCGTTTCTAAAGAAGCAAAACTTGTTAATATCCAAAATTAATTTAAATGTTAGAAAATCCTTTCTGGAAGCATTTCAGTGTGGCATTCTATGGGAATGAAACGTGCACGATAAGGAGTTCAGACAAAAAGATGATAGAAGCCTCTGAAATGTAGTGCTACAGACGAATGATGAAAATTAGATGGGTAGATCATGTAACTAATGAGGTGTTTAACCGAATTGGGGAGAAAAGGAGTTTCTTGCTTATACTGACTAAGAGAAGGGATCGATTGCCGCGGAGGAGGGCGTTGAAACGCTATGCTACGATGCGCGAGGAAGGAACTCATGTCCTGTGGCCAGGGTATGGCTGAACAAAAGGTCCAAGGATCTCGTCTCTCTACTTCTGAGCAGTCAAAGCGCCACTCTGATCTACATAAAGGTCCGTACATCTGCAAATACTGAATCATGCTCACACCATTCGTCACCACCATGATATAGCGTTCTTTCCTGCACATAAGCAGGATTATTCCACGTTCTCTCCAGATGAGGAAACGACGTTTGTCCGGCTGAACAGAACAGAATCCGACGTCATTCGTTACGACTCTAATTCTTACTTTACTCCGCCCAGTTTCTGAGGGCTAAACGGTGTCATGGTTTTAATGGGACACACATAAGTGGCTTCCGCATGTAGAGGCTATATTCCCGAAAGCGACTTCGGACTTTGTTGATATTGCGCAACCTGTTGCTACCTGGAGGGTGCTTTGCAGCTGAGTTGCATTCAGTCTCCTTTCTCCACGGGCTGTTAACGGGTGGAAAACGGCCATCTCTTGCTGATGTCACCGTTTACGACCTTGGCCTTGGCTCCTTGTAACTGTTACTGTTGTCTCAAATCGCGTCGAGGTTCTGGAAGTTACTCTTTCGGACACTGAATAGCTGCAGACACCTCCCTCAGTGTCTTTCCCAACCTTCCTATGGCTCTCCATGCTCTAAGTCACGTTGATGTTGCATTGCACTAACTGCTTACTACACTATCTTAACCCAAATGCTTATTGGTAGAGTAAAAATGTTCGTATATCTCTAGGACTTAACTACTCTGGTTATCAGCCCATAGCAGCGAGCACAGAAGAGTTAGGCGCCTGCCACTTTTTTTGTTTTGCGATCAGGAAATTTTCGTCAGCGAGATAGTTTCAGATAATGAAATGAACTTTCATTTAAACGATTTTTATAGGTCCCCTGGTTTTCTCGCATATTTGGACAGAATAGAGTGGTGGAACCTTTCAAATTCTACTCGTTATTTTCAGGGTGCTTTCCCCACCAACGAGCACTGATTCTGTTGCCCACTCACCTTGTACTATATGACTAATTTTGATAAACATTTTTAATGTGGGATACGATTCAATGTTGTTATTGTTATTTTAGTTGTTTCACATATTTGTATTGACATTAAATACAGCCTACGATTATCCCAGAATTGTAAAGAAGAAATTAAAAGAAACCGCATGACGATACATGCAGTACTCCTCAAGTTAAAAAAGTTTAAAGGGACAAACAGGAAAAAATGTGCTTCTGTTTTATATAGTAGTATGATTTTTTTATCCCTAACTGAGATTTGTAGTCATTTATGGCGAAAATTGATTGTCAAAAGAGGAACGCCTTAAAATATGTGAAAAAGGAATAAACAGACAGGGAACTCAAACCACCCTGTGTTCGCAACTGTGACTAGGAGGCACTCAGCGCTGGCGATCCGGACTTGCGTGATTCATGCTTTGTGGCCGCCATGTTGGTTGGGTGTTTCTCAGCTGGCTTTATTTCACTGTCATTATAAGATCACTCTGTTATTCTGTGATCGCTAGTCCCTAGGCTTACACATACTTTAACTTACGCCAAGGACAACAAATACACGCCCGAGGGAGGACTCGAACCTCCGGTTTTGGTCAAAAATGAACAGAGTTACAACTGTTTTTTTGAATATCTCCTATAGCGGCAAACGAGTAGAAAACTATTTCCCTAGTTCAGATAAAGGAGATATCTTCGGAGAAATTAACTCGTTACGCAGGCTACTAATGTATTCATATAGAAGAAGATGTGTGTGTATGTGTGTGTGTGAGAGAGAGAGAGAGAGAGAGAGAGAGAGAGAGAGAGAGAGAGAGAGAGAGAGAGAGAGAGATGGCAGGTGGGGATGGAGAGATGTGAAGTTCGTTGGCCTTTCAGAACTCAATTGTAAAAATCTATTTGAGGTAAATGCTCCGAGATAATCCGTGGGGGAGTGGGTAAGTACCTTGTTGTCAAGATAACGAACTGTGATGGACATCGCGTTTACCAACACACACTATCAGCAGATATGTTTGCTTCGATAATCACCGCGAATCCACTTCTAGATCCACGCGTATTATGTACGTGGTCTGTTCAAAAAATTACGGAGTTTTCGTACTTTTGCGCCATTGATTACTACTACGAAATGTGGTTTCCATCCCTGCATCGGCTGTATGATAACATTTTGAAAACTATTTTTCCGCCACAATTGCAATATTTTGGAGTTAGTGACTAGTTTCGGACTCAATCGTCCATTTTCAAACAGTTTGAATCCGAAACTAGTCACTAACTCTAAAATACTGGAATTGTGACGGAAAAATAAATTATTTTCAAAATATTGCCAGTTGCTGATCCTACACCATCTTTACGGTGAATTTTCATCTGTATGATAATTTTGTATGGTTCAGTGGCCTTGTCCAAGTCTCTCAACTGGACGGCACTTCGGCAACTTGCGTGTCCTTAGCCTACTTCAGATACCCAATAGTGGAAGTGGACCTACAGTTTACTGTGGCATCCGAACCTCGTGCCGTTTCTGGCGACTCCTCACATCGTTGTGAGGTGAAGGCGACGTTAAAATGCAGACTGAAAAATTCCGTGCCGCGGTGGAGTACCCGAGCGGTCTAAAGCACCTCGCTGCGGAGTGCGCGGCTGCTTCGCCGTGGAGGTTCGAGTCCTCCCTGGGGCATGTGTGTGTGTGTGTGTGTGTGTGTGTGTGTGTGTGTGTGTGTGTGTGTGTGTTTGTCCGTAGGTTAGTTTACCTACGTTAAAGTAGTTTGTAAGCTACGGACTGATGACCACGCAGTCTGGTCCGATAGATTTGCAGACAGACAGAAAAAATTCCGTAATCAGACCGGATTTCGCACCCACGACCCTTCGATTTCTAGTGAAGCACGCTTTACCACGTGACCACCGCGCCCGACGCACACGGCTGTATTCAATTTGTAAGGTCGGTATTACACGATCATATTTTTTGTCAAAAGTCGATACGTCAAACATTTACGTCAAAGTAGCTTGATAGTGTGATAGAAAACTGATATAATATCACGTCTTTCATCAAAGAAATGTTATCAAATCTAGGGGCTCGCTGTAGCACTGCACTACAATGCGAATTTTCACCGTTTTGAGCATTAGCATAGCTGCTGTGTGTTTGTTAATACAACTGCAAAGTTTAGTTGGTGTGTTCAATGAACCACAAAATTAATAGAAATATTTATATGAAGCATATGAGGCGTTATATAATGTGAGCCATTCAGGTAATAGCCGGCCGCGGTGGCCGAGGGGATTGAGGCGCTCCAGTCACGGTTCGCACGGCCACTACGGTCGGGGGTTCGAATCCCCCCTCGGGCATGGATATTTGTGCCGTCCTTAGTTGTAAGTAGTTCATAAGTAGTTTGTAAGTTTAGGGACTGATGACCCCGTAGTTAAGTCCCATAGACTCTACAAACATTTGAACATTTTTTTTTTCAGGTAATAAAAATAGGTTTAGAAGATTGGAGAGCTTTAAGAAAATGTTAGAGGTTATTATGCGTCAAATACGGTCCGGTTGTAGCGCAGACGACATGGAGGAGAAAATTAATGTTTTAAAATCAGGGTGCTTCAGGTTAAATAACGCCTCATCTACCGCGTGCATTTGTATAAATGTCGCAGTTAGTTGATGGAACACAAATTGTATTTTATTTGTTTATAAAGTTTATGCGCACATTGGTGCATAATCATTATACAATTACTGAAAATGTTTCTTAATGCCCATGTACTGCACTAAACATTTATCTGGTTTCCGATATTCACCCTTCACTGCATTATAAATTCATTCACACGCTTCAGGAGTTATTTTGCTTAACGCACACTGGTATTCAAGTGCTTGAGGCTAGAATAGATATTTCCTTTAGCAAGAAATCACAGTGTCGCTATAACCCCGTCTTCTTCAGATATAGCATTGGTCATGCGAGTATTTTCGCTTTGCGATGGGAGGAGCCAATTTATTGAGGAATTCTGATACCATGTGGCATCCATTATCCGGTTATTTATATGTCTACGTCCTCCACTTGTAGCTCTGTCACAAATTTACTGAAAGTTCTTGTTGTCACAACGTGCAACTCACATCTTCACCCAAGTACGTTTTCTTTATTCCCCAAATCGTCTTCGTGCAATTGCATACAAAATGTAATTGTGGCGGTAGTAACAAGTTTTTTTTATCGTCCGCCATCTTGAAATATGACGTAAAATATGATGCCAGTGTAATACCTCTTTATAGCGCCTCGCCAAAGATGTATGTCAAGAAATTTCATGAATATTTGATAAAACTGCGGAGTCATCAGTCCTTAAACTTATAAACTACTTATGAACTAGCTCATACTAAAGACGACACAAACATCCATGCCCGAGGGGGATTCGAAATCCCGACGGGGAACGGCCTCGCGCATCGTAGCATAGCGCCTCAATGAGCTCGGCCACTCCGCCGCGGCGTTTCATTTTGTTGTCAGTTATTGTTCAAATGATTGTGAACCTATGGATCCAAACTACAGTGGTGATCAGTCCCTAGACTGGCAAACTACTTAAACTAATCTATGGACAACTCTTGCCGGCCGCGGTGGCCGAGGGGACTAAGGCGCTCCAGTCACGGTCCGCACGGCCACTACGGTCGGGGGTTCGAATCCCCCCTCGGGCATGGATATTTGTGCCGTCCTAGTTCGTAAGTAGTTCATAAGTAGTTTGTAAGTTTAGGGACTGATAGCCACGTAGTTAAGTTCCATAGACTTAAAAATGGACAACGCCGACACCCACGCCCGAGGAAGGACTTGAACCTCCGGCGGGGGCGTCCGTCCACTCCCTGACATGATGCCTAGATCCGCACGACCTACTAATAATGTATGGCACTGTTCGCCGGGAGACCCAGATGTGGTTGTTTCACTGCCTGGTGCAAGTCTTTTGTTGACGCCACGTGGTCGACTTGCGTGACTATGAAAATGGTGATGAGGACAAAACAGCAGTCCCGTAATGGAAAACGACAGTTTAAGAGACGTCCCCTTTCAATGCAGATTCACACTTCCAGATCCTCCCACCTCGCCCCTCGTGGGATTCAACGAAGTCGCGAGCGGAGGGGGAATGGGATACACAGGCATTAAAGTGCGACACGTGGAAGTGTGGGTCGGGCCTAACGATTGCCACGATAGTCCGCGCTAGAAGATAAAGGACGGTTCCAAAGGAACGGACCGCAAAACTGAACCAAAGGATCGAAGATATACATACGAGTAACGGCAGTTCGCCCTTCACTTAGGTGCTCCTAGTCGCTCTCGGTCCAGAACGGTTGCGGCGACATCCAGGAACTGCCAATCCCGTTCCGGTGACTTTTTCGGATACAGTTCACTGCTCGGTATAGAGCTGTCGTTCATTTTGTTCACTGCTCTCGCTTATTCCCTTCATGTTTCAGACTCTTCTGATTCTTCGCGTATTCTGTTCAGCGTCCAATCATTACGTTTTACATGTATTCTATGATTTTGTAATTTAACGCGCATAAAACTGCATTTTGTATAATACATATGTTTTACAGGCATCACAAAGGCAAATCTGCTTATTTCTTCGTAATTTTTTACCAACGGCGAGATTTTTTAATTATAATTTTTACAGTTTTCTCTGAAATATAATGTAAAACTTTAAAGATAAAGGTGAAGCATTGAATTAAAATTTGTGATGCGGCCGGGAATCGAACCCTCACCTCCATGCTTACAAGGAGCTTTTTTTCTGCAACCTGATGATAGCAATTAAGGCGCCTCGGAATAGTCTAAGTACGACTTCCCTCCACGTCACAAATTCTAACTCAGCTTCTGTGTTCCAAGACGTCTACCTAGTTAGCATGGAGGTCCGGGTTCTATTCCTGGCCGCATCACAAATTTTAATTCAATGCTTCACCTTTATCTTTAATGTCTTTGACATGTTAGAAACGAAAAACAGTCTCGGGGTTTGTAAATTTCTATTTATAATGATATTTTTAATGTAAGAGTTTTCAAAAAAGATAGATTTTTCCATTTCCTCCCTATCCAGTGGCGAAACCACGACTTTGGTCTGGGAGAGACTGATCTCGTAGAAATTTTGTAGCATTGTACCTCCAAAATAAAAAAAAATTAGTAGTAGTTCGGCGTCCCGACCTGTGCTTGGTTATGCCGTTTACAGAACAGGCATAAGTCATCGATCTGATTGAAAAAATAAAGTCATATTACGCATATTAGGAAGTTTATCTCATGCTTTGGGAGGGGCGGGAGCCCCATAGCTCCCCCTCTCCCCCTCTTGGATCCGCCACTGTCCTTATCCGATACGTGACACTTACTTGGATGCAATTTTAAGTTTGACAATCTTGTGATGGTGCAGCTCTTGAATCTTCCGTGCTTACTGTATTAGATTAGTGGTTAAATCCGCTTTATGCAAGACACCTTGTTTTGTTTTAATACCCATATGAAGAAAATATATTAGTGGCTACACAAACAAAAAAGAAATTAGTCAGTTCAGCATGTCTACTTACTGTTTTATTAAAACAATACACCGTAGCCTGTTTTGACAGTTATTTAGACAATGCTTACAAATTGTAAATACCTAGCAAGGAATGTATTACCATCTAGCAAATACGACACTATTGATTTTCATGATTGATTATTGTTCCAGTATTAACACGGCTGTAGCTGTTATAAAATATATGCACATATTTGTGATTTATTTGCTAGATGGTAATACATTCCTTTGGAAGCGTTGCCTGACTGTCAAAACACACCAAGGAGTATTGTTTTAATAAAACAGTACGTAGACATGCTGAACTGAGTAATTTCTTTTTTGTGTGTGTAATATATTTTCTTAGTATGGGTGTTAAAACAATGTGTCTTGCATAAGGCGGATTTAACCACAAATCTAATTTTAAGGTTCTTTGCCCTACCTAAATGTAAGGTTTCTTGCATAAAAAAAGAAAAAATGGTAGTGCGTGATATCGGCTGAGCACAAAAGGGGATTTCGACTTCGAAAGATATAAACCAAAATAATATCTTATTTACTTTTTACCTCAGATTATTGTCCAGTTTTTATAAAGAACCGACTCAGTTTTTAACTATTTTAATTAACTGTTGTTGTATGGTAATTAGCCGGTCGCGGTGGCCAAGGGGACTAAGGCGCTCCAGTCTCGGTCTGCACGGCCACTACGGTCAGGGGTTCGAATCCCCCCTCGGGCATGGAGATTTGTGCCGTCCTAGTTCGTAAGTAGTTCATAAGTAGGTTGTAAGTTTAGGGACTGATGACCCCGTAGTTAAGTACCATAGATTATAAAAACATTTGAACATTTTGTATGGTAATTGGATAATATTGGAACTGTGAACGAGTAGGAAGGCACGGTTCCCAAAAAAAGGATCGATCATCAGATAACTACTTTTTCTACCTCAATTCTGGATGGCATTAGTCATTAGTGCATTGCCTACTGGGTTCAAATCCCGACCGAGGCACAAATTTTCTTATGTCGCCGTTAATCATAAATTGTCTGATGGTAGCTAACGCCAAATCATTTCAGTCGTCACATTATCTAAAAAACACTTTCATTGCATTCATTTATTCGTAACTGTGATTGTACAATTCCTCATAATACCCAATGCTATACATGGGGGGGTGGGGGGGGGGGGAAGAATAGTGTTCCATTTTAATTCTATCTACTCGTCGTCCGTAGACCTACAGAAACGAAAGCATTTTTTTTCCTGCGACGACAATGACATGGCGTCGAGTACAAGGCAAATGCTAATCTTGCCAAGAACGCGCACAGCGAGGGCGTGGGAGGACAGGAGCCACACCTCTCCGCCGCAACCAAAGAATCGTATTATCTTCACAAATCGAACTTCTATCCTGCCTTTCAATCGACACAAGCGAACGAATGAGTTCACCGTTAGATTATATTAGATTAATACATGTTTCATAGATTATGAATACCACTCTTCGTGCCGGCCGCGGTGGCCGAGGGGACTGAGGCGCTTCAGTCACGGTCTGCACGACCACTACGGGCGGGGGTTCGAATCCCCCCTCAGGCATGGATATTTGTGCCGTCTTTAGGATTAGCTAGTTCATAAGTAGTTTCTAAGTTCAGGGACTGATGACCCCGTAGTTAAGTCCCATAAGCTATACAAACATCTGAACATTTGAACGACTCTTCGTAATGATGTGGCACGTGTCAGGTTAATGAAGGGTCTGAACAAGAAGTTACATTACACGAAATATTACTTGACAATTTTTATTTTTTTAGATTTTCTAATTTATATCTAAAACCTCATCCAATGAGTAGAAGGAGTTGTCATTCAAATATTCTTTTATTTTTAAATGCTAGTTAGCTATCTGTCAGGCTTCTGATGCTGCTTGGTAGGTGACCAAAACCTTCGTGACAGCATAATTTACACCTTTCTGTGTCAAACTCAGATTTACCTCTAGATAGTGAAGATCATCCTTTCTCCTGGTGTTGTAGCTGTGCACACTGGTATTACTTTTGAACTGGGTTGGATTATTAACAACAAATTTCATAAGTGAATATATATACTGTGAAGTTACTGTGAGGGCACCTAAATCCTTAAATAGATGTCTGCAGGATGATCGTGGGTGGTCTCCAGCAATTATTCTGATTACACGCTTTTGTGCAATGAATACTTTTTTACTCGATTATGAATTAGCCCAGAATATGAAATATGAAAGCAGTCCGAGAGAATGAGCAGACGTAATCTGTACGGTTGTCCCGTCAGTTCCCGAAGTTATCATGTTGCCGTCCAATGAAGAAACGTACTAATATGCAAATACTCTGTATAAAGTAGAGGACACCTTGTTTGATTTATTTTTATTGCCCAAACATGTTTATGCACTTATTGTGTCATCTTCTATGTTTTTTTCTTTGATTTCTTGAATTGTTTTACACGTTGCAGTTTATTGGATTGTATAGGCATTTGGATGTTTGATTTGAAAATTACGTTGATCATTTTAGACCTACATTTATTTATATGTTCAACGTAATGTTCAAATCAAACAATTTATCCATATGTCCATAAAATCCAAACACAATTTCAGAAATGAAAGGCAAAAACGCAAAGAAGATAGGATAATAAGTACCAAAACATGTTTGGGTGATAAAAATAAATGAAACAAGGTGTCTTGCATAAAGAAGGTCTCCTATTATAGCAAGTACGGAAGAAATATGATCTGTACCATCAGAAGATGTTCATGTGTATAGGCCTATCTGAAAGTTACCCGACTGGCATCCAATTAATATAGGCCTATTCATTACCTGACATCTTTGCCTGCTGAAGAGCGATCTTCAAGAGGTAAAACATAATATACCTCATTTGTGACTAAAGTAAATTTTATCAATTATACATCATGACAAGTTTACACGTGTGGCAGGAAATAGTGTAAATCTCAAGATGAAGATTTATATCGTTGAAATCAGCAATTTCAAAAAATAAAATATGCGATCTTGATTAAGAGACCTTAAAAACATGGCGTGTTCAATAAAAAGTAATTCCTACACATCGTAAAGACGACCCTCACTGCTGACATGTAGGCTACGTACGCAATAACATTCACACAACCTAAATTTTCAGGAACGGCGTTGATCAGAAAAGAGCGCGCGCGCACACACACGCACACGCACACACACACCACACACGACCGCCATTTCCGGCCACTGCGACTCAACTCATAAACCAACCCAGAGGCCGGAGATGGCGGTCATCTGTAAGATGTGTGTGTGTGTGTGTGTGTGTGTGTGTGTGTGTGTGGCCGAAAATTTAGCCTGTCCTGCCAGAACATTCTGCCTACCTACCTAACAGCCGGTAAATCCACCTTTGGCAAGGTTACCAGCGGCGACCGTCTTGGCACGTAAGTAATGAGTCCTTGGTACATTCCTGAAGAGAGTTGGCACATCTCCTGACACAAGTAACCAAATTCCCGTAAATTCCAGAGACGGAAGCGACGAGCTCCGACACCACGTCCTATCACATCCCTGATGTGTTCCATCCGGTACTGAATTTGCGAGATGACCAGCACATCAATTTAGACTCTCAAATGTCAAAGACATTAAAGATAAAGGTGAAGTATTGAATTAAAATTTGTGATGCGGCCGGGAATCGAACCCGGACCTCCACGCTTACCAGGAAAGCGTCTGCCTGGTAAGCATGGAGGTCCGGGTTCGATTCCCGGCCGCATCACAAAATGTTCAAATGTTTGTTAAGCTTAAGGGACTTAACTACGGGGTCATCAGTCCCTAAACTTACAAACTACTTACGAACTACCTACAACTAAGGACGGCACAAATATCCATGCCCGAGGGGGGATTCGAACCCCCGACCGTCGTGGCCGTGCAGACCGTGACTGATGCGCCTCAGTCATCTCGGCCACCGGCGCCGGCGCCGCATCACAAATTTTAATTCAATGCTTCACCTTTAATGTCTTTGATATGTTCGAGACGGAAAACAGTCTCAGGGTTAGTAAAATTCCATTTACTCTCAAATGTGTTCCTCGAACCAGTCTGTGAAACTCCTGGCCTTGTGACATGGTGCATTATCTTGATTCACATGTTCCATTGCCAGTGGGCAAGTGGTGTTCGTGGTCTGCAACCAGTGTACGATACTTCTCGGCCGCCATGATAGATTGTTCCAGCTCTAGTGAATCCAGGGATGCCCACGTGAATGTCACCCAGGGCATAACAGCCACTGCCAGCTTGTCTCCGTCCTGCAGGTGTCACAGCTGCTTCCTTTGAAGACAACAGATTCGCAGTATTCCCCTTGCCATAATTAAGAAAGTCTCTTATCATCAAACCGCGCAACACTCTGACATTACTGTAACGTGCAGTGACGATGGTTATGTGATCATTTCTACTGAGGTTGTCCATGTCTTGGTTTGAACATTGCCACATGCCTGGATCGTCGACTGCGGTGGCCCATTGTTAGGAGTTCACACACACCCCTAGAATGCGAAACTTCATGGCAGATTAAAATTGTGTGCCGGAACCGGAACTCGAACCTGGGACCTTTCTCTTTCGTGGGCAAGCGCTCTACCACTGAGCTACGCCGACACAAAATCCGTCCTCTCAATTTCTGCCAGTACCTCGTCTCCTACTTTCCAAACTTCACAGAAGTTCTCCTGCGAACTTGACTTGAAGTTTGGAAAGTAGGAGACGAGGTACTGACAGAATTGAAGTTGTGAGGACGGATCGTGAGTCGTGTCGGGTTAGCTCAGTGGTAGAGCGCTTGCCCGCAAAAGGCAAAGGTACCAGGTTCGAGTCCCGGTCCCGGAACACAATTTTAATCTGCCAGGAAGTTTCATATCAGCGCACAGTCCACTGCAGAGTGAAAGATTCATTCTGACACGCCTAAAAGTTTAGACGTGGTTTCATTTTGGTTTCTCACTTGTCGGAGGCACTCACTTCCGCACTGCTCGAGTACCCAACAAGTCGTGCTGCTTCCGAAATGATCGCGTTGAGTCTCTGGAACATCAAAATGTGCCCCCTCTCCATACAGTCCTATCATTTGCTACCCCCGGCAATTTTTTAATAATTGTTTTCTGGTATCTTTTGCGTCCTCTTCTTCTATTCAGCGTCCCTTCCACAGAATCCAGTAGTAAAAATCTCTTTAGGAGCCAATGCCCATACCGATTGTTTCCTCTTCCTGATTACCTTTAAAATTTCTCTTCCCCAAATCCTTTCAACATCTTATTTTTTCTGCGGTGGAGTAGCCGAGCGGTCTAAAGCGTCTCGCTGCGGAGCGCGCGGTTGCCCGCCGTGGAGGTTCGAGTCCTCCCTGGGGCATGGGTGTGTGTGTTGTCCTTAGGTTAGTTTACCTAGGTTTAAGTAGTTTGTAAGCTACGGACTGACGACCAGGCAGTTTGGTCCGATAGATTTACAAACATTTGAACATCTTATTTCTCACGTTGTCTATCCGTTTTATCCTATCCATCTTACAAATGCTGTTATCCTTCTATCGCCCACTTTCCTAAGTGCCCGTGTTCCAGCTGCATATAATACCACGTTCCACATGAAGCACTCTGTCGAAGCACCTACACAAATGTGCCCTCTTCTTATCTCCCTATCCTATCATTAGACAAAGGTTGTAACTTACATACTGGCAACACTGCTGTGGAGACACTATGCAATGGACTCTACTATTGTCGCTGATAGCACACGTCGTTGACATACCTACCTTACCTCCGAGCAAATGGACTCGTCCCTCCCACGTCAGCGGCGTGCGCACAACCGAGGTTATCAGTCACTTGGGAGCGAGCGGTCTAACGTAACGGTGTCACTATGTTTTCGAAACAGGAACAACGGATAAAACTCTTCTGGTTATTGGACCGCATCGTCAATATATCAAATGTTTCACCGACGTTTCGGCCACATTTGATATATTGACGATGCGATCCAATACCCAGAAGAGTTTTATCAACAAGACAACGGCCGCGGAAGCCTTCGTTTACAAGGCACAACGGAGTTGGATCAATATTGAACGTGTCAAAGGTCGTACAGCACGCCAGTGTCATCAAGGTCTTCAAGATACGTGCGGGGAATCGGCATTACCGTACAGAACAGTGGCACGTTGGGTAAAAGCTTTCAACGAAGGTCGCAGACCTTACGTTTCTCCACGGCAGACCGTCAATGCACAGTATTACTGTTCGTTTTAGGAGCATCACCTGCGACCAACTTTGCCAAAAAACAGCAACACTTGCGGCGGGCATGAGATAGGAAAAAAAAATCTTTAAACCATTCAATGTTATGGTTAAAGTTTATGTTATCAAGTCCACTTGTGACAGTTTCCTTGACACTTTCCTATCTTCCCTTTACCTCACTCACGTTACCGCGAGCAGCGTGCTAACTCTTCTAGCTGTAATAGACCGAACGTTGCACGTGAGGCCCGTAGGCGGTTGCCACTTATTATTTGACTAACCTGGTGTCTTTTCTCTCGTAGATGTCCCCAGCGCAGAAGCAGCACACAGGTCGTAGACTAAGTTTTCTGAGGTGAGGCTGGAATTGAAAGTGGTGGATACTCTGGCTGTCCACCATTAAGGAAGTCGATAAATTACTTCAGAGATGCCAGTGGCTTTTATTTTTACCAATCACACGAATACAGAAGCCACAAACTGCATGTTGACGTCAATATTAGTTTCCTCTTTAAAAATTCACAAAACTAACATTGTTACAGTCATATACACTTTGACATACATTGCAAGCCCTTTACAAATATTTTTAGCCCCATTATCCACCGATTAATACAAGCCTGGTTATCGCAAGTGCCGCTAGATGTTTACCGTGTCGGGACACGCAGTGAACTGACTAGCAGTAGCGCTTAGCACCTAGAGTTTTGGCGCCAACCGACACTTCTAGAACGCCATACTCACTCTTTACCTAAAATACTTAATCTAATAAATCTACAAAACAATAGTGTGATCACAAACAATTAATTAACACTCATTATGGCAATAGAATTGATAACTGAATTTTTATTTATTAAATAATTAATAAAATAGCTGGGAGGTTGTGGCGCCTAAAGATATAGCAACAGCCAATCAGATCACTCTTAGAGAAAGGGGCGGAGTTTTCCCACGGGACCGTACTTACAGTACCATCTGGCTACTATCTGGCACAGCCACTTCCTACTGTCCCATGTCTATTTCATTATAAGTAAAGGAAATTATGAAACAAAATAAAACAATTGCTGCTGGCTTGCAAGCCAGTACTGCCACACACTTTCTGCGCAACCCACTCATTTTGCACGACAATGACAATGCGCAGTCGTATACAGCGAAAGCTATGGCTGCTCTGTTCGGTCGATAGCAATGGGAAGTACTGTACCATCCACCATACTCCCCGGACCTAAGTCCTTGTGACTTTCATTTGAGTCCGAAGATGAAGGACACGAGTTCTAATCCCAGCAAGAAAATGAGTGTTGTGTGTTGTCCTCATCGTCATTTCATCATCAACGTGCGAGAGTCGCACAAGTGTCATCCAATAAAAAGAGCGGCAGAACAGTCCCACATGGGATCTCCCGGCTAATAATGCATCTCTTTCCCAATCTGTACTTTATCTAGGTGTCTGTAGGTACTCTTGACTGATAACTACATTTTTATAATTTTTAGTCTAATTTTGTACGAAATTGAGCTTCAGTCATCCACCTCTTCCCCAACCACAAAAATAATATAGAGAGACAATTTGGGGAAAATCATATAGTAGCAAACATCCATACCACTAACCAGTTATAAAAATTCGATAGCCGCAAAAAGACCACAGGCGCCATCAATTGTAATCGCCGGTACGGTTTTAGCATTAATTTGATACGCAGCTTATTGGCCGTGTACTGGGAAACTTCCGGGCGGTATATAAAAATCGTTACGCGCTGCAACCGTCACAAACTGTCCACCATCAACCCTATTGTTTACATTATTTTTATACAGCAATGTTAGTCCTTCACACAAGCGTGGCCTGCCGGAACGATGAATGTGTTTCATTGTATCAGGTGATAAGTTTCCATCGCGCGTGTAGTGTCCTAAGAATGTCTCAAGTCTATTGTGCTTCATCCCGTTTCTAATCTGTTACAGCAAATAAAGAATTTCACTTCGCAGAGTACTACGAGAATATGGATGATACTATTCTGCAATAAACAGATGTCGGAATAGCGATAACGACAGCCTGTCGTACAGGTGGGGGCTACTTGTACATTGTACAGCATGTATGCTAATAGCTGGCGCTACATGATAACAACTAACGGACTCAGCAATACTGTGCCGATGCTTACGTGCTTGTTGCTAGTTCCTAACTGTCGCTGTTCTCATTAAACAACAATATCCGATTTTTTATTTAATGCAATAAATCGATATTCGAAAGCAAATAAAAAAATGAGAAAATATTAAAGTTGTCAAAGCTAGACTTACGAGCCTCGAGGGAGTTTCCGCGATCGTCATATGAATAAAACTCTTGAATTTCCGTCTCCAAATCGAATTTATTTTCTAGAACAAGACCGGTTTCGGGAGAGCTGCCCATCCTTAGATCTGTTAAATGTTTCAATTGAATGTACTACTATTTACAACGTGTCATATACAGAAAGTTTATGGAAATTATATTAATTGCATGAAGTTACTTTGTAACTTGTCGCGTGATAAACGGAATGTTCACAGTCGTTACTAAAATACAGTAGCCTACTGAGGCTTTATACAATGTGCTTCCGATCATCTGATTGGTGGATTTTCGTTAAAATTATTTTCAATATGTGATTACTGACTTACACAAAAATCATTTAATGAGAATAATTTTAACGAAAATGCGACCACCAATCAGATAATTGGAAGCAAATTATATAAAGCCTCAAGAGGCTACTATATTTTAGTAGCGACAGTGAACA
Source organism: Locusta migratoria (assembly GCA_026315105.1). Classification (NCBI taxonomy): domain Eukaryota; kingdom Metazoa; phylum Arthropoda; class Insecta; order Orthoptera; family Acrididae; genus Locusta; species Locusta migratoria. The sequence goes on along the minus strand of CM048745.1, from coordinate 259,912,873 downwards.
CTTCCTTCACCACAGGACAAGTTACTCTGTAACGTCATAAAATTGGTATTCTTTTTAAATATATTTTTTCCATATTTTTGTATATTATACGCTGTAAATAGTAGCTTACATTCAATTGAAACATTTGTTAACAGATCTGAAAATGGGCAGCTGTCCCGAAACCGGTCATGTTCTAGAAAATAAATGCGATCTGGAGATGAATATTCAAGAATTTTATTTAAAGTTGTATTTGAAAACAAAATGTGCACTGTTGCTAGGACAACTTAATTTATCTACGAGGCCCATCCAGAAAGTAAGTTCCGTTTGGTAATAGAATGAAATTGTACACAGATACAGAATAAATTTTTATTGCACAAAATTCTACAACTCTTAAACTACTTTTCCCCATAACTGCCGAAATTTTTACAGGCATTTGTCGTAGCGAGCCACCAGGTTTTGTATACCTTCTTCTTAGAAATCTGCCGCCTGTGTCTTCAACCAGTTGGAAACTGGTTCTTTCAGCTCGTCGTCCATAGCGAGAGCACTAATTGTAAACCTACGGTTTTCCTGGATCTTGTCATCAGTCGCGTGAACCAGTCCTCCTGTAACCAAAGGTGGACGCCCACTTCGTTCTTCATCGTGCACATCACTACGACCGCCATTGAACTGTCGGACCCATCTTCTCACCATCGAATCACTCATCGCATTTGGTCCGTAAACATCGCAAATTTGCCGATAAATGTCACTTGGTTTCACTTTCCTCGCATTCAGAAACCGAATCACCGACCTGATTTCACAGGCAGCGGGTATTCAATCAACACCGACATTTCAAACAAGCACAACAAAGCGTACGTAACTGACAGCGATCTCCAAATGGCACACGTTCTTCTCCTTGATACACATCGTCTACAGTGCATGTGCGGAACTGCAATCGCAGCGCTGCAGCGGAGTTAAATTGAAACGGAACTTACTTTCTGGACGCGCCTCGTATTTATTTTCCTAGTTATTAGTAAAAAGAAAATACGGTTTTAGCTGAGGCCAAACAAATTCCTTAACGAACGTGCCATTGAAATAACTCTGTCACGCGATTTAAGGTCATCTGCAGAGTGTAGATAGATGTTGACGAAGCGAAAGAAACTTTTCAATTACTTCAAACAGAAGAACCATTCATTGCCGTGTTACAAGGTTACTGAAGGGACGCGTCACGTCTGTGTCGGCTCCAGTTTCCTCAGAGGCGCCAACTATACACGGCTGCCTCAGCGATTTCAAAACTTCCCGCAAAGTGGACCAGGACGTGAGCTCAAAGCGGCGGCATCTTATCGGCACACACTCAGCGTCCTGATGCGTCACATTTCTTGCCTCTTCCTAGAGCTCACACGTGTGTCAGCCTCTGCTACTGTTCTGCGAATCTGAGCAGCTCACAAAGATGCGCAACTACTGACAACGTGTGCATTTTATCTCTAACGCTTCGAATAGTGCTAAACTGTACTTAGAACAGGCCTAACACTCGATCAACAACTGTGATGTTTGTCTTTTCCGTATAAATAGAGGGGAAACGGGGGAAAAAAAAAGATTTGAGTATCCTACCGGGAAACAATGATCAAATTGGAGCTACGTAACTGGCTCAGAAGACAGCACGTAGAATATTGGACCAAAGTCTGTCAACAAAAACATGGCAAGGTAATGATGCCAAGGCCATGTTTTAAAAGAAGCTCTGCAATCTTGGGCCTGAACAGGAGAGAGATTAGACCCATGGTTGGATTGCTGACAGGCCATGGGAATTTCAAAAAACACCTACCTACAATGGGAATAACAGAAGAGGACCCTAAATGTAGCATCTGTGATGACGGTGATGAAACTGCATCACATCTAATCTTCGAATGCATTGCATTGGAGAGTAAAAGGCACAGAACATTTGGGACAACCGGACCCAAAGAAATTGTGTCTAATAAAGAACTGGTAAAGGGACTCCTTGCACTGTTCAAGGGCATTGGTTGGCTTTACTAGATATACAGGGAGCGATACCACACAATAAACATAGTTTCGATGCGGGCAGTGGCGGGTTGGACCAAGACTGTTTTGGCTTCCCTGGAAAAATCAAATCAAATCAAAATCCTACCAGGAAATTATAGTAATTAAATGATGTCAGTATGTCATTACATTTTCAATCACATGTGCCAAAAGCTCGAAGTAATTATAATAGCGCGAATTATATACGAGGCGCGTCCAGAAAGTAAGTTCCGTTTAGTTATATAAAACGAACGGGTACAGATACAGAAAAAATATTGATTGTACAAAAAACTACAACTGTTAAACTACTTTTCTACATAGCTTCCGAAATTTTGTAGCCAATTGTCATAGCATGGCATAAGGTTTTGTGTGCCTTTTTCATAGAATGTTGCCGCCTGTGTATTCAACCATGTGGTAACATGTTCTTTCAGCTCGTCATCATCGTTGAAGTGCTGTCCACTAAGGACAGATTTTAGGTGTCAGAAGAGGATTACTGTCAAAAGATTTTTTTTTTTTTTTTTTTTTTTTTTTCACGATAATGCCTGACCTCACACACCAAATGGAACCAAACAATTCTTACGGAAATTTCAATGGGACATGTTTGATCATCCTCCATACAGCTCGGACCTCTCTCCTAGGGACTTCCATCTCTTCTTACGCCTACAATCTGTCCTTGGTGGTCAACACTTCAACGATAAGAAGCTGTTAACACATGGTTGAATTCACAGGCGGCAACCTTCTGTGAAGGATGCATGCAAAAACTTATGGCACGCTATGACAAATGCCTGCATAATTTCGGCAGTTATGTGGAAAAATAGTTTAAGAGCTGTAGAATTTTGTGCAATAAAATTTCTTCTGTATCTGTGTACAATTTCATTTTATTATCAACGGAACTTACTTTCTGGACGCGCCTCTTATATCTTACACGCCTGATAGTGGTGATATTAAAAAAAGTTCAAAATGTTTGTAAAGTTTATGGGACTTAACTCCAGGGTCATCAGTTTCTAAACTTACAAACTAGCTTCTACTAAAGACAGCACAAACATCCATGCCCGAGGGGGGATTCGAACCCCCGACGGGGAATGGTCTCGCGCATCGCAGCATAGCGCCTCAATGCGCTCGGCCGCTCCGCCGTGGCAGTGGTGATATTAATCCTTGCAGTGTAGATGGCGCGATTTCGGTAGGTTGCTTAAAACGAAGAAGAACATAACAATGCGCACTTCAGCATGAAAGCAGTGCTAAAAGGCATACTAATCACATTTTCAAATGATGATATTGAGTGTCTTACTGTCATAACCTGCCTTCCGCCTAGCTTCCTACTACAGTGCGGCATGCTTCAGAAAATTGATTGTAAACAAGAAAATCAAGTTAGATGATGAAATCATCTAACGACAATTTCATTTCGTTGCTAATTTCGTCGCTAGAAGCGTTAAGGTTACTTTGAGTATAAACGTAACATCCAACATGGAGGTCAAAAAGTATTATATATTTGAACTGTTTGTCAGAATGGTTATACAACGACCGAAATCTAGATCTGGCGAATAAACAAAATATTTACGACTGTTTGCTTACAATTTCCACAAATCGAAAAAGAGTCGTTGAGCACAAGAGTCATAATGAAATTGGGCCCATCTCTAAGCATTGCAGAATTGGCTACCCTCAACTCGAAGAAGATGCAGGACAATCTATATTCCAGGAGAACAGGGCTTCACCCCATTCACACTTATCTGTCCGTGCCTGTTTGAACGAAAGATACCCAAAGCAATTATCATTGGCCTCCAATAATCCCTTCATCCCTTTTGATGTTTTTTTCTTTGGGGATACGTTAAAGATACTGTATTTCGACCATCTCTATATCAGCTAACATCGTAAAACTAAAAGAAGAAACAACTGCAGCTGTCCAAAGTGTTACGGCTGAGAAACTCCAGAGCTACTCAGCAAACTACGGGAAAAGGGGCGGGGGGGGGGGGAGACGAAGAAAGAGAAAACAAGGAAATAATGGTACAGGAAAACTGTTTAATCGCACTAATAGTTATAAACAATTAAAAAGAATTATGTAATGAAATTTAGTGAACATAATCATCTCGGGTTTATTTACCAGTGTTATTAATATAGGGGGTGGCAAATTGTATCAAAAAACTTTATTAGGAAATCAGGTAAAACTGCAGAGTCTGTTGCCCGTGTTTTTTTTAGCATGGAAGCGTATGTTGGCAACTGTAAATAGATCGTTTTTGAACCGGAGATTCGGGTGCTACGCGCCTTCAAATAGTAAAAAAGTTCTTGTTTAACCTATCCCTAACCCATCTTTTACTTAAAATGATCACTGTTTCGTACAGATCACTAAATAAATAAAACATATACCTGCTCTATGCCAACATTTGCAGACTCTGAAGTTTAGCCGGAAAGCATTTTTAAAGCTAAATCTTTGAAAATTTGTATTTGGAAGTTGAAACAACGAGTGCAGACCATCCAGTCTACGCAAGCCAATCACCGGGAATCAGTGGCGTAACTATGGGGGAGGGGGGAGGGGAATAGAACCCCTTACAGAACGGGGAAAAAAAAAAAAAACAGAGAGAGAGAGAAAGTAAAGAAAAAGAAATCGGTTAACAGCAACTTGTTAAAGTTAAATATTGGAAACTTGGGGCGTTTTACCATAAGCTTTCATTGGAAGGGAGTGAATTAGTTTCTTCAATGGGAGTGGTAGATGGTAGTCTGACAAATTTTGCTCGTCAAGCATATCTATCCCCACCCTCCCCAAAGCCAAGTCCTAGTTACGCCACTGCCGGGAATTAAGCTGGTCGTTAATAACTGATCGAATATTGATGTCCAGTCCATTCGGTAATTCAAACTGCGCCTTTGAAGCAGTGGCCGCAGTTCTCCTTTTACCGAGGCAACGGCAGCCTTTCATCCGTATCGGCGAAACGAGCGAGACCAAAGTTCCACTAATCAACGCCGAAGGCCGGCGGGGTCCGAGGTCAAGAAATGGCCGAGGTTAGCAGTTCAGAGTTAGCAGATGGCCGTCTGCTTGCAGCCGCAGCGGCGAGGCATTCGCGCACACCTTGACAGCTGCAAGCGTTGCATCGGCAGCTGCTGCCGAAACAACTAGCAGGTGTGTCTGCCCGAAAAGCCACGCCGTCTGGCACGAAATGCGCGGGACCAGCTATTATGCAGAACTCGTCTGGCCGAAACTCCACGAGGACCGTTGATGAAATTTACAGATTCTCCGCGATTTTAACATCGAAACGACAGATACTGGTTTACCTAAGGGTACTATAGGTAAACGACACACACATCACAGTAGCATAAACCACAAAAATGCAAGTTTAAATTTGTCGAAATACCTTGACGTTGAATAAAACGTTTTTCAATCCGTTCAAGGCCACTATTGGCAGCAGGTATAACGTAATTTATTTGCATCACAGAAGATTAGTAAAAATGAGCTAAATTTGCGCAAATATTAAAAAAAATAAATAAAACAAGATTTCACATGCAATATCCTACAGCGCAAGCATCCAAGGGTTTTCTTACTAAAAAAAATTGCGCTAATCTGGCGTAGCCTAGGAAACGAAAACCCATTTACAAATGCGATAGTGAAATATTCAGTGATTGGTAATGACACGTAATTTTTAATATGGTGTTTGATGTCAGTTATGTCTAAGACAGTAGCATGGAATGTTGACAGCTAAAAGTTCCTTACATGGTAGGAACATGTTTTTAAATTCAATCAGAATATTTTATGCCGGCCGCGGTGGCCGAGAGGACTGAGGCGCTGCCGCCACGGTCTGCACGGCCACTACGGTCGGGGGTTCGAATCCCCCCTCGGGCGTGGATATTTGTGCCGTCCTTAGTATTACCTAGTTCATAAGTAGTTTTTAAGTTTAGGGACTGATGACCCCTTAGTTAAGTCCCATAAGCTCTACAAACATTTGAATTTTTTGAATATTTCATATCTTAGTTTGCTTACAAATACGTAACAGCCAGCTTTACCTCCGAGTAATTTCGCTGTGAATATGAATATATACAACAACAAAAATAAATAATGAATAAAAATTAACGACTAAAAATTTTTTTCCAAAAGTAACACACATTGATCGACTTCCAGAAGACGTGAAGTGTCTCAAGTTCACATAGTTTAAAATATCAGTAATTGTCATTTTGAATAAAACAATTCCGGTGACAGCTGGTAAATTTGGTTTATGCATCCGGTTTCTTTTTAGATTAAAAAAAACTGTTTTAAACATGAATGCGTCTCAGCAACAGTTACAGGATTGAAAATTAATAATCAGTTAACCAGTTTCATTGATAGTAGTTTAGTAAGCTTGACCACAATTTCGACGGATATAAACCCATCATCTTAAGATACATGTTATACTAGCATATACAGTAATTGGATATACCTATGATTTAGGGACTGTGGTTTACGGCATTAGGAGTCATTCACGCTTACTCAAGATTTCGTTCAGATCCTGCCTGCATTTGTAGTATAACACTTTTTTTGTGAAATGTAGGGAGCTCTCGAAGATGCGGCTACAAGCTGAGAAACGGATCTAAATTTACCAGCTGTCAGCGGAATTGTTTTCTTCAAACTGACATAACAGCGGCTGCGGATGCTCAAATTATGTAATTGTTTATACTGTCAATTGTGTCTTTTAGACAAAATAGAAAAGTTACTGGCCCTTACACAGATATTACGTCTGACAGAAAAAATACAAAATTAAGAAATATGAACACCAAACTATATACACGAATCTGACATTGAAACAATGGTTCATCTTTTTATTGTTACGATGCTAACGGTTAGATCTCTTCAGAAACAAGACGCATCCAGTTATCTCATTTTTAAGTAATTGTCAATACTTGTTCCGAAAAAGAAAAGCGAACTTACCATTCACAGGCGTGTCCGGGATGTCCACAGATATATTCTTCATTTCGAAGATCGGTTTCACCGCCGCGCAAGACGTCACCACATTTTCGGCCGTTTGTCCAGTAGCCGCGCTCACGAGCACAAGCGCATAATTACACACGCACAGGAATGACAACACTGTCACGGGACACAACTCTCTTTTCGCCATTTTCTCCGGCCGGTGTCTACCGGAATAAAAACACGGGAAAGAACCACTGCTCGACAATGCCGGCGGGAGAAAACGGAGCATTCACCGGACGCAGCTGGAATGCGCATTCACAGCTACGCGCGAAGGCCAAAACCGAATACGAATCTCGCGGTGTTCACACGTGCGCGGACATGGGTCGTATTCCGCGCCACACACGCAGTCGAGTCCGCAGCGCGCACTAGCACACTGCCACACACACTACGCTAGAAGCTGCCGCCGGCACGGACGCTGGCAAACTACTCAGCTGATGCGACCTACCGCATGCTTGCACGTCTGCCCGGCGCGCTCGCTGGCTGCCTACCCGCCCCCACTACGCCGATACACACATTCATGGGACGCTGACCGCGTCGCGAGCGTCATCTACCGCCAAACATTGGCATTCGCAGCGCGGCATTCCAGCCGCGCGCCGCTGCGGCCATCTGGCGGCACGAATTTCAACTGCTAGCGGCACGGGTTCCATCATTTGCATCAAAATAGAATTCGGTTACTTCCGAGCCGCGAGTGGAATGCGACGCCGTTGAGAATAAAGGAAGGCTATAACGTTTCTGAATGTCATCCGATCACCGCCAACCTCAGAAACATCTCAATATTGAATTTATTCGTCACCACGTTGTTTATTATCACTCACAAAGAGTGAACCAGTTTCTACACGATTACGTATTTTATCAATGAATGTTTGCAACACTGCGGTTGTTTCGAATTAGTTTTTTCGCAAGCAAATAATGTCAAATATCACCAAAACAGACCTCTCTGCTGTTTTGTGCCAAGCTAAAAATGTTAAATATGTCGGGATAATATTATTCGCTGCCGTCTGAATTATTACGGTAAACTGAATAATTCATATTGAGTATGGATGAGCGAAGATTTTTCTTCTTGATTTTTTACATCTGCGGGCTCTCGTACGAATATGTATAGAAACGTCGGCAGTGCGTTTAAACAGATGCGACAGTGGTGTTCAAATAATAAACTTGCCAAGGCAACACAAAAAAACTAATTTAAGTTACATATTGCTCAAAAGCGATCTGTCTTAAAGAAGAAACCTCACGATTTATTATCACCTCCATACAACGCATATAACGCAGTACGGTCTGCGAATTATAGGGAGTCCAGCTGGATGAAAAGATGAATTTTAGAAACTACATTAAACTCCACACCAGCAGCAATGAAAAACATTGTATCCACCATCTGTTGCCGTTTTGCCGTTAGGAAATACCAGCCGGCATATCAGATTCTTGTCATATGGCACATTCATATGCTTGAATATTCCATATGACAAGAGTAGCTTGGATTTATTCATTAGATATCATTAAGATTGTTGTTTCTCGTTCTGACTTAAGCGGTTGCATTTGTCTTGCAAAGGTCTGTCTAACATTGTTTGACGTATTTTGAAGTTACGGTAGTCGGCCGCAGTGGCCGAGTGGTCTGCGGCGCGCCAGTCCAGTCTGCACGGCCGCTACGGTCGGGAGTTCGAATCCCCCGTCGGGCATGGATGATTGTGTCGTCTTTAGTATAAGGTAGTTCACAAGTAGTTTGTAAGTTAAGGGAATGATGACCCCGCAGTTAAGTCTAAGCTTAACAAACATTTTTGAACGTTTGAAGTTACGGTAAGACTTGACCTCTGAGTATGAATTCTGCTATGTAATTTGTCTATGTGCTGATTAAGTGGAAGGCAGATTTAACTTGTATGAAGAGTCCATAATGAGTTGTGTGACCACCCACCACGACAGAATAAAATACGAGAAATCAGAGCTCGAACGGAGAGATTCAGATGTTATTTCTTCCCGCGCGCTATCCGAGAATGGAATTGGAGATAAATAGTATAGAGGTGGGTCGATGAACCCTCTGTCAGGTACTTAAATGTGATTTGCAGAGTATCCCATGTAGAATCTATACATCCTATAAAATAGGCTGTATGTGTGTTTGTATGTATGTTCCGCATCTCCTCCTAAACTACTGGATCGATTTCAACCAAACTTGGTAAATAAGTTCCTTACTATCGGGCAACAATCATTGTCGGGGTAAGAACCACCTACGACACATACGTAACTAGATATGACGTCATAAACAATTACAGTCGTGAGAAACGGCCGCGTCATGCGATAATATTCTACATCTGCTCCTAAAGGAATGGACCGATTTCAACTAAATTTGGTAAAAATATTCTTTAAGGTCAGGAATCATTTGCTATGGTTGCAAGAACTACCTACGATTCATAGTTCATACGATATCACTTCATAAACAATGAAAACTGCTCCATCTTGCGCCGCTTGATTTATTCGTCAACTATTCGACAATGACAGCACTTAGCGACTTGCAATAAACATTAAAAATAATTTCAAATCTTTAAGAATCTTTTTCTCGCTGACAACCCCACAAAATGATAAAAGGAAAAAAGATTATAGCTTACTACTTTTCCGATATTACTGATGAATATCTACGGCATTTGGCATGACGTTACAAGTTATTACTTCTACACTGCAATTCACAGACAGTACATACACTGTACACTGATTTGATACTATATGACAGTTCGACATATAGTTCATGAGGTACGAAGTCATAAACAATTTGGTTAATGAAAAACCGCATCATCAAGCACGAGGTTTCGATTTATTACGTCTTTACTGCTAACGCCATACACGACATATTTTGCAGACATTAGGCACATATGCCACTGAATGTACCTTCTAATTTATATCATAGTACGACACATATTTCAGGAGATGTTGTTGTTATGTTGTTATGGTCTTCAGTCCGGAGACTGGTTTGATGCAGCTCTCCACCCTACTCTATCCTGAGCAAGCCTTTTCATCTCCTCATAAGAACGGCAACCCACATCCACTTGAATTTGCTTACTATACCCGTCTCTTGGTCTCCCTCTGCGATTTTTACCCCACACACTTCCCTCCAATGCTAAATTTACGATTCCCCGATGTCTAAGACTGTGTCCTACCAACCGATCCCTTCTTTTAGTCAGGATATGCCAAATATTCCTTTTCTCACCAATTCTGTTTAGTACCTCTTCATTAGTTATGCGATCTACCCATCTAATCTTCAGCATTCTTCTGTAGCACCACATTTCAAAAGTCTCTATTCTCTTCCTGTCCGCACTGCTTATCGTCCATGTTTCACTCCCGTACAAGGCAACACTCCACACAAATGCCTTCAGAAAAGACTTCCTTACACTTAAATTAATATTCGATGTTAGCAAATTTCTCCTTTTCAAAAATGCTTTTCGTCCCATTGCCATTCTGCATTTTATATCCTCTGTACTGCGACCATCGCATGTTATTTTACTACCCAAGTAACAAAACTCATCTACCACCTTCATTGTTTCGTTACCTAATCTAATTCCTTCAGCATTGCCTGATTTTCTAAGACCGCATTCCATTATTTTTGTTTTGCTCTTGTTAATGTTCATTTTATACGCTCTCTTCAACACACTGTCCATTCCGTTCAACTGCTCTTCCAGGTCCTTTGCTGTCTCTGACAGAATTACAATGTCATCAGCAAAACGCAATGTTTTTATTTCTTCCCCCTGAACTTTAATCCCTATTCCAAATTTTTCCTGGTAAACAATGAGTCATAAAAACTTCAAGTTTCAATAAATATTGTTTACAGTCAAGTTTTGAATTAAATTAATGTTATACATCATTTATATTTTATTACTATTTTTATTTCTTCGAATACTGCACTTAAAATTTTGTACGATATGTATATTTCTTTGTTTTAATGTTTCAGAATTTCTAAGCTGTTTTCATGGTTACATTAGGATGAAATCTTTTTCGAGTTTTTATTTTCGTTTCTAATAAAGACTGGAAAAATACTTATATACGCAGGCAACGTCGTGCTTAGCAGCTAGTAATAATAATAATTTCCACTCGGCGGATATGATATAAAATATTTATTTAAAATGACGCATATCGATTTCGTTCATTGAATGGACATCTACATTGCAGTTTCAAGTTCAGGGGACGCATTAAGATTGCAAATATTATCAACTAAAATACATAAAAAGTTCGTCAGAAATGCCCAGTTGAAACATGTAATGCACATTGTTTAATGAAATTTTTTTAATCTGCGATCTTGAGTCCAGTGAATTTGAAACTGCACTGCAGATTTCATTCAATGAACGAAATCGGTATGCGATATTTTTAAGTAAATATTTTATATCATAACCACCAGAGCGGAAATTGTTATTATTATTAGCAGATTTAACTGTTTGCCGAGGTTTTATGTGGGGCTACATTTCTAGAAATGTAAAGCCAAAGCTTATGTATTGTGGATGAAGTGGTTTCAGCATCAGAAAAGTTAGAAATCTGGACTATGGAACAGCGGTGAAAATAGACAACAAAATCCAGCTCGGAGCCCGGAGTATAAATCAATGGCAGAGGAACCGGAACGATAGCGGCGTGCGCGCTCTTGTTTTGCGGTCAAAGCCCGAGAAAGGCGATCGTGTGAAACCCAGCTCGCGCTATTCGTCCACGAGACTCAGAGGGCCATAGATAGGGGTCCTCAGCTCAGGCAGATGCTGTGTTTCTTGACTTCCGCAATGCGTTTGATACAGTACCCCACAGACGTTTAATGAACAAAGTAAGAGCATATGGTCTATCAGACCAGTTGTGTGATTGGATTGAGGAGTTCCTAGATAACAGAATGCAGCATGTCATTCTCAATGGATAGAAGTCTTCCGAAGTATGAGTGATGTCAGGTGTGCCACAGGGGAGTGTAGTTAGTCCATTGCTGTTCATATATATATATATATATGACCTTGCGGATGACGTCGGTAGCTCAATGAGGCTTTTTGCAGATAACGCTTTAGTATATAGAGAGGTTGTAACAATGGAAAATTGTATTGAAATGCAGGAGGATCCGTATCGAATTGACGCATGGTGCACGGAATGGCAAATTTCAATGTAGACATGTGTAATGTGCTGCGAATAGATAGAAAGAAGGATCCTGTATCATTTAGCTACACTATAGCAGGTCAGCAACTGGAAGCAGTGAATTCCATAAATTATCTGCGAATAGGAATTAGGAGTGATTTAAAATGGAACGACCATATAAAATCAGTCGTTGGTAAAGCAGATGTCAGACTTAGATTCATTGGAAGAATACTAAGGAAATGCAGTCCGAAAACAAAGGAAGTAGGTTACAGTAGAGTTGTTCGCCCACAGCTTGAATACTGCTCACCGGTGTGGGATCCGTAGCAGGTGGGATTGATAGAGGAAGTAGAGAAGATCCAACGGAGAGCAGCGCCCTTCGTTACAGGATCATTTGGTAATCGAAAAAGCGTTACGGAAATGATCGATAAACTCCAGTGGAAGACTCTGCAGGAGAGACGCTCTGTCGCTCGGTACGGGCTTTTGTCGAAGTTTCGAGAACATACCTTTTGCTGCCTCCTACGCATATCTCGCGAAGAGATCATGAAGATAAAATCAGAGAGATTAGAGCCCACACAGAGGTATACCGACAATCTTTCTTTCCGCGAAGAATACGTGACTGGAATAGGAGGGAGGACCGATAGTGGTACTCAAGGTACCCTCCGCCACACATCTATCGTGTGCCTTGCGGAGTATGGATGTAGATGTAGAAATCAGACAAAGCGGGAACTGGCCGACTAAGTCACGAAGTGTGCAATATCGCTTTCAATTTGCCGCCCTATGTCCGATCTTTTCCTGATTTGGCCGGCCAGTTCGCGAAGTCGCGTAGACAGATCCGCCAGAATCGAAAGAGGAATAAAGATGGGATGAAAATGTATAATTTCAAGCTGCATGCAATTTATTTATCATCTCAGTTATAATAAATATACAATCCGTTCACTTTATAAATATTTTTAATACACCCGGTATTCACTAGTTACTACAAGTTAAGCTTTTATGACATTTGGAATTACACAATATTTTCTTATTTCTGCATTTGTGGCGTGTTTAGTTGAGTAATTACATCGATTGTAGGGGAGACCGGGGGACGTTGCCCATTTTTTGTTAATATTCAATTATTTTAGATGTTTAAATTTATGAAATTATTGTTAAATATTAGATAGGTCTTTACTGAATGTGGATGGCAATTATTAAACTGGAAAATATCAGTTAAAGTATTAGAAAAAATTAATTACTGGACGTATGTCAAGTGGGCTAATCTGCCCCTACCTCGGGGTAAGTTGGCCCAGAGGCTGGGACACGTTGACCCATGTAGTCTTTTGGTAAGTATAACTAGGTAATGAAAATAAAACTAACAGTTTTCAAGAAATACACTTCAATGTACATAACATCAAGTTGAATATAGAGTTAAATGCTTATCATAGAGGACTATTATAACAGGACAGGTTAAACTTATTACGATTTATAGTGTATTAATACAAACCAGTCAACTTTAATCAATGTTCAGCTCCAAAGGATAAGTTTCAACGCTCATAAAATAGTCTATGATTTAATTTTTCACGCATCTCTGATGAACCCAAAGCTTACAGTTCGTAAAATGAATTCCTTGGTCTCCAGTTGACTGTTTCAAAAAGATACTGTGACTCTTCTTCATCGTCATCATTATCACTATCTTTCCTCTTTGAAAAAGGGCTTTTCCTGGCTGTGATTTAATTTTTCTTCAGTATTTCTTCCCAGTGGCATGGCTTGAAATTAAGTTTCTGTTTCCTGAGTTTTAGTAACCTGTGCAGACTGACATGAGGCCTGTCTGCACTTAGCACAGTATGTCCAGTACCATTTTCTTGGACTCCCAAAGTCTTCGCTAACAATCCTCACAGATCTTTCCTTTTCTTTTTTCTAAAACTGCTCTTAGCATCATATCTTCAGAAATCATTCCTCTTTCATTCTTTTGTAATTTCGGATCATTTTTATGATACTGCAAATAAAACAGAGCAAGGAAATGAACGAGATTCTGACTTCTCAGATCACTATTTAAGATTAAAATAAAATTTACTGGTTGGCATTAATTCAACGCTTTATATCTTTTGACCTCTGAAACGTATCAAAATATGTTTAACTTAGACAATTATGCTAATAATTTAATAAACTCGAAGAATTATACACGTTGTTATCATCAAAAGTAACAAACCTTTCATTGAGTTTAAAGAAGACAGGTTGTCTCGGCTGGGCATCGTGCCCCGTCCTCTCTGGGCCAACCTGCCCCATCGCTATCTTTACAATAAATTCTGTTCTTTAGAAAACTCACTGAAGCAATTACATCAGTATGCCATATAGAAATAACCTTAAACTACCACCTTTTATTATACTACTCCCCCCGTTGCGTCTAAAGCAAGTAAAAGTTAAATAACACCCATTAACCGACGAGTAGAATTTTAGTGAAACACGCACAAAAACAATTAAGGACTACAGCTTGTCAAAAACTTCAGCGTCAGCGATATTGGCCCTGTATAAGGAGAGGGACAGTGCTACCTACTTCCTGATTGATTCCTAAGACGATCTGGCGTCTATTGTATGAACTAAATCGACTGGGCCTTCCTGCCCCCTATGGCAAACGTGCCCTGGTCGCCCCTATCCTTTGCCACCGGTCAGTGACTGTAAGGATGATGGAATAGAAAACTCGTTTCTAGAATATAATTGCTGTTCCCAGCTTGTAGAAAGTGCCTTCGACGTTCGTCACAACGACAAGAACGCTTTTGGGATCTCCGAGACCTCTGCCAACATCTGGTATGTGAAAATTGTCGCCAAGTTTTGCAGGTGGGTATTTTGTGTTGAACTTTTAAGCACGTTTGGTCTTGCAAACTGTCGTGAGTTCCAGCCCTGTTCGTCCTGATTTCTTGATTATTATAACATAACTTTTCATCCGTATCCTCCCTCCGCTTTAGCATTTCTTCCACGTATTGCATGCACATGTTTGCCGCAGAATATACAACAATGATTTGCACTACTCTCCTTCACAAACCACACAGTGTATTTTCGGCTTGTTATTGTCAAGTAATTGGTCTTGTCTTCACGATGGTTCGATCTCCAAGGCGTGAGTTTCATTGTTGGAAGTAGTCCCTACATTTATAGCGTCATCTATGTCTCTTTCAACTTTCTCAAGGTCTTCCTCTGTCACTATGCCGTCAAAAATTCATTAGGCAGATCTGAAGTACTCAGCCCCCACTTTTGCTTTACAGCCAAACATTACCTTGCATTGCTTAATTCCACGATGAAAAGAACTATTTCTCAAGAAGCCCAATGCGCTGAGTTATTAACGTATTCCGTACATCCTGGCTGTCCCGTTCGACAGAACCTTGGCTTTGGCTACGTCTGTTTTTTTCCCTCCATGTACCAATTTCTGTTCAGGCTACATATTATTCAGCTCATTTATAACATGGTTTGAAAACTCTCTACCATTATCTGATTGTAAACACACTTGGAGCACCTATAGTGGTCAAGCATACAGTGAGCGACTTCTTCTGCTCTTTTGCTTTTCAGGGATGGCAGGAGTATAAATTTTGTCAAGTGATCTTGGTAGTTGAGTATGAACTTGTACTCCCGGTCAGGGGTACTTTAAGATTACAGTACTGCTGAAACCCCGCTAATCTATAGCCAACGTAATTATTTTACTCTGGCGTATAAGAGGGTTCTTGTAATTACTATCTTCATTTATTCCTTCCTGCGAGGGATTAAGACAAAATCTTCTGTATTTCACTTCTGTTTCTTACGTCAGTCTGAGAACAGTTCGATGTATTTTGCTCTGTTCATTATGATATTCTTTGTAGCCGATGTACCACCGGGATTTAAACTCAGATAAAGATGAAAAATGTTTGCTTTCTGTTTCTCATTAATAAACCTCCCAGTCAATTTCAGTTATATATTTTATAAAATTTATTTAACTTTTACCATTTCCTCCCCATATTCATGAAGCTGTTTTCAAGTTCTGTCGAACTATTACGACGTTGGATGGTTCGGGATTTGCTTGTATTGAAATTGTGTATCTCGCGTAGCTTGCCACTCCATTTTCCAAATTTTATTCCGTATCTTTCAACATTTTATTGGCATAGAATCTGCAATAAAATTGCTACACGAGCCCTGAGTTTAAATTCACCGAAACGCCATCCAATGTCGGCAAATCGTTAGGCGGTTTACAAATAATTTTATTTCAGCTCAACTACGAGATTTTCGACAATGCCGCAATAGGTAACTATACGTCGAAATCTGTGGGTTGCTTCTTCTGCAAAATATTTTACTTTCAAATAGTTTGCCATTTCATTCATATTCGCGACCTCTCATTTCAAAATTTTTCATTAAACTTTTCAGTACGTCATTTTTTTTTTCATCCAAAATAGTCAGACAAGCAATATCACTACAGTATTTTGCATGTCTATTAGATCTACCTGGCACCTTGAATTAACTTCTTTAAATATTAGAGCTCTGAAAACTAAAGCTTTTTTTGAATTATTAGATAATTTAATCTGACAAGGTTTGTATAAGCGAAGATACAAAGTAATGACCTCTTTGGTGACATTTTTGTACTTTCGGTGCAGTTCCTTTTACATCCATATTCTATATTATGTCCTATAGTATTTCTAACAGTTATTCTGTATGGACATAGTACAAAATACAGCTCTTGTCTCCTGTTTCTGGTGCAATAAGTTTTTCTTTTCCGTCAACTTAAATAACGTCATACTTCTTAGTCTCTGCTTTGCTTTGGATTGTTTAACGTCCTGTATAAAAGAACAGTATTATCTCTGGTGATTGTTCCGCTATTATTTGCTTTTTCTTGCAGCAGCGTACGGAAAGTGTCTAGGAACCTGCTTCTCATATCAGATGTCGTTTCAGCATCTGCGTGTATCCCACCTTCATCGTGAATATCGTCCCCGTGTGACAAACCATGGGTCAGCTTTCGGAAGAATGATACAAACAGTAGAAATCGAATGGAATTTCGTCGGAGCAACCTAGATCTTACAAGCAAATTATTTGTACCGGTATGTTCGATTACTGATTTAGGGCAAAGTGAGGGCAAATAATAATAACAATAAACAAACAAAAGAGTTGCTCGGCATCTAAGACTTTTCCGGCGTAGTAAATCTTGATAGTCCTTCCTGTACTTCATACAGTACTCGACGGGACTCAGCAGCAGCAGCGTTCCTGAGGATGGCGGACAGTTGGATCGCCGAAATATCGCACCAGTTTGTTCTTCGTATCCGGCAGCATACCCGGAAGGACTATCAAAAAGAGTTGCTCACATAATTGACCGACGTTCCCTTATCACTTATGAAAGATGCATTAATACCAGAAAGATAAATGCCACAAAACGTAACGGTATTCACAATTCAGTCAGCCAGGAAGAAAAACAAGGCGCAGAGGAAGGACCTTCAGCAGCTACCAGGTGCACGGCACAGTTAACGCCGAGATTGAGACACATGCTACCTACGTACTTTTCTGCCACATCAAAGGACCCAGTGCGCTTTAGACAGGGATTCCTAGACATATTTGAAGTCATCTTGCGTTCTGGCCAGGAACCTCCTGCCAGATCGCGAACTGGCTGGCCAAAGTCGTTTATGCGTCGATTCTCTCAAGTACCGTATTTGCCGTCATTTAAGACGCACCAGCGTATAAGAGGAACCCTACTTTTCAGACTTTTTTTTAAGGAAAAATAATCACACCTAATAGGCCTACATCTATTGCAACATAATTATAATAAATTTATTCATGTACATCAAATATCTAAGGCAGTTCCTTCAAGTAGTGTTCATGAACTTTTCTTGACAGTTTGCGCTTATTCAAACGGATATTTCGCCTATCGCTGTTCACAGTTCACGCCGACAGTGGTGCGATGGTTGACGAGAGCGTCGTAAAGGCTTACGACATTGACACCTAGGTGGCTCTGCTTACGACTGCTCTGATAAAGAGTGTTAGTTCACGAACTTCGTGCTACGAGCAGGGTGTTTTCATGTTTAAAATGACGCGTTTTTATTGTGAAGCGCAAGTATTTATGAAAGTATTTTTGTGACATTCCATAAACTGTGAGAATGATGGATGGTTTGCTTCTGTGCATTGGTTGGGGCACAGTATGGGGCACAGCATGTTAAGGTAAAACACCACAGTGCTTTACTAGGCATGGTCCTGTTTGGAGGTGGTATGCCGTTGTCTTCCTCCGACCTTTGTACTGACTTACCCAGCCAGTTATAGGGGGACCTACAGTTTAACGTGGGTTCCGAACCACGGTGCTACTCGGTATTTTTCACATGAGCAATACAGTGGAAAGTGACAGATAAATAATCCTAGGACCCGGCGGGGATCGAACCCGTGACCCTTGAGTTAGTAGTCTGGCGCTCTACCACTGCAACCGAGGCGCAAACAACATATTATAACCTCAAAAATACAACTGTGGCGCGCAGAAGCCGTGCAAACATCACTAAAACTGCTTGTGTACATACATGCGAATAAATTCTCAAATATCGTCAGGCGAGACATGGACAAATACGTGAGGAGCGTGTCGTTATTCAAATAATGAATTACACCGTTACAGGATTGCCGAAAAAAATCTATTATGATGAATGAAATTACGTCGAAAGTCTCATCTTCCTATGAAGTTACCAATTTCATTTACGCTTCGCACTAAACGTAGTACAAAATTCAGAAAACCTTTGCTACATAACAAAGCTCCTGACGGTTATTTTGGTGCATATTAAGTACACTCATCATATAAAAACTACGAAAATGTATAAGAGAGAAACAAAGTAAACTTTCTCGCTTAAAACATTATTTCCTGCAGTTTACTCCTTTTTTTGAAATCCCTTGAAAAGAAATGGAAGTTGTGGATACCTACTTTAACAGGCAACCGGAGTATAAGACGCATCCAGTTTTTGGACCAATTTTTGTAGGAAAAAAGGTGCGTCTTATACGCCGGCAAATACGGTAATTGGACTTGAGAGAAAAATACAACTACACCTACCACCAGAGGAGACAAAAAATACCCCAACTATATCTACCAGCAAATAAGACAAGAATACTTTGCAGTACGGGAATAGCCGTGCATTCTAAAAAATAGCTGTTGTATCTTCCGGGTTATGAGGTCGTGGTCCAAGAAACATATCTGTTCCTGACGTTTCGTCCAGAGCTGCGCTGGACATCTTCAGAGGTACTGGTAGCGGTGAGTCTTGCCGACTGACCAAATCAGACTCACCGCTACCAGTACCTCTGAAGATGTCCAGCGCAGCTCTGGACGAAACGTCAGGAACAGATATGTTTCTTGGACCACGACCTCATAACCCGGAAGATACAACAGCTATTACTTCAGCCGGTCGTGAAAGCCTTCACTGCATGATTCTAAAAAATGTTCAAATGTTTGTATAGCTTATGGGACTTAACTACGGGGTTAGCAGTCCCTAAACTTACAAACTATTTATGAACTAGGACGGCACAAATATCCATGCCCGAGGGGGGATTCGAACCCCCGACCGTACTGGCCGTGCAGACCATGACTGGAGCGCCTCAGTCTCCTCGGCCACCGCGGCCGGCCATGCATTCTAGAGCGTCTTACTGCAGAGTGCGCGGCCGCTCACTGCGAGAGGTTTGAGTACTTCATTCGGCATGGTTGTGTTATGTGCTTACGATAAGTTAGTTTAAGCAGTTTGTAAGTTTAGGGAGCGATGGCCACTGGCACAGGATCCATTCCTCCCGCAGTCGGAAAAATGGGACTCTTTCCTCCCGAGCCCGCAAGGGTCCGGAAAAGGACGGGACTCATTCCTCCCGTGACCCGTTTAGGCAGGTAGCTTGTGACGGCCCTTCATGAATAATCCAGCCAAGCATGTGTTCCTACATTGTCCATGTGGCGTAAAGTCAGCGCCACATGCCAGACGCACGAAACGACCGTGAAGAAGGCAACGGATGACCGGCAGCCAATCACACGCCGGCACCGCGTCTCGTGGAGGGAGCAACCGAGAAGCGCGCCCTCTGCAAGCAGCTTTATTTAGACCGACATGCGTTTGGAAGGGCACTCCGAACTAGGCAGTTGCTATGGTTCAGCGCAGCTAGCATCGTGCAAGAAGACGCCGCCGCGAGAACAGACATACTCATAACCAAAGTTGAGTATTTGGTATAAACACTAGTAAATAAAACTTGTAGTACTAATCAGTATAGATGCTTTAGCTGTCCACGCATCCTGAGCAGATCCTTTCCCGAAAGACAGGCCGACGAGGACAAAACAGTCCAGTAAAGAAAGAGTGAGAATTAACCGCCAGTAAACTTCATGGTCAGAGTAAACGTACAGTAATATCAATTTGGTTCTTACCATCTAAAGGTTACGTTTTACTGGCAATTAATAAATCTGAGCAACATTTTCAGCAGTTGATTGACATATATGTTTTATATAGCGTCGAATAGTAGAGGGCAAGGCAGACTATTTTTTTCCCCCTAAGGAAGGGCGGGGTATGACACTCTTCAAATTGGCCTGAATTGCGTGAACAGAAGCAAGTTAAGAACATCTGAAGTTTCTAAGAAAACTTGCCTTAATGGGCAATAGGAAAATGCTCCTGAAAGACTTTCAACTTTCAAGGATATTATATGTATTATGAGCAATAGTCTCTCATAACTGTCTTCCATGGCTTTTCTCTTCAAATTACAAATTAATTTTTGCCTCTGAATTTTCTCGGAAGGCACTTGTGCATGATTGTCGTTTTCTGGAATGTTCACAACGTGAAGCTCCTCAATAGAAATCTTTTAAATAGAGCTTCTGCAATTCTTAAGTGTTACCTTTCAGAAGCAACATTTTCCCTCCCAATCTACTCACTGAAACTTCACTGTTAACACTGGAGTGCACGCACCCACAAACATTCCATGAGTGCACGCGTGGGCTACATACGTAGCCCAAATAGAAATTTGGCTATTTGCAAATTTGGAAGTAATTTAACTAAAACTTTTTGTATAATCAGTAAACGTTTTTGTTGTTATCACACTTTTACATAAAATTGACCAAAATCTAACATTTTAACTATTCTAAACAGTGAAACAAAATTGTCTTTAAAAATGAACGTCCAAGCAAGGCCTTTGATTATGTTCATAGGTTTTAAATTTCATAAGTAATAATTATTAGTTCCACGATCAATTATCATCTAATCAACGAATGCGCCATGTTTGACAGTCACCTTCACTCCACTGGCATACATTCAGGGCACAAGTCTGCCGATGGTCGCTGCAAATGTGTCTTGCAGATTTGATGCACCGTTTCCGCCTGCTGTGGTTGCGGGCTCTGCTACAAAAAGAACAACGACTATCTCTTCCGCGAACAGGCATAACAGAGTGCATCGATTGCTCTAGGAGTCCAGGCAGACGTCTGGCTCACTTTGATGCCTCTGGGTATGTTCTGTTGTGATATTCTACGCTCAATAGAACGTCTTGCTAGGCCATATCCAGCTTCTTGCAGGTAATGGCGGCGGACGACTTTCATTTCAGATTAATTCATCTGATAAATAACGAGAACATTTATGGTCACCATATTGAGATAATCGTAAAACAGCGTGAGAGGCCATCGACGACTATTTCGAGAAACGTCGTATTGTTTATACATTTTATCAAAACTATCGACACCACACTTCGTTTTGTTATAAAATGTGACGATTTCTGGTTTCCTTATCTCGCCACTAGCAGCATAGATTTTGTCGTCATTGAGAAAAGTATATAACAACAAAACTCACCATCTTCGTCATGCTCCAGTAGACATTTCTGAATCTGATCGTCGATATCAGATGTTAACCCGCCATCTAAAAATCATTATGCACAGATTACAAATTTAAACAACAAAAACGTGTAAAAACGACAGTACTATAAATCACAAAGCATTCATAGTAATTTTAAAGCATTTATTACAGTACTTTTGAGTATTTACCACAGACCCACAATTCGTGTACTGGGAAATTTTAGGCGGCCGCGGTGGCCGAGGAGACTAAGGCGCTCCAGTCACGGTCTGCACGGCCACTACGGTCGGGGGTTCGAATCCCCCCTCGGGCATGGATATTTGTGCCGTCCTTAGTATAAGGTAGTTGATAGGTAGTTTGTAAGTTTAGGGACTGATGACCACACAGTTAAGTCCCATAAGCTGTACAAACATTTGAACAGAACTGCACGCTATTTCCGCGTCTGTCCGTCGGACATGACACCCTGTATCTCGAGAATGAAATGTGGTATCGTTCTGCTCTGAAGCGTAAATAAAATTTCTATATCTTGCCGACATTTCTTACACAGCTTTTTATGTGCTGAAATCAACGATAAGCAAAGTCTACACAGTCATTTTTCGTTTACGAACTCTTCAAACGTTTGCGCAGTAGTTTACTCAATTTGATGTAGCACAGTATCTATATGGAATAACGAATAGAAAGTTGATTAAAGTCCCTTAGACTTTACGAACATTTGAACATTTGGAAAATTTTACTTCCACGAGCGGGGAGTACAGACGCAGCCCACAGACTTTGACGCTAACTTGTTTAGACACCTCTGCGCCGCGGGAGTCAGCACGCTACTAGCGGGAAGTGTGATTCATACCTGAGGAATACACGAAGCGATGGCATTGTTGTGCGCGAACTGTTGAAAATAATTGGTCGTTTCACGCGCTGGGGTACAAATATAGCCCGCGCGGGCACTCTAGATCTGCCGTAGACTGACACGTGAGGCCGGAGACGGCTCGGAGCAGTGTTGCCAGATGTAGGGAATTTTCCGTACACTTAGGTACTTTTAAGCATTAAAATCATGTAGGGAATTTTCATCCAAAAGTCCCCAACTCGTAGGTACTTTGGTAAAATTTTACAATCACCGACACAGGCCTAGCGGGTAATGTTGGCAACAGAACAGTTGTCAGCACTCGGGAATGAAGCCGACCAATTGTGGCAAAGTTTGAAGTAGCCAATGATATTTTAGACGGCAGAGTTGTTTTCTGTTCATAGTAAACAATATTAATTTGAAAACTTAGTTTCGGGCACATTAAAATTGATGCCAAATATGATTATTTCAATGTATATCAGTGGAATGGAGAGTCGGTTTGCAAATAGTGTTAGTAAATGTCTGAAAAAGGAAAATTCATTGTTTCCATGAACGAAAGACGTTTTATTACCTTGACTAAACTGTTATTTATTTACGCCTGGACGATATGCTAGTTAGTAGTTGTAAACAAGAAGATGCAGACAAGAAAACGCTAAAATATTTGCGACAGCTAACGTTACAAAAGAACAAAGCGCTAGTAGCATTACTCTTTGAAAATCGAATCATGCGGAATGACGGACTTCCTTTTTTATCCTGTCTGTGAACTAAATAATTACTGCTGTTCCTACTCTATGGTTGATGGTGCCTCGATGTATTCTTGTGCGGTCGATAAATCAGTTGCCCTCGTGTAACAGTGCACTCGGATTTCGCGGCATATTAATGCTGTTCCTTTCTGTGGTTGACAGGT
Source organism: Locusta migratoria (assembly GCA_026315105.1). Classification (NCBI taxonomy): domain Eukaryota; kingdom Metazoa; phylum Arthropoda; class Insecta; order Orthoptera; family Acrididae; genus Locusta; species Locusta migratoria. Next base: position 259,889,402 of record CM048745.1, on the reverse strand, counting down.
TCTTGATGTACCCTTGGCCGATTCGTCCGATCGATAAATCGGTAGTCCTCCGGTAACAGAGCACTTGGAATTCGCGGCATAATCTACACTTGACTCCATCAATCAGTAAAGATCAGTCAATGGAAAAAAAACATCTCTAGCAAGTGAAGCATGATGCCAAATATTTATTTTAAAGTTTATCAAAATTGTAACATGTCACATCAGTGAATTGGTTGACCTCTGCTGGCTGGACTCCTCGATTCAGCCCCTTCCAGACCCAAATCCTGCCTACGACCCTGATGTAGGGGCATTAATGAGGTATTAGGGAGAAAGTAGGGAAAACGTAAGTACATTTTTGTGAGACTGTAGGTATTTTCTCTCTCTGCCATCTGGCAACACTGGCTCGGAAGGCTCCGGGCCAGTACTAGCGAGCACAGAATAAAACAGTGCTCGCTGGCCGGTCTGGAGGGCGTCGTGCAAATTCGGAAGGAATGAGTCCTGTCCCGCGCACCTGCCTGCCGTCGGGAGGAATGTGTCCTGCGCCCATGGTCACTACAGTTACGTCGCATAGCTTTACAAACATTTCAACTTCAAAATAAGTACCCTAACGACACCTACCAGCAGACAAAACTGTCCCAACTAAATCTATAAATCCATTTGTTTGTAAGGAAGCAATGTAAAAGATGGTTCATCGGACCATACTAAAAACTTCCAATCATCAAGTGTCCATGTTTCTCGATCATGGCACCACTTACTTTGCACGATTGCGTTGTCTTCCGTTATTAAGGGTTTAGTAGTTGTACACATTCACGAATGTCAAGCTCCAGCCGTACTGGTTTCATCGAAAACGGGATAACTCAAGTGAGAGTTAAGTTCTGCAGTCGTTGAGTTTTACTGTGGTAGTTTTTTGTTGTCCGGTCACAGATATTTGAAATGAAATGTTGAAATGTTTGTTAAGCTTATGGGACTTAACTACGGGGTCATCAGTCCCTAAACTTACAAACTACTTATCAACTACGTTATACTAAGGACGGCACAAATATCCATGCCCGAGGGGGGATTCGAACCCCCGACCGTAGTGGTCGTGCAGACCGTGACTGAAGCGTCTCAGTCCCCTCGGCCACCGCGGCCGCCTCACAGGTATTCTTAATGCTCGTCAATGTTGTTTTATCTTGTTAAATATATGCTGTCTCTACCGAGTAATACTGTCGCTAGTGAAACATTAAACAGTGTAGTAGTTTCCGTACAGATGCTCTCACGAACAGCGCAATCATTGAGTTGGCCTCTTTGGAAGTCTGGCAGATCACTAATTTTACCGATCAATTGTGTTGATCGTTGCAGAACAAAACGTATAATATACTGCAAGATAACGTGTAAGACTTCGTACGTCAGTTGTGCACTGCGGTCGCGTCTCAGGGCAAGACGTACGCAGTTGTGCCAACTTGCAACAACACATAGTATACTTAAAATGAAAAATTTTGGTTTAGGCTTTACCGTGACCGTTTTAAGAAATTGATTGAAAGACAAGGTATTTCTGTTAGCAGTCACTATTGTTTATTAATCTCACAACGCATTTCAAGGTTCATACTCCCATCGTCAGGTGGAATTTTGTATGATGGATGTTTAAACCCTTGAAACGCGTTGTGGGATTTAAATATAAATAAATAAATAAATAAAATAAAATAAATAAAAACACTAGTGACTGGTAACAGAAACAAGTTGTGTTTTAATCGAAGACGTAGTATGCTGCGTTGTGATTATATTTTTTTGCCCACCCCATGTATGCCGTTGTGTTGAGAAGGTTACTTTCCGAAAATGCGACGTCTATGTTAAACACTGTGGAACTTTGTCCACAAACTTTTCCCGTGATTATCTTTTGCTTATTGTGTATGGGATCCTTCGAAACAATTCAAAAGTTCAAATATTTTCTAACCCTAAGGGGCCAACTGCTGAAGAACAACACACACACACAAACACACACATGTCTGAGAGAGAACTCGAACCTCCAGCGGGAGCAACTGTACAATCCGTGGTAATTTCGAAGATATCCCGTATAGCGAGGCTTGGACCTCCAAACGATATATATCGAAGCGGTCGAGTATCGAAACGATAGGTGTCGAACAGGCGAATGTTATGATTTTTACGAATACGTCGTGATTTTAAAAGATGTGGTTAGGCAGGAACCCAAGAGTGCAGCTTTCTGGGTAATTTACAACAAAACTTACATTCCACTCAATGGATTTACTGTTGTACATTCCATATTACTTAGCATTTCAGGCAGAGCTACTTCGAGTGTAAGCTTTGTTGTATATTACAGCTTTCTACGCGTCCTCATTAACTAAAAAGAAAACGTCACAAAAAAGTATTAATTACAAATGGCCGCGGTGGAGTAGCCGAGCGGTCTAAAGCGTCTCGCTGCGGAGCGCGCGGTTGCTCGCCGTGGAGGTTCGAGTCCTCCCTGGGGCATGGGTGTGTGTGTTTGTCCTTAGGTTAGTTTACTTAGGTTTAAGTAATTTGTAAGCTACGGACTGATGACCACGCAGTTTGGTCCGATAGATTTACAATCATTTGAACATTTTTTGAACAATTACAAATGTACTTTACATACCTTTCTTAATCGGTAGTTTGTTCGGTGTCGCTCAAGTCTTGCTCCAGTCCTTTTGTTGTATATGATACTGGTTTCAGTCCTTATTGGTCGTATCCTGGATAAACACGAGAAATGTCTCTGACGAACACTGGCATTGTATCGGAAGGAAATTTTTTACCTTCGAGACGTAAATGGTGGAAGTAAATATATCGAAACAAGTACATCTCGTCGCGTTCACCTGACCGACCCTCCCGTTTTATATTGCTCTTCACACTTTTCCACAGTCGTTCTACGTTCTGTGTGTGCACAGATGAGTTTTCTGAAGATACAAATTCAACACTGTGATTGATGAACTCCTATTGGAAGCCTTCATTTTTTAATGTTTGATACGAAGCCCATCCATCCGTTATAATTTTCGTCCCAGGCTGTATGAAATGTTTGATAAGAGGAACTAAAGTTGCCTTTTCCCTTGAATGGACTTTTACCATAAAACACTTTTTACTTTCTCTCTCAATACTACCAAACACCCAAATGTGTTCCACCTCGTTTTTCAGTACACGTCCTCTGTTATATTTTCTTTTACTAATATGAGTTTCGTCAATTTCAACTAACTTCCCCACTCCTCCGATAGGATGACTACTATTCGTTACAATAACGTAACATATTTCCCTACAAAACCTATAATATTCGCATACAGTGTTCAACGCGAGACCAGTTTCTGAGGCAGCAATTTCTAACGAAAAGTTCCTTACCCAACATGAAATTAATATAATAGTTGGTTCTATTCCAAATCTGCAGTGTTCAAACCACGTATTTCTTTTTAACGCTCTTCTTTTCTTGCAATTGCCGCGCCGCGGTGGAGTAGCCGAGCGGTCTAAAGCATGTTGCTGCGGAGCGCGCGGTTGCTCGCCGTGGAGGTTCGAGTCCTCCCTGGGGCATGGGTGTGTGTGTTTGTCCTTAGGTTAGTTTACCTAGGTTTAAGTAGTTTGTAAGCTACGGACTGATGACCACGCAGTTTGGTCCGATAGAATTACACACATTTGAACATTTGAGCAATTGCCGCAAAATAATAGGAACGGGAAATTTTTGTCAGCACTATTATGGATAACGTACACACTATGACAGTCAATACATTTCTTTAAGTCAACGTCTGGCAATAATATAAAAAAACGGCAAAACTCTATACATTTCTCTGTAGCTGACAGTTTCGGAATCAGTTCCTTCCACGTCAGTGACGAAATCACAATTTCCTCTGCACTTCCACTAGCCATTACATTGAACACATTATTCAAATGCCCCGCAAATTTAAACCATGGGTTCGTTCAAAGAGCTGCAGGGCTGCAACCGCGCATGCGCAGTACGGAAATTCGTGTTCAAAGAGCAATCCTGCAGCTTCTTGCAGCCTACCGGCTGTTCAAGGAAGCTCCCCGCTGCAGCGTCCTGCGGCTTGCTGGCTGCCTGAGCTGCAGGGAAAATTTCCTCATGCACCCTGACTGACGTCATCGGTACCTCGCATGCGCGGTAGTGTCTGCTTTGCTGCTGCAGGAAGCTGCGGTCCTGCAGCTCTTTGAACGAACCGCATTATTCCACTACGACATTCACCTGTTCGATACCTATCGTTATGATACTTAATCGCTACGATATATATCGTTTGGAGGTCGAAGCCTCGCTATACCCGCTCTATACGGGATATCTGCGAAGTTACCCAATCAGTGACGTGGCGCCTTAGTCTCCTCTACAATTAATGGTTTTCAACTTCTGCAAGCAGTCTTGGGATGCCTTTTTCTAGATCGCGCGAAGGGCCATCTGCCAATTTTCTTTCATCTTGTCCATTTCTGCAAATCGTCCTTTCACGGGGTTTTCTACTTTGGAAATAAAAAGAGATCCGCAGGGAGCAGGTCATTTTCATTTGCGCGATCCAAAACCTCTTCACAGATTGCAGGGTGGCGGTCTTTCTAGTCCTGACTCGTGAGAAAAACCTGGCAGCAGAAGGATTCCAATTTGCTATGTCAGGATTTCAAGAAAGGATCGAACTGGAATGTCACATTCTCCTACAATCTCCGTCTTTAATTGGCACGGACGATATCGTT